>PVKZ01000485.1:600000-798175 GCA_004027375.1 Macroglossus sobrinus | reverse complement strand
TTATTTATACTCCTCATTATGAAAATAATATATGCTTGATGCAGAAAACTTAGAAATCAGAAATACAAAGGAAAATAACTCTCCATTA
The DNA here is from genome assembly GCA_004027375.1 of Macroglossus sobrinus. Taxonomy (NCBI): domain Eukaryota; kingdom Metazoa; phylum Chordata; class Mammalia; order Chiroptera; family Pteropodidae; genus Macroglossus; species Macroglossus sobrinus. The sequence goes on along the minus strand of PVKZ01000485.1, from coordinate 798,087 downwards.
AAATTAATCACTGTTAACAATTTGTTGTGAACATTTTCCATTTTTTCTTATACATTTTTGCAAAAAAAAAAGTATCATCATGCACTACATAAATTTGTGATCTGTCCTTTCTATTTAGCTTTCTATTTTGACCATTTTCTTATGTGAATATTTGCCTTACACATTTTTTTACTTGATTGCTTTCTTTTTATAAAATATCTATGGGTTAGAATACATGCTCATTCCAAGAAAAAAAGTAGATATCTATTACATAAAGTGAGAGTTCTTTGAGATCTCACCCCTCACATATAACCACTGTGAAGTGTTTAGTGCACATCCCTCGCTATTTTGTGTGTACATATATTAATAGGTGTCATTTGCATACATGAGATCAAACTAAACAACTAAACATACCATTATGCAGCTTGATTTCTGTTTTACTTTTTCTTTACTGCTACACATTGAGTCACCTCCATCATTTTAATGTCTACATAAATTTCTATGGTTTGAATCTACCTGTTTCGTTAACTTACTCCCCTATTGAAGAATCGTTTTCTTCTTCTTTTAATTTTAAACAATACTCCAATAATTTTGTGTGTGTGTGTGTGTGATTCTAACGATTTTTCTAGAAGCAGAATATCAAGATCAAAAAGAATGAACAATTAAAATAGATATTGCTGATCTGCTCTCTAAAACCTTTGTTCCAAGTATGGCCATGCTACCTTGAACAATCCTGATCTCAGAATATAAGCAGAGTCAGACCTGTTTAGTACTTGGATGGGAGACCATCTAGAAAGACCAGATGCTACAGGTGTAAAAAATAAAAAAATAAACTGTAAGCCGACAAGGTCCTTGCAGTCTATGAGGTCAACCAATGGCTGCCTCACCTAAAAATAAATAAATAAATAAATAATAAATTAATAAATAAATAAAATCTTTATTCCAATGCCCAGGGGCAGTGCCTGCTCCTTCACCAAAAGCCTGGTGTTGCTAATCGTTTTATCTTTACTGATATGATGGGTAAAAACTGGTATTTCATTTTGTGTTTATTTGTGAAACTGGGAATCTTTTTAAGTTTGTGGCCATTTATATTACTTGTTTTAATTGCCTATTCATTTTTTGCCCTAGCATCTATTGAGTTCCTCATCTTTTTCTTATTGATTTTGAAGACTGCTTCATAAATTAGTGAGTCTGGTACTTTGCCAGATTTGTTGGATATTTTCTTACAGTTAAAACATGGTTTTAAATGACTGTATATTTTACCTCAATAGTAATTCCTTTTTTGAATATTTTACTTGTTTTCATTCCCCCTCCCCCATGTTATAAACATCACCACAATGAATATCTTTTGTGGACATGCACTTTTTAAGGAAAATTTTCCAGAAATGGTATTTATTGGGTCAAAGGTATGACCATGAAGGCTCTTAACACATATGGTGCCACTTCACACACTTGTTAATAGTATGTGAGTGCCATTTCTTTACGTCCTCAAAAGAGTTAGATATATTGTTCTTTAGCTTGGCCAATTTGATAGAGCTGCTGTTAACAGATTAGCACAAACTGAGAAGCTGAAAACAGCAGAAACCTATTCTCTTCAAATTCTGGAGGCTGGACCTCTACAATCAAGGTTTCAGCAGGCACCTTTCCTCTTTGAAGTCTTTAGGGAAGAATCCTTCTTTGCCTCTTTCCTTGCTTCTGGTGGTTGCTGGCAATCTTTGGCATCCCTTGGCCTATGATGTAACGCCAATCTCTTTGTCTTCGTGTAGCCTTCTTCTCTTTGTGTCCTAACATGGCCTTCTTAAAAGAACATCAGTGACTGGATTTAAGGCCCACCCCAATTCAGTATGACCTCATCTTTAACTATTTATATTTGCAAATAATCTTTTCAAATAAGGTCACCTTCTGAGGTTCCGGTGGACATGAACTTTTTTTTTTTGGAGGGGGTCACTATTTAATCCCATACAATAGGTAAAAAGGGGTTTATTATTTTCACCTTCAGCTCTTATTAAAAAGATGTACACACACACACAGCTCAGAAATGCTGATGGCAAATAAGACATCTTAACTGTTGACTGATGGCTTATGGATGCACTTGTTTGCTTATTGGGCTGAGTCAGACTGTGCCCCATCTGAGACAGGTGACCAACTAAGCTCGTCTGTCTCTGCTGCTCTGAGTAGATGCCAAAGAGTAACATAAAATAACTACAAGAATATTCCCTGCTTTATTGTTTTTTACTAACATATTGCCAACATACAGTTGGGAAAATAGTGAAGGTAGTTAGTGACTACCATCAACCCTGGAGTTATCCTCTATATGATGTTCAAATCATTCTATTCTTAGAATGGTTCAGGTCTTGATTTGACCCCAGAGCTATATTACTTTTGGAAGGTTATTCCTCTAGGCCTTGACTTAATCTCATAAAGATATGCCTCAGGTAGGACTAATTGAATAATTCCTCAGGTCTCTCCTTCTGCATGGGTTTCCTGGCCTGACACTTCTTCCATCAGGTCTCAAATCATGCCAGGGCTGAGTGAAAGATTCCAGGCCAGTTACAAGACAGAACTGCTCTGCACCTGCTCAGTGCTTTCCTCTGCTGCCTCCCAGCCATGTCTCACGTTTTCCAAGGTCTCTCACTGATATCAGCTCTAACAGGGTGCAGCAACAACCTCCAAACTATTCTGCTTCCATTCTTGCCTGCTTCTACTCTAATCATCTCAGAGCTGCTAGAATGCTGTTTTAATAAGGCAGAGCTTATTGCTTCCTTAAGACTTTTTCAGTAGTAATTCATTATAATTTTGGTAAAATCCAAATTATTCACTGTGATTCACCATGTCATGAATGACCTGATCTCACTAAATACAGCAAGAGCTCTCCCCACTTTGTGCCTTCAAATCTGCTATTTCCTCTGCTTTGCCTCCATCTCCCAACTTAAGTGACACATCTTTATCACCAGTTACCCAATCTGTAACATATACATCAATGGCATTTAGTGTCTCTGGTAGGAGTTCAAACCCCATGTTCTGTTCACCACCACGTGCCCAGCACCAACATAGCTCAGTACTTCACACACAGTGGCCACTCATTTGTTAAATGACTAGAATATGTTCCTTGAAACCCTCTTCCTCACATTCCTATGGTTCCACAGCCTTCTAGTAGAAATCTTCTGGTTCTTTGGGTCCTTAAGCATCCCCCACATCTCATCTTCATTTACCATGTGACAAGATCTGTGACTATATTACCCGCATTTAATAACTCCTTTAATGCTCACAGAAACACCACACAGATATACTCCTATTACCCCCATTTTATAGACCAGGAAACTGAAGCTTAGCAAGGTCAAGTGCCTCGCCCTGGGTTTACACAGCTAAAATTGATGGATTCAAACCCAAGTGAGCATGACAAACTCATTAGAGGGCAGAACCCCAACAGAAGGCTCCGAATTTTGGTCCAAATTAATCATCAAAATATAAGCTGTGGCCCAGAGAAATATGGCAGCTTTATCCAAAGACACTCAACAAGTTAAGGGCAGCATGGAGACTAGACGCTGGGGCATGGGGTGTCCCAAGACCCTTGGGCCAGGGTTTTTCCCCAGCTGAGGGCACGGTGCTTCCCCACAGCCAAGCCAGTCAGCTCCCTTCTGTGTGATTTAGGAATGAAATTACTGGTTTAGAAGCCAAAGTTTAAGCTAACATCTCCAACTCCAGCTAATGTTTTGAAAACCAGAATACTTTGTAAGTTAATGAGAAACTCAAATCATGAAATCTGCCCTTCAGATGTTTGCAGAGGACTATGAAATTGTATCAAATAACTGACAAGTGAAGATCAGAGTTAACAAAGCATCCAATGCAGAAGCAGGTCTCAAGGATAATTTACATTTATTTGCTGATGGCTATGAATAAACATACTTCAAACATAGCAGAAGTTAAAGAGTCTGTCAGGTGAAGCTATTTCTTGCCAACAGCTAAAGGTGCAGAGAGACATGAGGATCATCTTCAAGCTGAGGCCCTGGCTCTGGGCAAACAGATGGTGGTGGATCTGGTCCTCTGGCCTTGATGGGGGTTTCCAAGGAACTACTGGTTCTCATATTTGTGCTTGATGTGTTTCCACAGCTTCTGCATTTTAAAGACAAGAGCCACAAACTTTTTGTTTTGCTCCTCACATTCTACAACTATACTCCCACTGCCCTGGTATCTAAAACCATGAGAAAAATATGTACCACGTCCTGACAGTTGTGATGGACAAACTGGTTGCAACACTAGACACACATTCCTAACATTTATAAAATGCTTTTGATGCCCTCAAGCACTATGTGAAATAAGTGGGAAGGGATGATCTTACTTCTCCAAGAAATTGAGGAACAGAGCCTGGAATATATCCTATTTCTTTAACTCCCAGGTATTACTCAAAAGGTCCTAAATGTATAGTCCCTAAGTACTTTAGACTGAGACATTTTTTGTTTTGATTCCTAAAAGCGCGGAAGATGGGTTATGACAACGTAATTAGATGCCTTTCCCAAACACTGGGAACAGCTAATGGAAACGCTTGCAGGAGATGGAACAGTGGCAGCACTTTCACAGGAGCAGAAAGTTGCCCTGGCCAGAGCATTAGTGGACAGGGTCTGCCTTGGCTGTAAAGCCAAAATTTACAAATGTGAGTGAATGGTAGAACAAGGCTATCCATACAAGACCTTCTCCAGTATGAACCACAATTCAATGATATAAAGCATGCAGAGTACTTACACAGTGACTGGCATACAATGAGTCTAAATGATGTTATTATTCTCTACCTTATGCTTCCATTTTCTCCTGAGGAATATAACAATTATTATTTTCTGAGTGGTACCACCTAGCAGGCACTGGCCTGTACCTCAAATAATCCTCACAATAATGTCAAGGTAGTTACTATTATTGTCATCTTTCTTTCACAGATAAAAGTGAAACTCAGAGGTTAAGAAACTTGCCCAACTTAATGTTACAGTTATTGAGTGACAAGGCCAGGATTCCCATCCAGGGCTCTCTAATTTCACAGTCCACCCTCTTAACCATAATTAATACCAAGCTGCCTGCGTGAGAAGCCTTGGGAACCGAAAGTGCTGTCTAAAAAGGCCAAACATAATGTCTCAAGGAGACATCCTTTTTGCGATCGTTGCCCGCTCAAATCTGCCCTTGAAACTCTAAAAAAAGGGAGCCCAAGTTCAAGCCCTGACTCGCCACTGTTTCCTGGTGGTGTAGTCATAGTACGTCTGCTCTCACAAGGCTTTAGTTTTTGCTTCTGCAAATGAAAAAGTGGGTACGTAGGAGATCGCAATATTTACAACCCCGGCAAAATGGGATCTATTGATCCCATTTAACGTTCCAGGATTCACACCGGGAGAAGACAGATAGACACAGGGCGCCCAAGCAGTACAGCATTTACTCCATCCCCCCACCCCACAACCTTCCTCGCAAAGGTACACTGAGTCCCTCCCCACCTCCACTCCCACTGTTACTGTCACCCCGCAGGCGGACCCAAGGTCAGGGCTGGCCTAGGCCCTCACCCCCTGGTTGATGTGCTCGTAGATCGCATCCGCGCCTTGATCGAAGGCGCGCTCAAAGAACAGAGCGCCCACGGCGATCGTGAGGGCGAAGGTGGAGGTTCTGCGGAATAGCAAGGAGTACAACCTCCCAGAAAACGTCGGAGCCGCCATATTTCCTCTCGGCCAAAATCGCGCCACAGCGTCTGCCCCGCGGCTGACTTTCCCCTCTGCCCTCAACGAGCAACCCTTAATGGGATTTGTAGTTCCTCTGAATCTCGGTGCTCGTCGTTTTGAACCACGGAGGTAATAGATGGCTTGTGTGAGAGGAAATTCTCATAATATTCAGATCAAGGCAGCCAAAATTATTTGTTAGATTTATTACACAATGTTGCTCCGCAGTAATTTCTTCCTAATTGAAAACTTTGAACTACAACACCCAGAAGGCCTCGCGCTTTTCCCCGCCCTGCGCTCTTTTAGCTTTGATTCCCAAAGGTTTGTGGGAAGGGCGGACTGATACCAAAGGAAAGACTACGAATCCCAGCAAGCAGTTCGTGACGCGAGGGCACAGGAGGAGGAACTCGGAGAGGTCGGGCCCAGAAGAGCCAGGTACTTCTTTGGCGGGACGGCGTAGGGCGAGTCTTAGTCTAACCCCCGCCCTCCACCGGCGGTTTGAGCTCTTTTTTCTAAGCCTGCGAGCCCCGCGGCATTCCGCATTTGATAGTCTGGGGAGTGGATAGAGAGAGGGGCGAGGAGGGTCTTGGCGTCCGGGTCCTTGGCTCGTCTTTCCCACTGTCTCCTCTATCATCCCCAAGTCCTGCCCTGGAGTTGGAGCTCGTGGCAAAAATTTGTCCTGGGGGATGAATCTGCTGGGCTTCAAGGGAAGGGGAGCTTCTGCCCCTACTTCCTATTTTCCTCTTCCCTGGGCTTCGCAGCTAAGAACCCTGACCTACAAGGGGGTTCCACTCATTTCTTCTTGGAAATATAGCAAGGGCTTTGGAGTACTGGGGCTGTTCAACAAATATTTTCTGAGCGTCTCCTCTGGGCTATGCGCAGGGGACTCAGCGGTGAACATATTCCTGCTCTCATGGAGCTCTCATTCTGCTATATGTGAATGGATAGGGAGGTGAAGTAATGCTGTGACGAGCAGAAAACAGGTTGATTGGGGAGAGGATGGAGGTGCTGTTTTAGCCAGAGTGCACAGGGTAACACTTAACCAGAGGCCTGAATGAATAGTAGTAGGTGAAACAGGAAAACGTGGGTGCAAAGGCCTTGAAGCTCTTTAGTCCTGGGTGTTTGAAAGAAAAGAGTGGACTGTTAAGAGACGGGTTCGGGTCAGCTCATATCTGGCCTTGTAACCCATGGTAAGGAGTCTTATATTCTAGCTGCACTAGGAAGCCCCTGAGGGTTTTAGTCTGGGATGTGACATGATCTAATTTACACTTTAATGTCATAATTTTGGCTGTTCTCTGGAGAACAGACTAAAGAGAGGAAGTTATTGTAGTGGGTCAGTTGAGGCAGGATGGTAATTTAGATTTGGATGTGGGTTAGAGTACTGATCAAATTTGTGAGGTATTTGGGGAGGTAAGACAGACAGAACAAGCTGAGAGACATCTAGGGTGTGCAGGGCAGAGAAATCAAGCCCTAAGTTTTGACCTCAACAATTTAAAATCCATAGGGATGATCTTAAGTTCTGTTTGGCTACTTTGAAGTTGAGCTGCCCCTTCTAGTCTGGAGGCAAATGGGGATTTGGATCTGGAGTTCAGAGGAGAGGTTTGAACCAGAAATAAAAGTCATTGGCATAGGTGTGGCATTAAATCAGGGACTGGATTCGAGACCTAGAACTGCCTCTGACCTGTAAAGTTCACAGTAATGCCTAATTAGGGGACTGGGAGGGACAGTGAAATGTTCTACATCCAGGATGAGTTATCCTTACTGCAGTTATTTTCTATTTACGAAGCATCCTAGTAGCCCCTTGGGACAGGATGTGAATCTTCTGGGCAAGAATACTTATGTCTTGCTAACAACAAATTTGGCTGATGGGAAGTTCAGAGGAGGGAGGAATTATTTTAGGTAGGGTGGGTGGGGAAGAACAGAGGGAGTTAAGGTGTGGCTTGTTTGGTTTTATTTTTGGTCTTTTATTTAATTCTCTTTGGAGCAACAATTTTTAAAAGCCTGATTTTCTGTAAGCTGTCAAATTCAACTTAGAAATTATTATTCTGTACATAGATCTAGAAAAATTACCTTAACTTTTTCTTTGATTAATCTTTGAACTCAAGTTGAACAAATTAAAGTCCCTTAAAGATTCAGCCCTATTTATAGCCTAATTACATTCTCTTATGCATTTAATTCCCTTTATAAATTTTATATATTTAATTTTCTTTTTAAGTACTTCAGATACATAACATAAGCATAATTCCCCAGAATACTTAGTTTCTAGAAAATTTAATAAATTAAACTTATAAGCAAAATGAATTTTAAGTTCTTGTAAATAGTTCAGTACTTTATTAACAGTCAGCTTCTTTTATGTTACTGATTCTCAGTCTGGGGAGCTAAAAAAAACCCCACATTTCTGACATAAATTAGGATATGGGGGGTACCTTTAGAATCTTATAGAACCCTAGGTGATTCTAATATGTAGCCAATGTTTCCAGCCATTGCTCACCTCTCAACTTAAAATCACAAGTCTAATATCAATTACATATATTTTATCAATTATCTAACTATATATTTTAACTTATATTTTAAATTGGAATCATGCTTATCTGTCATAAACTCATGTCAAATTCTTTTCAATGTTACAGATACTTTTAAATACCAGTGTACACTGATTATTACTAAACTTAGGACAAGAACATTAATACAATGTGTTTGATTTAGTCTCCTCCCTCTATTTTCAACTCGAAACTTTCCTGGAGTGTAACAAGACACTTAGGAAGAAAACAGTTTTATTTACTCTAATGAATTGTGCTAAGCATTCCAATCAAGTTGAGGTACCATTTCAGCAAGCTGAAGTTATTCAATAATCGGAGTGGTTTCTTAATGGGGCATGAATCGGGGGCTGTGTCCACCCAGAGTGACTGTCCTCAGCAGAGGCTGCCTTTGGGATGTAGAGAATGGAGAGGTGGATGAGCAGAAGCTCATTCCCCTGGTTTTCATTTCTTAGAGGGTGCCTAATACTGGCTGCTAGATTCACTGGTTAAAATGCAAATTTCTGCCCCCCACCCTTTCAGATCTGCTAGGTCAGAATTCTGGAGATCTGACCCAGGAGACTTCATTTTTAATAAGTTCTGCATAAGGATCCATGGAAAATTTTGAGCAGGAGTCATTTTAAGAAGGTCAATCTGTTGCTGCCCAGGGTGAGGTGAACTGGGGAGGCAGGTACGTGTAGGTGAGACCTGACTTGGGTAGCAGTGACAGTAGTGACAGAGGGTCAGATGGTATTTAAAACCTAGACTTGGGAGAGAGGATGGGGAAGGCACAGGCCTCCCCGAGTCTGGGTATCTGGTTCAGGAGCCTCCTTCAGGCTATTTTTACCTTTTCCTATTTGGAAACTTTAGCCTCCTGGGACCTGTAACTATCTGATGAGAAACTGTGTCTCTAGCCTGTAGCTCCCTGGAGCCCGATTTGGGTTTAGTCAGCTTTCACTGAGCCAGGTCTGCTTGGAATCAGGGCACTCCCTATCAGCCTTCAGCCAGGCACTGAGGGAAATGTCTTTGATATCTTTCACCGCTGCCCCTAGGTGGTTCATCCTGGTGAACCAGGTCACTGGAACCATCCATGGTAGCTCCTAAAGGAAAAGGATAGGACTGATTCCTGCCTGACAGATTTCCCACTTTTTTGAAGGGATTTTTTGGGGAAGAATAAAAAATAATACAAGTGTAGAAACTTATAAATATTTATTATCCAGATATAACTATAGTAAATATTTTCATGCCTGCTTCAATCTGTGTGTATGTGTTGGGCAGGAGGTTCTTTCTCCTTAAAAAAGTGGTATCAAATTATATATACTGTCGTGATAACAAGCTGTTTTTATTTAGCAATACAGTGTGAACATTTGTCCATGTAAGGAACTTGTTTCCTTTAACTTGATTTTTAATTGCTGTGTGGTACTCTGTTAACCAGATATGGCTCATGCCCTACTCATGCTTCTGGCCAGCTGCAGGCTCCCTCTGCCTACACCTTTTTGCAGGGCAAGATGAGTATAACAGATTTTGTGCATCTTGACATTGAACCCTGCCCCCATCCCACTCGGGACACTGAACAGCCAGCCGGCCAGGTGTGTGGCGAGTAATGGATAACCATCAGCTGTTCTCACTGTTGGACATCTAGATTTCTGTTTTAGGACAAGCTTAACTGCAGTGACCTCCTTGGTACCTAGCTCTTTGAAATCATCTCTGATTATTTCCTTGGAGGAATTTTCTGTTGGATGCAGGTGCCTGTCCTTGGTGCCTCCAGCACAAAGTTTGTTACCTACTATTGTTACTAGGGTGCATCTATCAGCCACCCTCTGCAAATACTCAGTGCACCTTCTTATGAGAGCAGGGACTCTGTGTTGTGAGGTGTGAACTCTGGTCTGGCACAGAAGTGCTCAGCAAATGTTTGGCTGGTGAATGAATGTATGAAAAGGGAACTGTGGAACTGTAGGGTTGTGCATGTGTGAGTGGGGTAAGGGAGCTCCTATGATTTGACACAGGAGTGCTTTGGGATATGGGGCACTTTGTACCTGTGGCTATAGTTTGTTGTAAAGTGATTTAGTTTTTTATACATTCCACTGTATTCATTAGTTATTGCTGTATAACAGATTACCCCCACTCTTAGCAACTTAACATAACAAATATCTCATATGGCTTCTGAGGTCAGGAATTTGGGAGTGACTCAGTGGGGGTGGTTCTGGCTCAGTGTTTCACAAAGTTGCAGTCAAGCTGTTAGTTGGGGCTAAACCTATCTGAGGGCTTGACTGGGGCTGTAAGGTCCACTTCCAAGCTTACATGGCTATCTGAGGGAGGTTTCAGTTCCTTGCCACTTGGGCCTCCCCACAGGGCTGCTCACAATATGGCAGCCAGCTTCTCCCAGAGCAAGTGATTAAAGAAAAGGAGACACCAGGATGGAAGCCACCTGATCTTGGAAGTAATAGCCTGTTATCCCTGTTCTGTTCTTTTAGTTACACAGACTAATCTTGATACAGTTTGGAAGGGAACAACACTAGGTACAAACACAAGAAGGTGGTTATCATTGGGGGCCATGGAGGCTGGTTGCCATATCCACAAATGAGTATTGAGCCCCATTGGCATGTCAGGCACTGTGCTAAGCACCTAACATTCATGATTTAATCTTCATAGTAATATTATGAAATAATATTTTTACCCTCATCTTCCGCTGAGGCTCAGAGGGTAAATAGTTTGCCGAGAGTTTCACAGCCTGAAAGTGGAGTGGCAGGGATGAGAGTCACACCTGGGTTGAATTTTTGGACTAGGGATTGGCCTGGGTGACCTGTGTGACTTTGAGTTAGCTCTCACCCTCTCTGTTCTTGAGCCCATCATCTTCTGCCTTAGACCAGCATTTTTTCCAGTGTGGTCTATGGACTTTATAGTATGGCCTCCCTAGATCCTGGCCCTCACCCAGACCTGCCAAGTTAGAAATTGCTGTGGTTGGGGCCCACACCACCTTATACTGCCAGGAATAAATTGATGCACCTCACACCAAAGGGGGAACATATGAATGAGGTCAGGATGAAGAAACTGTGTGGTTGCTACAAAACCCTGGGGGCATCTGAGGGAGAACCCTAACATATTGGGGCCCCTATCAGGGAAGACATAAACTTTCTTGCCACTTCTGTTGGATCTGGGTCCTGAGTTGGCAGTCTGTGGGTCACCCCCATAAGGCAGACTCCAGACAGTAGGCATATGTGCCACTGGGACGTTGCCATGTTCCTAGTGGGTATGTAATAAATCCGTCCTCTGACTGCGGTTTGCTGTTTACCTGGTGCCATATTTAGAAGAAATGATATGATAGGTGAGCTTGAGGACAGCATGTGGTGAGCATAAGTCCTGGATAATTACAGTGTGCATCACAGCCTCTGGCCACAGCCGAGCTGTTGGCTTATTTTAGCCTTGTGCCAAAGCTAGCTCTGTACCTGAGACACACACAATGACAGGAACCAAGAATATCAATGAAGCACAACTGTCTGTCCCACAATGGCCTCACAGCAGAGTAGTGGTATGGGGATAGAAAAGGTTCTGAGGTCAGCCAGGTCTCAGTGTTAATGCCTTGGCTGTGGAGTCTCAGCTCGTGGTTTCACAGCATCATGGTGAGGGCTCCACAAGAGGATACATGGGTGTCCTCAGCACCTCTGGCCCACCAACAGCATTCAAGCTGATCAAAAATTACCATTATCAGTGCTTCTTTTAGCCTTGGCTTTGAGAAAATTAGGAGTATTTCTGAACCTGTGTCCTCATCTGTGAAGTAGACACCTTTATATCTGGTCTCTGAGGAAGAAAGCCAGGTGCCTAACGCACAGGAATGAAATCTGAAGCTATCTTTCCTCACCCTACCCAACCTCTATTCTCTTTTATTCTTACCTCTACCTTAAAGTGTCTCAACTAGTTGGTAATCTTTTCTTTGAGACTAGAGGACTGAAGTCAGGTGCCATGGGGTGGCCTGGTGTCATTGAAGTCAGTAGAGCTGGCTCTGCTGGAGGTAGAGGTCCTGCGGGGATGGGGTGCTGGTCATGAGAAATCTGCCTTTAGGGCCTTATGTGTCTCTTTTCTCTATCCACCCTTGTCATCATCCCCAGATTTAAGCTTGAGAAGAGAGCCTGGCAGATGTTAGTGAGCAGAGGACAGGAGGCTTTGGATGTTGCAGGCTCATTCCATAAGCAGTTATTTATGTGAGGCCCTGTGCGAGTGCTGGGTGTAGCAGTTGAACAGACAGAACTCCGCCCTCCAAGAGCTTATATTCTAGTGGGGAGGCAGGCACGGGTAACAGTAAGTCAGCATATGAGAAGATAAGATGGGCTATGGGATAAATTTCCAGAGGTCACTCAGTTATTAAGGACAGTCAAGATTTGAACGCAGACCTGTGTAACTCCAGAGGGTTATCCCACTAGCCTTGCCCACTTCCCCTTTGCACCAGGCAACTTCCCTGTCTCCTGGACAAGCTTCAAGGAGCCAGAAGATGCTGTTGCAACCATGGAGCTGGTCCCTGGGACTGGGTGGGTGGCACTGCCTGTGTTCCCAGCAAGGGAGTAGAGCCAGATTGTTCTGTTTTCTGGACAGGGCCTCGCTCACATGCTGCCGAGCACACCAGCCTCAAAGGATAAGAATGAATCACAGCAGAGAGGGCTAGCTTAGTCAGCAGCCCATGCTGGTATCTGGGCATCATCAGAGACATCCATCTGTCCCTATCCCCATTCCCCGACATCCCACTCAGGGCTGCCAAGTGCAGTGCAGTGGTGCAGGTTGTGCCTTGTGCAGGGACGCCTGGCTGAGAAGTAAGTTGGAGAGAAATATGCTCTGCTTGCCAAGTTATGTGTCTGGCGGGCACTGTATCAGAGACCTATTCTCCCACCAAGGCACTACAGCGGGAGGCAGTTGGGTCAGGAGCCCCATCCACTTGTGGATGATGCCTGGGTGAGGTCACCTTGCTGAAGGCCAGCTCCTTCCCAGGAAGGGGCCTCTGCCTCCATGGGGAAGGCCTGTGAGATAGGCTGCAAGTGCTAGTCTTCTAGGTGCTGTGTGCTCCCCTGACACAATCCCAGGGCAGTAGGGGGCTCTGCACAGCTGCTGGTCTGGGCAGGGGTCTGGGCACCCACGGGGTTGAGGTTCTCATCTCACCTCTGTCTTATACTGTGTACCTTGGAAACTTACTTCCCCTCTCCTGGCCTCACTTATCTGTAATATGAACCACCTGATCCCAGAAGTCACTTGGGCAGTAGCACCCTGTTCCTTGTTCTGAGTCTGTGTTTTCTGAAATATAGGCTTTTTAAAGGTCAATAACAATGATGGTGATGACAGCCAACTTTTCTTGAGGGCCTCCTGTGGGCCAGGCTCTGGCTAAGTGAAGTGTGTTTATGGATGATCTGAATTTCACAGTAGCCACTGAAATGGGCACTGCTGTTATCCCAGTTTACATAGGAAGAAACTGATACCAGAAGTTAATTGCCTTAGGTCACAGTTAGAAAGCAGTGGTGGCAGAATTTAAAGCCAACTGCCTACCTGCCACTTTACACAGGTTAACTGAAGCCCAGAAGGGCAGGTGACAGAGTCACAGCCTCACCTGGCAGAGCTGAGACTGGAATGTGAGGTCTATTGACCCATCCCAGATAGCTGAGAACTTGCCAGTTGGGGGTTGACCAGAGTGGGCACAGGAAGGTACGGGTGGGTGGTACTGCCACTGTGGCCCTCAGTTGAGGCTGGTTTGCCTCAGCGCTCACGCACACATGCACACACACACAACCTGTGCACAGTCCAACCTGTAGTAGTCAGAATGAGCAGGTCTTGATTTCCCAGTGGGTTAGTGGGAGGCTTTCTCAGCAGGTACTGCTGAGACCTATTCCGCCCTTCCTAGGTAGGATAGGTGATCTGGAGCACCTCACAGCACCTCTGGTCCTCAGTTTCCTCACTTGTAAATGGGATTATAATAATACTTCCTGGGGCTCAAAGGGGCAATATGGTCCCAGGGGTATAAAGAGTTATTTCATAAAGGAAAGCTGCTACTGGTGTAATTTTTTGATAGGAGACTTTCATTAGTCATTAGGAGGGGCTCTAGCGCCATCTTGCTTGGATTCTAAGCCCAGCTTGGCTGCTTTCTGGCAGCATGACCTTGGCTAAGTCACGACTTCTTGGAGCCTCGGTGCTCTCATCTCAAAAGATATAATAGGTCCTACTTCACAGGTTGTCCTGAGGATTAAACGAAATGATGTGTTGTAAAGCTTTTAACCTAGTGCCAATACATAATAGGTACACAATAAATCAAGTAATAGATAACATTTATTGAGCCCTCACTCAATGCCGAACATTATTAGTGTCATTTCTATTACTATTACTCTTTTATTAATAATTTACTTGGATTAGCAAACTTCTTTCTACCACTCTCCAATCAGGCAACTGGTCAGACCCACCACCTCATATTCTTGCAGTGAAGTAGAGGCCTAAATAGGAGAAGTGACTTGCCTAAGGTCACACAATTTGCTGCTCAGTGCCTATGTGGTTTCATCCAGCCAAGTCTGCAACAGATCCACTGTTTTGTCTCAGTCTCCCAGAGGGACACCCTTCCCTTTGCCCCAACCCTTCCCATTACTCTCCAGAGCCCCACAGCTCCTGGAGCTTTAAGCTTTGTGAACGGCTCTCAGCCGTTCATCTCTTACAATTTCAGTTCAGTTCCTATAAGTATATTGGCAAGACGGGAAGTATTAGAGCTGCCAAATTTAATATATCAAGTCCATGTGTCTGGGATGTGGTTTTTCAGCAGTAATGGGAGAAAAGAGAGATTTTTTATGTTTTCATTTTGAATGACTGTCTGTTCCTAATCCCATTATAGCCTTCGACTTAATGGTTGCTGTCCCTGTCTGCCACAGGAGTAGCTTTCTCCATCAGCCTACATGGCTGCCTGAACTGTCTGGGGGGCTTGTTTGTCTCTGTGTCTATCCTCATTCTCTTCTTTCCAAGATGCCTTCCCCTATCCATCTGCCTGTGAGTCAGGTCCTAGCTTTATCTTTATTTGCCAGATCCTGGGAGTCTGGAGCTTTTGCTCCTAGCCTGGGCTGCTACCTCATGACCTTAGGGAAGTCACTTGTCTTTGTTCTCTGGGTCTCAGGAACCTGCTCTGTGAAATGAAGGGTCAGAGCATAGGGCCTGAAGGGTGAGGGTCTTGTCTGGGCTCAGCCTTCGCTGAGATCATACTTGATGGCCCTGAACAGACCTAGTATTCTGGTCTTGTGGCACCAAACTTGAAGACACATGGGTTGGCCATGAGAGTCATGGAATTAGCACCTACCTTGGGTTACAGATTTCCTGGCTCAAGAGTGGCAGCTTTGTTCACCGCACCTGAAAAGTCTTATGGGTTTTCAGACCTCATTTCCCTCTGTGATTGTCTGGAGACCTGCCACCTGAGGGTTTAGCTAATCTCCTTGGGAAGCTATTTGCATTTCTGCCTGAGCCTCTGGCTTCTCTAAGCATTGAGCTAGCAATGGAAGAGAGGACACTCAACAGCTGGATTTCAGGGGACCTGGGTTTACTTTCTGCTTACCAGCTGTGTTACCTTGGGCAAATCACTTCCTCTTTCTGAACCTCAGTTGTCCCCTAAGGAAAATGAGAATTTATTTACTCAACAAATATTTGGTTGTCTGCTGTGTACCATGCACCACTTTGGGTGCTGGAGCTTCAGCAATAAACTACAATATCCCGGCAAGTGTGGATTTATTTTTCTGTTTGGGGGAAAAGATAGTAAACATGACAAGTAACTTATTGCTTCAAAGGCGACAAAAATGAAGCAGGAATGGGGAAATCTAAGTATAGGGTGGAGGATTCTGCAATTTTAAATAAAGTGGTCACAGTAGATTACTGAGGAGGTAGTATTTGAGTAAAGATCAAAGGAGTCGAGTGAGCAAATGTGGCAGGTATTGTGAAAAGCACCTAGGCAGAGGGAACAACAGGGAAATGCTGGGAAGTGGGCTTGTGCTTGGTCTGCTCGAAGAGCAGAGAGAAGGCCTGCTTGGAGAGAACAGAAGAGAGGAAGAAGTCAGAGATGTAGAGGGTGAGAGCTGGCCAGGGGATGTAAGGTGCTGATTTACCAGCCTAGCTGCATGTGAAATTTTCTTGGGGAGTTTTAAAAAAATACTGATGCTTGGGCCTCAGTCACTGAGGTTCTGCCTTAACTGGCTTAGGGTGGAGACAGGCCATCAGATTGTTAAAAGATCTCTCTGGAATGAGGCCTCATAGGCCACAATCATCAGCCTGTGTAGTTCTTCACAGGTTGTCATGAGGTTTAGATGAGGTGTCATGTGTACAGAAAGCCTTCCTCACAGCACATGCCTGAGGAGTGCTCAGTGGGGTGGTGTGCCAAGGCTTTGGTGTGTGGCATTGCCTCCATGCTCTGACTGAGTGCTTTGTGGCTTCCCAGGCATCGGCAGCACTTGGTGCAGGTGGCCATGGGGAAGCGTTACTTCTGCGACTACTGTGACCGCTCTTTCCAGGACAACCTCCATAACCGCAAGAAGCACCTGAATGGGCTGCAGCACCTCAAGGCCAAGAAGTCCTGGTATGACATGTTTCGAGGTGGGTGTCCAGTGGCTCAGCCACCAGGCTTATGGATGCTTGCTCTCCAGTCTTCCTTTTCATCAGACAAGAAAACACCATGGACAGCGACAGTGTTGGTTGGTCTGGGCTCTTTGAGAAGCAAAGTAGAGGAGGCCTGGGTCATTGGCCCCTAGGGCAGATGGGCCCTCAAAGGTCAGGCTGGAATGTGAGTGCCTTTCCCTTGCAATCTTGACTGAGGGCTCTGTTCTCAGAGCCCTTGCCAGGCTCTGGGGATACTGTGGCCAGGGAAAAGGCCTCTCCAAGAAGGTGATGTTTGAGCCAACAGCAGAAAGATAGGGAAAAGGCAGCAGCACCATTTTGGGCAGAGTATATAAAAGAAATTAGTCATGAGCAAAGCACCTAGTGCTCTTGGAGCAGAAGAGAGGGTGTGGATAGACATAGCAGGAGAGGAGAATGGTAGGGCTGAAGTTGGTGACAGGGCACGTGCCAGCTCGTAGAGGCCTGTGGAGGCCACAGTAAGCAGGATGGGTTGTCCTGAGGGCAGAGAGCAGCCTTTGAAAGGCTTTAGGCATCAGCCAACATGACCAGAGCTGCATTTGACAGTGATGACTGACTGCTCTATGAGCAGTAGGATATAGTGAATGGCCATTGAATGACTGAATGGTGGATGGCCAAAGAGCTGAGCTTCTGGGAAAGGCTTCTCAGAGCAGATGTGACGGGTGAATGCGCTAAGGCTGTAAGCACCTAGAACAGGGCCTGGCACTCCAAGGCACTCACAACAGGGGAGCGGTTTCTCACTGCTGTCATTAGGCATACACACTGGGCAATAGCCAGGGAGGTGCCAGAGGGTGGCCATTGAGGAGCCAGATCAAATGGAGAGAGCGTTCGGCGGTGGAGGAAGAGGGCAGTGGACCAAGTACTCCTGGGATGAGCTGGGGCAGGGCTGATGCTCCACTAATTGGGGAGCAGGATTCTGGGATAGGGCCCAGAGCCTGGAAGGAAGGAGCTGAGTCCCAGCAACTGAGAAGGGAAGAGAAAGGGAGACAGAATTCCCTGGTCTGTGACTCAGAATTCACCAGAGAGGAGTTAGCATTTATTGAATGCCTTCTGTATGCCAGGTGCCTTCCATGGTTTGTCGTTTGCTTTTCTCAGTAATTCTCTAAGGCAGCGGATCTCAACCCTTTGAGTTAGGATCACCTTGAGACCTTGAAATAACACTGATCTCCTGACCCTCTTCCCAGAGGCAGGTTTAGGGTGAGGCCTAGGCATGGGATTTTAAAAGCTCTACCAGACTCTCCTCATTTCAGAAAGGAAGCTGAGTCTCAGAGGCTTGAGTAATGGAAGGTGGCCAGGCTGCTCAGTAGGCCAGGCATGGCTGTGAGGAGCTGGAAGTCAGGGCAGGGGGCCTCCTAGGTGCTTGGGAGGCCTCTGACTCTGGTGTCAGGCAGAGGCACCCTGTCCCTCAAATCCAGCGGGGGCTGTGATCTGGCATAGAACTGAGCCTCAAGTTCACCCTGGTGTTTGCTCCTAGACTCAGACTCAGCCAAGAGCAGCCACATCCTCAGGTCCAAGGCTGGTCAGTAGAGACTGTTGTGTTACTTATAGAAAAGATGAAACAGGTGAGCCCCTTCTCAGGGCTCCTACATTCCCAGTGTCCTCTCACATCCCCAACCACAGGCAATCCTTAAAATAGCTCTTTGAGAAAGGCTGGGTGAGCCAGGCATCCCCACTTATACATGGTGACTTTAAAATTCAGAGTAGTGAATCACCTCACCCTGGGTCTTGCCATGCAAGCTCTTTCCACTTCCTCAAGAGGCTTCCCCAGGGCTCCAGCTTAGCTAAATAATCCCACAGTGTAGACTTTGCGGGGAGAGGCACATGCTACCCCAGCCTGGGCTAGGACTCAACACTTGCTCTGCTCCCACCTTCATGGCCTTGGACAAGGCCCTTAGCCCTAAGAGGAACTGACCATCCATCTGCCATGGTCAGGACAAGTGTGGGCCTTGGAGTTAGGCTGCCTGGATATCAGTCCCAAGGTGTCACTCACTAACAGAGTGGCCCTAATTTCATCATGTGTAAAACAGCCATGACAGCAATTCCCACCTCCCACAGATATGACAGGGGCTCAGTTATCTCAGGATAACTGTATAGCATGTAAGGCTTCACTAAGTGGGAACAATACCTGTGGGTCCACAAAAGGATTGTCCTCAGGCCTTTTATCTCATGGGCTCATTTATTCAGCTGGTGCTTGGTAAACACTTAGCATGTCCTCAGCTCCCAGACAGGCCCTGCAGACTTGCAGGTGAAGAAAACAGGGCCACTGCAAAGTGATCTCACACCCAGTTAAGAAAGCATATTCTGGGTGGAACCCCAGTCCTGCCCAGGCCTCCATGCCCTGCCGAACTCTCCCTCCAAGCTCCAGTCACACTGTCCACTGCAGGTACTGTACCCTCTGCAGCCATGCCCTTCCTGCTGTCCTCCCCACCCCTAGCCCGGTCCTCCCACCTCAACTCAGAGTCCTCTAAGATGCCCTCCCCACCTCCCAGGCCAGGTCATTTGGCCTCATGCTAGCTGTTTACCCCATTTATATCCACGTGGATTAGTGTGACTGTTGGACTGGAAGGAAGTACCAGTCTGACTTGTACTCCACTAAATCCTCAACCTGGCGCAGTGCCTGGCACACAGGACATGCTCAGTAAATGTTTGTTAGATGAATGTCTAAATGAATGAGCAAACAGACACAGGGCACCAGGGCAGCTGTTAATTTTGGGAGATGAAGCGAGAAGGACCAATGGGGTCAGATCACGTGGACCCTTGAACACAGTGTGGAAGAACATTGACTTCTTTGTGCAGAGCCTGGGCTCGGGGTTCTCCAGCCCAGGTGCACTCCAGAGTCACTGAAATTTTAACAATTCTCATGTTTTCCCCCTCAGATAAATTAGAGCAGAACCTGATAAGAATAGGCTTGGGCATTTGTGTATTTAAAAGCTGCCCAGTGATTCTGTCATGGGGTTGAGAACCACCAGCCAGATGCTGGGCAGCCTGGGACTCTTCTCTCACACTGAGCCACCCAGCCAGGTACCCTTGTGTAGCACTCAGGCTCAGCCCCACTGCCAGCCTTGGCTGGCCTACCCCCAGGAGTGCCCTGGGCAATATCTACATGCCCTCCACCAGCTCGCCTCCCTTGGGAAGATATGTGGCACCAGCTGGCTGGGCTGTCTGACAAGCTGAGTGCTAACAGATGGGCTCCACCCTATTCTGCTGGCCCCACCCACACTCCACCAGGCCTTCCCTGGAGTGAGTCTTCTGATAATCAACTCCTGACCCCAGCAGCCCACCCCTCTCCCAGCCACCAGTTTCCCTGGGGGAAGGGAGGAGCCCCCATTATAGTCCACCAGCCACCCAACCACCAAGAGATCAGCAATCACACAGGGAAGATCAGGGGCTTTAGACTCACATGCCAGGGTTCATACCGGCCTGTATGTCCGAATTCCTGACACATGAGCTCTTTACTCCTGTCTGAATCTCCTTTTTCCCCCTCTGTAAAATGGGAATGTTAGCACTCTACAGTGGGTTCGTGAGGAGGAAATGCTTTGAAATCTATGGTCTTTGCTGTACCCCAGTGGCCTCTAGAAAAGGTGGTGGATGAATGCCCAGCCCAGGTTTGGCCTCTCCCTCCTCCAGGGTGATCTCTGGGCCTCTGAATCAGAACACCTTCCTCACATGTCTTACTTACAGATTTTGACTGATTGATTCCTTGCCTCCCAAGAAGTACATAAGATTTACACTATAACTATACTATGAAAATAAAGGTAGAAAAAATCGGAGGAAACCAGGGTTAAGGTTCTTATTCAGAAAGACTGCTGCCAAGTCCTGTGGAGGCTGGCGGCTGGTGTGGTGCTGAGAGCCTGCAGCTGGTGCAGGGAGGGAAATGGAGAGTAGTTTTGCATCCTTGGCTGTGGAACGATGCCTAGGCCCTGGAGTTTACTAGTAAACTTCCTGGGCAGAAGAAAATTTTATTTTAGCTTTCTATTTTTAAGTAATTACAGATTTATAGGAAATTACAAAGACAGTGCAGAGAAGTCTTGTGGTATCAGCATTAAAAAAAATTTTCTAGGTCATTTCATTGTGCAAAGTTCAGAGCCTCTGACCTAAAACCTGGTTCTTGTCTTTTGGCTGGGTCTGGGTGGTGTGGGAGAGTTGAGGTCACCTGAAGCTCGGATCCCTCTGCCCAACATCCTTATCTGTGGTCATCATCTCTTTATGGATGGGGAGATCTTTCCTGATCTCAGGAAGTGCCTGTGTGCAGCTCAGGTCTGAATCCAGCCCCTCTCTCCTCTCACAGATGCAGCTGCCATCTTGCTGGATGAACAGAACAAGCGGCCCTGCAGGAAGTTTCTCCTGACAGGTAAAGCGGTCTCAGTTCAGGTCCCATCTACCCAGCCAGGGACCAGTATGCCCAGTCCGTCCTGCTTGGACCTCTGCAAAGACTCTCTCCCACCTTGGCCACCATTCTGAAACCATTTTGTGACTTTTGTGCATCAGCCATCTGATCAGTTGGGGCCTTCCCCAGTGTTGTGCCATAGGACTTCCAGAGGCTTGTCCTAGCTCTTCAGACCTAGAAAGTGATTTTGTTGGCTCACTAAGAACAAGCAAGTGCTGGGAGATTACAAGTAAATCCAGGAGGCACTGATGGGTGTAATAGACTGGTTGATTAAGTTAGTCTGGAAGCCCAACCTCTGCTGCACCACCCCCTCCTAGCAGGCAAAGCTGTAACAGGTCTGACAATACTGAGAAAGTTCAGAATTAGAACCAAGGATGCTAGGTGTTGATTTGACTGCTTAATGCCCAGCTAATAAAGATGCATCTATTTCAAAGAGATAAAAACCTCAGTAAGTGAAGAAACCAAAGGTAAATGAAAATAAGGGTAAGAAAATTAAAACAAAGCCAGTAGAATTAATCTTTTCCATGCTTGCCTTGAGATCCTATGTACTCCCTAAGTGTTTGGCCCTGAGCTTCCTGGTAGCCAAGGCAAAGATTAAAACCATGATGATTAATATGCTGTGTAAGGGCACTTAGCATTGGGGAGAGACACCGTTGTTGGCCTATTGAAGCTGGGTGAATGGCTGCATTCCCTCTGGAGATGGTGCTGCCCCAAGATGGGCACCAGGCCTACAGATGAGGGGCTTTCCCAAGGACTTTGCCTTGATGTGTACATGCCACTGGCGGGTTATGCTGGCTTAAGACATCTTCAGTCTCCTATTATTTTGAGACACATTTGATTTCCTCGATTGAGATTCAGAAAGCCACCCTGGACTTTCGTATCTCCTTTAATGGTACAAAACTGCCATTAAAGCCTTTCTGGGGAGCAGTGTAAGCCATATGAGCAGACAGGCCACCAGGCAGAGGACATGGCACGTGCAGTGGCCTAGAGTGGAGAGAGGAAGCATGACCCTTTCAAGGACCTGCATATAGTTTGTTGAGGCTGGGGAATGGGCTAGGGCTGGTGCTGGCAGTGGGGATGGTGACAAGAGTCAAGCCTGTAGAGGCCGTGCAACCCAGTCGTGAAGGGCTTCAGTGGAATTTGATCCCTAGCCAGGGAAAGGCTATGAGCAGGGCATGATGGACCAGACAGGTGGTTGTGGCTGATTGTGTGGGCAGGGCCAGAGGGAGTCAAGTTTTTCTTCAGAGGTGGGTTGCTACTCTTTATTCCCTAAAGCCCTTCCCCTAAAACTCCAGTGCTCCTCAGCCCACGGTGGGAGCCCTTCCAGAACGGCGATTAACTGTCTTCCTATTGCAGGCCAGTGTGACTTTGGCCCTAACTGCAGATTTTCCCACATGTCAGAGCGAGACCTGCAGGAGTTGAGTATCCAGGTGGAAGGTACATTTTGGCGGGGACCCTGGGCTGGGAGAGGGGTGGACTGCTGAGGGTGTGGGCAGGATCTGATGTCGGGGAAGCCACGCTATGCCTCCTCAGCTCCCCGTCTTTAATGGCTGCCATGTGGGATAGGCTGAGGGCTTCCCTGGGGTGATGCAGTGGGTATCAGAAACTGCCTCCAAACCACCCCAGGCATGAGTGGAAAAGGAGCAGGGGAGCTCCCATCTGTATCCCCTTCTGGTTTAAAGTGGCATGCATGGCTTTCTGCCCAGGAGTCCTGAGGGTGTACTTCAGCCCCACCTGGGCCCTGCTGCTAGCCTGGCATTCATTCACATTGCACTCCCTCCCTCCCTCAATCAGGCAACATATATTGAGGCCCTACTTGGCAGCAGGCAGATCCCCTACTCTGCTCTGGTATGAAGAGAGCATCTTGCCTGCCTTTAGCAGCCTGGGAATTCCAGGGAAGAGCAGGTTTAACTTTCTCTGGAATCTGGCATGCCTGCCTTTGGAAAATTCACTCCTTCTCAAATTAGAGAACAAGGAAGTTCCCACTTAAATGATCTTTATTGATCCCCCCATGAAACCCCTCATTGAACAGATGGAGAAACTGAGGCTAGCACTCAGGCAGAGGGGCCCCACGTGAGCCCTGGCAAATTAGAGGTTGACTCCAGTCTTCCAGGATGCTGCTGCCCTTGCTCTTCCCTCCATCCAGCCATTGGGGCAGCTGGAGAGTGTTTGGGCAACCTGGCCTTTACCCTTGTCTCCTGAGGGTCCTTGCTACTCTCTGACCAATCAGACCCTCTAGGCAATGTCCTGCCAAGGGGATCAAATGACAGAGTGGCTGCAGCCCTGGCAAAATACTTGGTTTTCAGGACCTTCCCCAGGGGCCAGGCTAGCAGCTCCTGGCTATGGCAATATCTCCAGCTCTTTACCGGCCTGGGTTCAGGGAACAGCTGATCCATGGTGGGGAGAGCACAGGCCAATGGCCCTGAAGCTGAAGACAATGCCTAGTGGAGACAGGGATGGGAGAGGCCAGAGGGGCTGAGAGCAGAGGTGTGTCCTCAGCTGGCAGCACAAACAGTCTTGACTCTGCCATATCCTTTGTAACGCTGACACACAGCTTACTCTCTTGGAGGCAATGTCCTAATCTGTTGAAACAACTGCTTTTGAAGATAAAGTGAGATGATGCCTGTGCAGTGCTAGCCCAGGACCTAGCCCAGAGTAAGCATTGGTCCATGAGCATGATTATTTTCCTCTGACCCCAGGCCGCATCTTAAACCAACCCCTCCAAGACACTGACCGCTTCTCACACAAAGCTTGTTTGAACTCCTGCTGTTTTAAATCAGTGAACAAAGGCTTTTATAAGACATTTTATGAGAAGAAAAATCAGGAAAGCTGAGGCTTCTTCCACTGCCCAGGGTCAGAGACCCAGCAAGTGGCAGAGCCGGGATTCAGGTCCCACTCTGCCCTGTTCTATAGCCCACACAACCTCTCTGCACCCCGGACTTGGGCCCCTCCTGAGGGCCAGGCTGTCTACATGCATTATTCTGTGTCCAACTCTAAAAAGGTTGGGAGGTAGCCGTGTTTTGTTTCCATTTGATGGGGAAGCAAGAGTGAAGCCCAGAAGGCTGAGCTTAGGGAGTTAGTGGCAGGGTGGGGACAGGCCAGAGGCTCTGCTCCTGACCTTCCTGCCTGTGCCCTCCCAGGAAGGGTCTGCCTGTGTTGTGAGAGGGTGGGATTCAGGCAGGGGTCTTCCTTCCTGTCTTCCTTCCTGTCTTCCTATCCCCACAGAGGAGAGAAGGGCCAGGGAATGGCCCCCAGACATCGCTGAGTTCCCAGAGGGCCATCTGGAGGACTGGCTGGAGAAGAGAGCCAAGCGGCTGAGCTCAGCCCCAAGCAGCAGGTACAGGCCTCCGGAATTCCTTCTTCCTGTGCCCTCCTGGAGCAGGACCCCAGCCAGCCTGCCCTGACGTGAAGCTGAACAGTCTCCAAGTACTGCCCAGTAGCTAGATAGGAACCCCCTTCCCAGCAGAGCTCATTGAGGAAAGGACCATGTAGGGGCTTTTGGGTCCCCAGGTCCTCTCCAGAGGCCAAGGGGCATGCATTTAATGTTCCTATTCCAGGGCTTCATCCCCCTGCCTTAGTGGCTCCTCCCTTACTGGAGTCTGTGTTGGCTGAAGGGGTGGCCAAACCAACTGGACTCCACATCACCAATTCCATTACCAGAGAGGGGAGCCCAACTGTGGTTATTGAGTCTCCATTGTACCAGTCACTGCTGTGTACCCTCTGGGGTCCTGCCAGGTAGGCACAATCACCTAACAAGGAAAGTGAGGCCCATAGGAGGGCATGACTTGCCCCAATGGCACATGGATAAGAAGAGACAGAGCTGGGATTGCACAGGGTTGTGAAAACAAGCTATTGTCATTGTCCTACTGCCTTCCTGAGAAGGGTGGCTACGGCCTGGACCCAGCACCCAGGATGCTCAAGTTGATGGAACACCCTTCACTCCTTGGTCAGGAGCCCTCAGGTGTGTGCCACATGCTGTTCCAGGTCTTCCTGTTAAGGCCACAGCTCCTAGACTCTTCTCCCAGGTATTGAAAGAGAGAGAGGAGAGGGAAAGGGGCTGAAGGATGTGCTTGGGAGCTGCCTGTGATTGTACAAATAGCCTCACCCTGGACCACCTCACTTCAGACTCAGTTGTCTTTGTGGTGTGGCCTCATGAGACAGCAGCCTTGTCTGGGCTGAAGGAGCCTGGTTGGACAGTCTGTGGGATGAAGCCTTACTTCAGGGCACTGCCAGAAAGTGAAGGCCAAGCTTCTTGCCTTCTCTGTGCCCAAGTGAAGAGTTTATTAAGCTATTTCAAATTAACTTTCATTGTTTTTTACCTTTGTTTTAAATCTGTGCCCAGTTTTCCTTCACCACCTTGGGAATATATATAGTACAGAAATGACTCAAATATGGAAGTATGACATCTTTTCCTCCTGGTTCTGTCTGAAATGGTTGTAGGCACCCGCTCCTTGGGGCCAGCACTTCAGGCTACTTCAGCCCATTGGAGGCTGCTCAGAGAGCTCTGGGGGCCTCTTTGCTCTTCCACTCTGCCCTTCACTGCTCCTTGGAGCAGCTACCTGTGGGTCCCAGCCACGCTCTGCACCTGCTTAAGCCATGCTCCCCTGGCTGCTCACCTCCCCGCTTTTTCTGGAAAAGAGCCTGCAACTGGGGATCACCCTGGGCCCTAGGGGATCTGAACCTTCCCCTTAGGTCCCTCGCCCTCTGGCCACTCAACTCGACGCCTTCCAGGGGACATGCTTTCCTGCCCACTGTCCACTCACCTCCTGAGGGCTCAGAGCCAAAATGAATTATTTTCTGGGAAGAATAGTTCTGTCCAGCCTTGAAGAAGAGAGGCAATTGGAAGGGAGGTGAATATTTATTATTGCTTTTGCCATTGTTGCCCTCATCCTAAGCTCTCTCTCGCAAAAAATGACACCCGTGTCCTGGGCTTGAGAGCTTTGGGCTCTGCCCCTACTGGGTGATGAGACATGAATTCAGGCCCCACCCTGTGCCTTCCCTGGCTGCATAGTGGCTCTGTTTCCTGTCTCCTACCCTTGAGGCAGCCCTGTGGAAACAGGCACTCACTGCCCTTCATCTGTCAGGCTCTCCTACATGGCCATAGCAGCCACTCCTGGTCTCCCACCTCCCCTCTGCTCTTCCAGTTCATCCACACAATAACTCCAACCAGCTTCTAAAACACACCCTGGCCTGGCCCTTGATTAAACCTACCCTTCTTAGGCTTCCTGTACCTCAGGTAGAACTTCCCTGCCACCTCCCCAGCCTGTGGGGGTCACCTGCTCACCTCTCCCCTCTGGCCTCTGTATTAGTCCCACTGGACGCTTGGCAGTTTCTTAGCTATGCTGGGTGTTTCTCAGTTTGAAGCAACCTTGTGCACACTATTTCCTCAGCCAGTAGCTGCCACCCACTCTGCCTGGCAAAGTCAGACTCATCCTTCAAGCTTGGCTAAGATGTCTTACATGCCGGCCCAGGCCATGTGGACTGCCTGAGAGAGCATTTGGCAGAGCAGGATCTCCAGCCTGGAGAACAATTTCCTGAGTGTTAGTGCTATGAGCCTTTTATAGGGATGGGTCTGGTGGCCCCTCTTCCTCTCTGTGTCTCTTTCTTCCCCTGGCACATGGGGCACAGGTGGCTGCCTGGCCCACCTGGGGCTGTCTAGACCCAAGGGCTCTAACTTTATAAGCTAAGCAGAGTCCTTGAGGTGAGCCAGGCGATCCCTCCTGTAAAAGGGGAAACAGAAGCTCTGTGGGGCCCCAGCCTGGAGCATTGTGCCATCCTCTTCAGCACATTGACCCTGAGGGATCTGCCAAGAACAGCCCGTGGTGGGAGGGAGAGGCTGGCCTTAGCTATACCACCTAATCTCCAGTGAGGCCTGTGCTTGTCCCTGCCCTCTATTGTTGGCTCTTCAGATTGTGACTTTATCCCTCCTAATCTCCCTCTTTGCACATCTCTCTGGGCTGGCGCTGCTGTTGCAACCTAGGCATCTCCCTAAGACTTTCCTTCTGATTAGGACCATGCATGGAGAAACAAAATTACTGCTCCTGTCCTGTGCATAGGGCAGACAGGCCACGAGAGAAACCATGAGTAGGGTCATGCCACATGTGCAACCGTTCTGCTATGTGCTTCAGGCGCCAGGGGCCTCTGTCTGGGGCCCAGGGAATGTGCCAGTGTCTGTGAGCACACATGAGCGTACCCTTTTCCTGGCGAGAGACCTCAGGACATTCAGGCACTCTGGGTCCCAGTTGCTCAGGAATCTGCCCCATTTTCTAGAGGAAGGGTCTGAGGTTCATGGGAAGGGTCTCCACAGGATCATACACTCTCTGTGGAGAATTACGGTCACCCTGACCCTTGGGGAACCCAGACTTGGCTGACAGCAACTGCAGAGCCTTCCCCCACTCCCACCTTTCTCTGCGCTGCTGGAGTTTTCTGAAACCCCCCCAGTGCCATATATCATGCTGGGAGCTGCTTTCTGTGTTTTCCAGTAGGCAGCAAGCAACTGAGCAGGGATTTCCCTGTCCTCTGCAATAGGAGGCCCCAGAGGCTACTCCTGGGGCTGCCCGATGTCCTCAAATAGGCTCTCACTATCCAGTCAGGTCCTGAGGGGCAGGCTGGGTAGGTGCAGTGAGGCAAACTCCCAGGGCTCCTGCCCCCAGCCCTCCAGCTCCAACTCTCACAGAGGGCCGGCCACTGGACCCCAGAGCTTGCCACAGTTGCCAGGCTCTAACCTTCACTGAGAGCTGGGCCTGGGGATGGGGTGGAGGTGGGTGCTGCAGGAGCTGCAGCCAGGGTGGGGGTGTATGTGCCGGAGCCCATGTGTAGGTTGCATTCCAGTCCCTCATCCCTCGTCCCTGGACTGTCACTTGGGTATGTGACGGACTCCATACACGTCAGTTGTCTCATCTATAAAAGGGTTTGCATGGCCTGAGTGGGGGTCAAGATCAGAAGGATCAAAATGTAGAACATTTGGTAGGGGGAGGTTATCTCTGCTGGGCACCTAGGGTGGGTGCTTCAAATGGGTTCTGGGTTCCCAGGAGGTGGCACCAGCAGTGGTGGACCTTAAGGGAAAGAGAGTGAATAGCATGAGAAATGAGGCTTAAAAAACATTAGACAATATTTTGGATTTCAAAGGATTGCATGCTTGTAAAACTTCTTGAAAAGTATAAAGAAGTAAAAAACTCACACATAATTCCACCACTCAGATAAAACCACTGTTAACATTTTTCTGTCTTCCAGGGTTTTTTTTTTATGCATTTATATATGTTATATATTTTTAAACAAAAATAATATCATGCTATATACATTATTGTATAAGCTGCTTTTTCTTCCAATTCACATAGTACATCATGACACCTTTCCTCATCAGTGCATATAATTTTTACACAGGCTGCATAGCATCTCTGCTGTGGACGTGCATATATATTTAATCAGTCTCCCACAGGTGAACACTTAGGTTATTTCTATTTCTTGTAACCCAGTCTCCACCCACAACCCTGCTGTTCCCTTGGGCTCATTCCTAGAGGTGAGGTTGCTGGCTCAAAAGGTCTGCATGTTTTTGAGGCTCTGTCTTCTAGCAAGGTCACTGACCCTCCCTACAGAGAGGTGGCAGGGAGGGTGAACTGGGGGCATGGCTCGGCCTGGGCTGTGCCCACCTCAAATTCTCTCAACTTTTTCTTCTCTCTCTAGGGCTGAACCCATCAGACCCACTGTCTTCCAGTACCCCATGGGCTGGCCACCAGTCCAGGAGCTGCCTCCATCTCTGCGGGCACCCCCACCTGGGGGGTGGCCCCTGCAGCCCAGCATCCAGTGGGGCTGAGCCCTTCAACCCCAC
Organism: Macroglossus sobrinus; assembly: GCA_004027375.1. Classification (NCBI taxonomy): domain Eukaryota; kingdom Metazoa; phylum Chordata; class Mammalia; order Chiroptera; family Pteropodidae; genus Macroglossus; species Macroglossus sobrinus. The sequence goes on along the minus strand of PVKZ01000485.1, from coordinate 769,065 downwards.
CCAACCCCCACTCAGTCAGCTTCCACAACAGCAACAGTGAAGATAAGGGCTCATACTGGGGAAACCGAGGCTGCCTCCTGCTGTGCCCCATGAAGCCTCTGAAACCATCAGCTCGGCCTGGCCTGCCCTTGCTGAGGCCCAGGAGTTCCCTCATCAGGTGCAGCCCTGGTCCTAGTTCTGTACCATTCAGCTCCATCCTCCCTCCCTCATGGGACATCATAGGAAGATGGGTGAGAAAACTTCCTTCTGGACGTTTATAAAGAGTCTGTCTATGACGGTGTGGCTGCACTTCTTCCTTGCCGAGTGCCCTCAGCTGTCTGCTCTGGCCCCTGGTCAGAGGAAGAGCAGGACTGGAGTAAGATGAGGTCTTCTCCAGGGTGATGGTGCTTGCAGCCATTCTCCCTTAGGGACCAGCAGAGGGTGGTCAATGTGGCTGTGACCACCCAGGTGAGAAGTGACTCCAGATCTGGAAGAAGATCTCAAGGACTCGGTCTGTCATTCCAGCCCCCATATGTCTGCCCATGCTAAGCTGGTGCCTGAATGTGAGATGGCACAACTGGGGCAGGGTTGGGAACTGGGGCTCCAGCTAGATGGTGTAGAGAAATAGGGGGACCCAGGAGGACAGGCCCTGGGATTGATAGAGTGGCCTGGCTGAGCTTCCTGGCACCAACATGAGCCCCTCCAGGGCTCTGCCCTGGAGGAGCCCCCTGACTAGTGGGGAGATCACAGAGGCTGCTCCAGGCCCCAGCTCTGCTTCCTTCCTCAACTATACTTCGGTTCTAGATTCTGTGCTGGGGTGGTAGTAGGCGATATGGCCCCCAGGTCACTGGGCCTCTGGTGGGGGTGCCCAGAGGATTGGGGGACTACAGGGCCACCTCAGTTGCCCCATCCTCCATGAGCTTCTGCCCTATCTGAAAATCCTATTGATGGAGGAACTGAGGCTACATCTGGGGGCCATTTGAGCCTCAGGCTCCTCATCTGTGAAATGGGCTAGTTGTCACCTTAGCAGGTATGTGGAGGAGGGCTGGATATGAGCCTAAGGAGGGTCAGAGGAAGGGACCCAGCAGAAACCAGTGGCCTTCTCAGGCCATGTGAGGGAGTGGGGCTCAGGAGACCCCAGCCTCACAGCCCCTCCAAGAAGAGGCTTTCTGTCCCACCTCTATCATCCAGCCCACGGCCTAAACATTAGGGAACAGGGTCAGGCTGGCTATGTGGCCCTGGGTACCAGGTGCCCTTCCTGCCTAAGGAACCACAGAAGCTATTGGGCCCTGTACAAATTCCTTCTTAATTTCCCGGGAGCCCCTGGACAGTGGGAAGAGTTTTAGTGCTACATACAGGCCAGGGTGGGACATGGGCAGGGTGCAGGCAGGGCTGGTGGCTGTCCTCAGAGCCACCACCAGGCCCTCCACAGCTGGGCCACGGCTCCATGCAAGGCCGGTGGAGTGGGTGGGGTGTGGCCTCTGGATGTCCAGGCCCTGAAGTACACGCATGGTGATGGCCCAGGGAGCCGGCTGAGGGAGAGGGCTGCAGGCGGTGGTGGGTGTGGTGGTGGCCCCCATGCACCGCGTGTGCCAGATGCGGTGCCCTGGTGGCGCCTATTTCATGCCGCTGCGCAGCACCTGGTTGGCAGCAATGAGCATGACGCTGATGATGAAGGCGATGGCGAAGGCGCAGATCAGACTCTTGCGCACGCACGTCTGACGGATCTGCTGGTTGGAGCAGGCTGTGTCCACCCACCAGGGAGCACCAGAGAGACAGAAGGGGACAGCGGAGCAATGGAATCAGGAGCTGCCTGCACTTCTGCACATGGGCACTTCCCAGGGGTGCGCAGGGACACCGGGCTTGGGGCAGGCAAGGAGGCTCTAGCCCTGCTCTGCAAACCCCTGGTTCCTCCCCTGCTTAAGCAGTTGACCCACCCAGGGGGCCCCAGGGGTCAGTCACTCACTCTCCACGTCCACAGGGCACTCCTCAGCCGTGCCCAGGTGGCTCTCCTCCTCCGTCATGATAATGTTCTCGATGTCCTTCATGGACAGGTGCTCACAGAAAGTGTCGTAGAGCAGCCGCTTCAGCTCATCCACTGTCAGCTTCTGCATGTCGCACTTGGATTCGGGAAGACACAGTGCTCTGGCCACCACCACCACCACAGTCCCCACCCTGCACCTGCAGCTACACAAGTCAGTGGGAAGCCTCCAGATTCTGGAAGGATGGAAACCACTTGCTCCATTCCTCAAGTCATTGACCAGCACCAGTCTCCCTACTGTCCAGTAGACAGAAGCCTGGAGTGGTCATCCCCCCTTTACAGAGTGGGCTTGGCCATTCACTGGCCCCAGTACAGCCCTCTACACTGTACAACCCTGGATCCCAACCAGCCATGGCATACCTTCCAGAAGACAGTATCAAAGTCAGTGCCGTGGAACCTCTCTGGGATCCCCGAGGTGGAGAGCTTGGGTCCCAGGAGGGTCACAAACTCCTCAAAGTCCACTTGGCCATCACCTAGAGGGCACACGTCCAATCAGTGGGGTCAGTCTGCAACTGGTGGGGTCCCAGCCCACCTAGGGGACATTTGCAACCTCAGGCAAGTCTCCTTCTCTGAGCCTTAAGTCAATTTCAGGGACACCTAACATGCCAGGCTCTGGGCTGATGCTGAAGACACCAAATGTGATGACCCACTGACGAGGTGGGCCCTGAGCACATGGGAGACCCTCACGTTCCACTTGGACCCTCCATGGCTTCCCAGCACCCTACTGCTATCCCAGGGTGGGTGTGGGGCCTGACATGGTCCCTACCACACAGGCGGGTAATGAAGCTCAGGAGGAGACAACATGCCCAGGCTGCCACCTGATCTCTAGGTAGAGAGAAGGCAGGGGGAGGGGTGGAACGGGGGGATGAGGAGGGAACTAGACATTATTGGTTCTTATGAGTTTTTTCTTAATAAAATGCCAGGTGGCAAATACAATTAAATTAATGATTTTTTATTTTGGGTGGTGAGACCTGGAATATTTAGTATATCCTTTCTACTTTTCTGTACTTTAAAAATTTTTTTGGAATACACAGGGGCAGAGTCTCTGACCTCTGCGGGTGGCTGGGACTATCACACTCTGGCCTTCATTTTCCAGGCTGAGAAATTAGTTCAGACCTGGCTGCAAACAGTCATGGGCTTGGGGGTGGCTGGGAGTGGACAGAGTGAGAGGGTCCCAGTGGGCTCAGCCTCGTGGCTCAGGCCCCAGACCTGGCCCCCAGATGAGGGGTGAGGAAACAAGCACGTAGCAGCAGCACTCACCGTCCATGTCTAGCCGCTGGATGATAACTTCCAGCTCCACCTCGTTGGGCATGTAGCCCAGGGAGCGCATGGCTGTGCCTAGCTCCTGCTTGGAGATGAAGCCGTTGCCATCACGGTCAAAGACTTTGAAGGCCTCTCGGATCTCTGCGGGGTGGAGGTGGAGCAAAGCAGGTTGGGACTTTACTCTCATTTCCAACATCCCGCTTCCCAGACCTCCAGGATCACTGAACCCACAGCCCAAGCCTGGCCTTAAGAATCCACTAGAGCCTGCAGGTTTGGTCAGAGAGAATTGGCAGATGGCCCAAGAATCCACCATAGCTGCCCCTGGGAGCTCAGGATGGAACAGACAGCAGAGGTGTGCCCAGTGCAGCAGTGACCAGACTGTCCCCAGGGTCTTGGTCTCAGAGCACTAGGCTCCTACAGCCTCTCCAGGCATACTCACAATGACCCCGTGTTGTGGGGACCACGGGTCCCACTGTGCAGGCAAGGATTCCAGGTATCCAGTGATTTCTGTGAGCCAAAGGCTTCCCTGCCTACCCCACATTCTCATTCCCACTCTCCCTGGTCCCCATCCCACACTTCCTCCTCCTGCTCAGCGCTCATCTCATCTCGTTAACACTGGCCAGCACTGTAATGACAGCCACGTGAGGCAGCTGTGCCAGACTAATGGACTGACAGCTCAGCACAGACTTCTCTGAGAGCCCAAGGTTTGGGGAAATACAGAGGCCTGATGGAAGGGCCTCAGCAGGCCAGGCTGGCTCAGATGTAGGGGTTTCTCCCTTTACCTCATCATACAGAGGGGAGACAGGCCTGAGGACCTGGGTAACTTGGGTGTGGAGCCTGAGAACCAGCAACTCAATGAGTGACCTTGGGCTAGCCTCAGACTTACCTACAGTAAAATGGACAGTAATGATATCAGGACAAGGGTTTTACCAAGGACAGCCAGGAACTATGGAGAGTTCTAACCTCTCCCAGCTCACCTTTGTCTACCTCTGTCTCTGCCTGCTGTCCCTTCATTGTTACTCAGCCCAAGAATGGTCCTAAGGAGCATTTTCCTTTGGGGGAAAGCAAATCTCAGTCCACTCATATTCTCTCTGCTCCAGCTCCCTGGGTATCCTTATTCAATTTACCTGCCAGCCTCCTGGACTTTGTCTAAGCTGTTCCCCTGGTGGGACTTCAGCAGGCAAAGGCGAGCTTATGTGCACGCATGTATTTAGAAATAGAGACAGATGAGATGCCCCCACACTACAGACTTATAAAATGAGACTCAGAGAAGCTAGGTAGCCAGTCTAGGGTCACTGTGGGATCAAGGTTATTTCTGGTGAGAACAGGAGTTAGGCTGGCCTGGGCCTGGTCTTAGAAGGGTCTGTGAACCCCTGAATCCTGCACCTTGGGGTCATTCCCTGATCCTGCTGGTTCCACTATAGCCCAGAGAGGGTGGCTGCATATCTTAGGTCACACCGAAAGGTAGCTTGGGCTGAGGTCCCAAACTTCATCAGGTTCTTCCCACCAGTATCTGCACCCAAGGCCTAGAGGTTAGATTAGTTGACATGCAGGCCCAGACAGACAGCGGGCTACACCTGAATTGCCCCCCAAACCCTCTGACTCTGAACCTTTGCCCTACCCATCCCAAGCAGGACCTGAGAATCTGCAGAAGAACAGCTGGGATGGGAAATCTGTAAACCTTGAAATCTGTGAACTTCAGGCCAACTCCCACCTAGAGTTTTCCCCAGGCCACTGAGGAATGGTGAGGTCCCCATCCCCAGAGGTGTGAGTAAAGACCTGATAGTTGTAGAGGCCGCTGAGGGGCTTCCAGTTGCCTGGTAGAGATGGAGGCACTGGCCACACAACCAGGCACACCCTCTGCCCCCGCACCTCCTCTCCACACACACACACACTTAGGTCTCTGGCTGGTACTGCTGCCTTCCTTCCTGACCCAGCCACAAGCTCTGCCCACCTCGGGTGTCCTAACTCCAGCCCATTTTCCTTTCCATCCTGTGGGGACCGGGATTGCTCCAGCTCGTCATTCAAACATGCAGCACTTTTTGCTTGGAATGATCTTCCTTCTCCGTGGTGTACTTTGATCCATCCCCGCTCCCAGCATGGACACATCACCTCCCTGGTGCCCTCTCTACCCCCAGGCTGACTCTGGCTCTCCTCTGGAGTCCCATAGACCCTGCTCTTCTCCAATCCTTGCACTGACCACTTTGAATTGTGAACTACAAATGCCATGAGAGCAGGTTGGTCTGGTTCATGTCTGTGTCCCCACTACCTAGTGCCTGTCATTCAAACAAAAACATTTCCTGCATAAATCATTAAATGAATAACTGATTTGGGGAACCCAGCCGTCGGAGCTCACAGAGAAAGTCGCTAAGCAGTTCAGGCACTACTTTGTGTGAGGTCATCACTGAGATCTCAGGGTGTGATGGCAAAACCTTGAACTCCCCCATGGGGCTGCAGAGATTGCTGGCCCCCTCCCCTTCAGTGAGCTGGTGACCAGGCTGTCCCTCCCACCGTATCAGGGGCCGGGTGTGGCTCCAAAGCCCATGGAGCTGCTTCAATTAGAGGCCCTGACCCGCTTCTGGAATCCTCAAGGAAATTCACTGGGCTGGATGAGAGACCGTAGAGGGTAGGTAAATCTTGGGGTATGTGGGCAGGCAATGGGCCAAGAGGCAGCCCATGGGCCCCATGGCCATTTCTCAGGCAGGACTAACTTCCCAAGACCACTAGATAAAGCCAAAGATTGCCACCTCCATATCCACGTGTCCCTTCAGCCACCCTTCCCTGGCATGCCCAGCTCACACCTCAAGCCTGCACCTGTGCCTTTGTCCATTCTGAGAGCCCTGCCTCAGCCCCAGCTGACTCCTGAGGCCAAGTTCAGGGACCACCTTCTTGGCCAGATGGTCACTTCTAAGTCACACAGACTCAGGTTCAAATACCAGCTCTCCTATATCCTGGCTGGATGACCTTAGGCTGGGATTTGCTCACCTGTACAATGGGGCTGCAGGATGGCTAAATAAGAAAATCAGTCATGTAAGTGCTTGGCAGTGCTGGGCTTAGCTCAGAGCAGGACACAATAAATCAGAACATCACAGACAACAGAGCCAGAGAAGGAAAGAGAGGACTAGGCGAGCTCTAGATATCAGACCAGCCTTCTTGTTGGCTGGTGCTGGGACCTGGGGGCCCGTGCTTGGAGTCTGGCTCTGCCAAGCAGCAGCTGAATGACTTGGGCAAAGGCATTTCCCTCTCTGAGCCTCAAATGCCTCGTCTGTGAAATAGGAACATGACTTTTGCCCCATCACTGAGAAGTGGACCTTGCTGGGGGTTCCCTGAATGGGGCAGGTGTCACGGCTTCCCTGTCATTGCTACTTTCATTAGCATATCCCAGCTGGGTGCATTTCCGCGAAAGCTTCACTCTGTTCCTGCCCCATGATGCTGGAGGAAGCCTGCTGTGCTCCATCTTGGCATGGGGATGCCTGGCCCAGGAGAGGACTGGCAGGGCCTCCAGGCAGGGCTGAAACTGTTCTCCACCTGTCGCCTCAAGCCTGACACCCCCAATTTTCCCCCTGGTCTGTGGAGCTGTCAGGGCCTGAATCCCCAAGAGGTTCCAGGTGATGCCAGCACTCTGTCAGGGAGCTGGAGAGGGGATGTATGGGCTAGAGGTCACTGCGGGGGTAGGACAGTGTCTGTCCTCTGCAGCGATTAGTGCTCTTCCTGGCATGGGTCCCACACCCCATCACTTCAGCCTCCCTGAGTTTCTGGCCTGCACAGAGGCAGCTGCTAGGCTTGCAGGAAAGAGGGAAAGGAAGAGGGACTTTCCTGCTCCCATACCCCAAATGCTCCTTTTTAGCCACTCTCAATCCTCTGTCCAACTGAGCAGGACAAGTGCCAGCCGCAGAACCTTGCCCTGATGGCTGTCTGCCTGTTGGTCTCCCTCCTTCTCCAGCCAGAGAGGGCAGAGCTGGGGCTTGCAGCCTCCCCAATTCCCTCTCTCAGATGTCATATCCACTGATGCCACTGGGGCCAGCCTCAGTGCTCCTGCAGACCTGGGGGTCTCTGCTGTGTGTATATATTGGGGAGGAGGTACAGGAAGAATCTGGGAGAGCCTTTCACAGGGTGCAGGTCATCCCAGACAAGCTCTGTTCAGCCACATCTACCCTGCTGACCGTCTCCTAGACATAGGATCCCTGATGCCTCTGCCAGACCTTCAAGGCCCCTTCCACCCAGTCCTTCCCCCTTCCTGCCTTTCTGGCCAGGCCTGCTGCACACTCTATGTCCCTGCCTTCACCAATCCCTCTATATTCCAGGCTCTGGAATATACACCTGCAGGGCTACCCTCTTTGGCTTCCCTGTGGTCCCTACGTCTGGTCCCTGAGCCCCCACTGCATGCCAGGCCCCATACTGACAACTTGCATCGCATCCTGTCACCAGCAGCCCTGGGGAGGGCAAATGCCAACCCCCTTTTACAGATGGGGAAACTAAGGCAAGAGAGACAAGCGATTGCCCAAGGTTACTTTGTGAGACTGGGGTGCAGAGACTCGAACCCAGTGCTGCCTGGCTGGGAAGCTTATCTTAACCCTGGGTGCTCCACCTCCTTTCCTGGTCCTCCTCCCCCTTAGACTAACCACCCCCTGGATTTCTGCGGCAGGCACATACTGTCTGCAGCATTTTATCCCAAGCTGCCAGGCTCCCTCTTCTCACCACATGTGGCTCCCCCACTGATGGGCGTCCTCCCAGCAAAGGCCTGGGTGTTACCCAGACTGCCCTGGGACAGAAGCACTAATGGAGTACTGGGGTATCAGAGGGGTTCCAGGGGGGATCTGTGCCAGAAATGGTCACTCTGTCCATGCAGCCCTGGCATTCAAGGATCACTGGGGCCTGCAGAGACTTGGTCTCCTAGAAGGAGGGCTTTCAGAGTGTCTGCAGCCAAGAAGAGGGTCAGTCATGTGGGATTTCTTGACCTCATCTATAGCTGCCCATGGGCCAGGAGATGTGCCGGGGCCACTTTGGGCCTGTGCCAGGTCCCTCTGCTCCTCAGGGCCCAGCAGAAGGGGACAGGAGAGAAGCAGGGAGTGCGTTTGGTATAGCTGGTGACTAACGCTCCTGGGCTCCTGCCAGTGTGTCCGCCAGGAGGCCCACGGGGAGACTGCGGCCTCCTTGCCCCTGCATTGCCCATCCTATGTCCCGCTCACCCCCACATCCTAGCTTCCTCTCAGCTTCTCCTCTTCCTTGGGGTCTGCATTTCAGGGCTAGGAGATCAGGAGAGGTGGAACCCAGTGAGGTCCGAAGCAGGGTTACCAGGGTCATGGTGGGTGCTGAGAGCAAAAGGAGGGAATGAGGTAAGACGCTGCCTCACTGTGTGGGGACAATGTTAACCCCTGCCTGAGTGGCCAGTAGGAAGGAATGAATGAGGAATGGAAGGGGGCACTGGCAGGAGGTTTGGGGTGGCCCAGGGCAGGAAGAAACAGTTTTAAGAAAGAGATGGCCCATGCCCCATTCTCTGCCCTCTTGCCCCTCATCATACCTTCTCCTTCTCCCAGGCTCTAGTTTCTGGGCTTTGGCCCAGACAGGCCAGGGACTTGGACCCTGGGGTTCAAGGCTAGAGACCCTAGAGCAGCACCCATCCATTTGACCTGCTCATATCAAATACTAGACCTCGTCTCCATGGCTGTTCTAGTCTCTGAGAGCTTAGATGGGGACTTGGTTAGGAGGAGGTAGCTCATAGCCTGCGGTATAGTAGGGTTGGGGGTGGATTAGCTGCCTTCTTCCTTTTAATCTACCCCCTAACCCAGTCTAACTCCCCCAAGATCTGTCCCTTCCCAGGCTTGAGGATAAGGGAGGGCCTCTCTCCATGCCTTCCCATGTGCCCCCACCATCATCCCTGACTGCACTGGTGTCTCAGCTGCATCCGCCCCCTCAGTCCCTGATGAGTTAGTTCCAGGTCTCAGAGACCCCTGGACCCAAAATACTAAAAAGAAGCCCACCCCAGGGTGATCTCAGCCCCTCCCCCAACAGTAGACAAGCAGATCAGGGTTGCAAAGATTCCCATTAGCCCAGAGCCCCCCCACTCCACTCCATGTGGGACCCCAGAAGGTCTGGGGGAGGGGAAGCCTGACCACTTGCCCCCCATCCCAGTAGAGAAAGGGGTCCCAGGTCCCAGGGGTCTCATTGCTCTCCAGAATCTTCCATCCAGGGACCACAGCACCTTCCCTCTTCTCCAATCTCATCTAGCCCTGCTGCCTAAGGTCCCCTATTCATGTCAAAAGGCAAAAGGACTTTGGGGGGCAGGTTTGGGTCTCTGCCTCTCTGCCTTTTCTTTCCAGGCTCGGTTATCACGACCAAGGCATTGAATCTGGCCACTTGTTGTCGCCACCACCTCCCGGGCCGCCTTCCCTGCGCTCTGGGCTGGAGGGGGTCCCTGCAGGGCTGTAGGGAAGGGGCTAAGGCCTCAAGGGGCTGAGGGCAGCCCTGCAGCTGGCAGGAGCAGGGCAGTCGCCCTCTCCCCCTCTCCAGCAGATTGGATTTTAAAAGCGACACGAGTGGAATGTCAATACGAGCGCAGAGCCTCGGGCAGGCGCCGCGGAGGGGATCAGGACGCGGGTGCTCCGGCTTGGTCGGCGCAAGGGGCGCAGCTCGGACCCCTACCCCAACCTGCTGCGTTGCTGCACCGTCACCGCGGACTGCGAGGCCCCGTGACCCCGCTGCAGGACCCAGCAAGTTTCCGCAGCGCTGGGAACCACGCGGCTAGGGGGAGGGCCACCTATCCGCCTTGGCGACCCCCACAGCGGCGCCCAGGGGGTGCGAGCTGGTCTAGCCTCCTCGCGCAGCTGCTCACTGGAGCGCCCACCTGACAGCAGGCACCTGCGGACAGCCCCGCGCCCCCCAGCGCCCCTAGCCCGCGCTTCACCTGGGCGCACAGGTAGGAGGGCCAGCGGGCGGGGGTCCCGGCGGGGCACTCACCCTCCAGCTCATCCTCAGGGATGTCCACGGGGCGCTGCTCTGACAGCAGGTTGGGTACGGTGTAGATGCCCCGGTACATCAACGCCGCCGTCACCGGGTGGAACGGCATCTTGGAAGCTCCGCGCCCGCCCGCCCGCCGCAAACTTTGAGGTCGGGGCTCATGGGCCGGCGGCGGCCCGGGGGGCGGCTAGAGCGGGCGGGGCGCGCGGCTGCGGAGGGGGCCGGGCAGCGGCAGCGGTGGTGAGGCGGCTGGCACCCGTCCGGGGGCCTAGCGCCCCCGCGCCCCAGGCCGCGTGTCCATGCCGCCCCCTCCCTCGTCGGGCTCCCAGCCGGGGCCCAGCAGGGGTGTCGGGGGCGGCGCCACTCGGGCCTCTCCTCTCCGGCCGCCGCGCGCTGCGCCCGCCGCGCCCGCTCCTCGGTGCCCCGCGCGCTCCGTGCTGCTCACCGCCCGCCTGTCCGCTCGCCGGCGCGGCCGCCCGGCCCGCGGCTCCGGCTCTCACCGCCTCTCTCGCTTGCTCGTTCGCTCTGTGCCGCGCTGGCTGCGCTCCCTGCCTCCCCCGCCCTCCCGCCCCCTCCGCGCTCCCCGCCCCCCCTCCCGCCCCTTCCAGCCGCCGGCCCCTGCGCGGCCGCCCCAAGCTCTCTGAGGGCTCTTGCTCCCCTTCGCCCCGGGTTCCCCTTTTCCCCTGCGGAGGATTGCTCGTCCCCCCACCCAAGTCCGCAGCCACCAGGACCAAGGTGGGGGTGGGGCCCTTTCTTTCTGCCCCTTAGCGCACCCTCACACCCCGCGAACTAAGAGCAGGGAACTGAGAACCAGAGACTTAGCAGCGAGGTGAGGTCGGTCCCAGGGCTGGGTCCTCGAGGACAATCACTCAGTGTTGGTGCCAAGAGAGGCTCCAAGGTGGGGAAACTGAGGCTGAAAGAGAAGGGCGCTGACCAAGGTCATGAGGCAGAGGTGGCAGGCATGAGCTGGGTCGGGTCTGGGGTAGACTCCCCAGCCTTGTGGCTGGTACCTCCTAGCTGACCTTAACCCGGTCGCCCCACAATAGAGCCCATTCCTGGCTCCTTCCCAAGCTCCAACCCCTCAGCCGGCAGAGTGGGAGCCAAGGTCTGTCTCATGGCTTAAGGGGCACTGAGGGACAGAGAGGTGACTGGGTGTCTGCAAGGACTGGTTTGAGGGCCTGTCGGTTCAGATGGCTGCAGGTTAGACCAAACGTATGTGCAAGGTTCACCCAGGCCCCAGACCGTGTGTTCTCATATCTGGATGAGGGGGCATGTGTACGCATATATCTATTATCCACAAAAATGCATACGAGTGTTTGCAAGTCTACATGCAGATGGATGCAGGTTGGGAATGTGTGGACACCTGTATGTGCCAAGGTTGTGAGCTGGCAGGAGAGGGGAGGACAGCAGCTGGCTGGCAGAAGACTGAGCAGATGCGGGGCGGTATGCAGACCTTGGGCTGAGAGTGACATGGACATGCGTACGCAGATGTGCATGTATATTTATGGGGGAGGGTATAACCTCCTGGCCTTGCTGTGGCTCCAAGTGTGGACCCTGACCCTGGAGGCCACATCAGAACCTCCTCCCTGCCCCCTTTGGTCCAATTAGCCAATGGCCTCAGTGGGAAAGCTGCTTGCCACAGTCCGGCTCGTCCCTGCCCTTCTCAAGCTGATTACAGTTTTCTGCTTGTCTCTGCTTTTGTTGTTGATTAATCACAGCCCTGTTTAAGGGCCTGGGGAGAGGGGGCTCAGGGAGAAATGCCAGCCTTGGCTGAGCAGGGTTGGGTCAGGCCTGGGCCTCAGAACTTCTCAGGCACAGCTCTGGAGGGGGCTCCTAGCAGCATCCAAAACCTGCGAAGGAACCAAGAAGCACCCGAGCTATTTTTCTTACTGGCTTCTGTAGACCAACTGGTGCCCATTAGGACCTGGGGCCGAGGGTATGAGAGACCTCAGGAAAGTCCAAACCTTAAGTCCTCCTCGTCCACCTGTACCCTTGTTTGATGTTCCACCATTGGAGCTGAGTGCTTTGAGTTTTCTCAGGTCATCTGATGGAGCAGAGGAGTGAGAGGATGAAAGAATTCAGAACTTGGAGCCAGACACACCTGGGCCTTCTGCATCTACCACCTCCTTGTTGTGGGACATTAATCACCTCCCTTAGCCTCCTGAGGCCTCAGTTCCCTCCCTGTGAAGTGAGGGTGGCAATGCTACCTCCCAGGCAGCCATGAGGATAAAGTGATGTGACATATGAGAGGTACCTGGCAGTGCTCCTCTGTACCTCTTGGGAATTTCCTATTAGCATGAAAATCCCCCTAAGGACTATGAATTAATAATAATTATAGCTGCTACACATTGATTGGGAGTGTGAGCTGCAGCAGCTCACTCTTGTGGCATTTACTGAGTGTCCAGGCTGCACCAACACAGGCCAACTGGTTCTAAATCAGGACCCCTATGCCGAGGGAGTGTGGGCTGGAATCTGCTGAAGGGCTGGTGGGAAACCCAGCTCCTGGTGATTCCCCAAGAGGCTGCCACAGAGCACGTTGATACTTGCCTGACAGAGGGACAGCTCTTGCTGCATCCTCTGCAGCTCCCAGCCTCGCTGCCCTGGTGGAAAATTTTCAAAAAATGGGGGCAGAAACAGTTTCCAAGATAAATCAAACAAAAATCAAGTGGGTGGGCTTACTGTGCATGACCAGGCTCTGACATGACCAGGCCTCTCCCAGACCTCAGCCTTGGTCTGTGGCCGAGGGATCAGGCTGTCCATCTTGTGGACTAGGCTGCTCCCTAGTACAGACTCCACCAGGTCAAAGGGACAGCACTTGTTTGGGACAATAGCCACAAGGCTGTAGTGCACCCCACTACTTGGGCCATCCTTGACATCCCAGTTTCCTAGTAACTCGGGCTAGTCCCTGTCCTCTCCTCTGGTACAAAGCCAAGTCCAACAGAGCTGGCTGTGGGCCTATGGGGCTTCCACATGCCACCAACTGCACCCGCTTCCCCTTCTCAGGTGGTTACATGGGTTACACTTAGGCTGTGCAATGTAACCTGCTGAGTCCCCCAAATCTCTGAAGACAGTTTGTCTTTGACCCCACTTAAGGGACAAGATTGAGTCATGCAGCCTTATGAGGCAGTGCTAGAAGTTCAAGCCCAGGGTGGAAGCTGGGTGGGGACAGGAGCCAGAGCTATAGGGTCCAAGCTCTGAGCTATACTGACCTCTCCCTGCCTTTCCAGGCTCAGAGAAATGCTGCCTCTGTGAACCATCATCAATTTCCCCATCCCTCAACTGCTGTGCACCTGTGAACAGCCAGGCCAGGAGTGAGAGGTTGAGGGGAAGCTTCTAATATCTGGGCTCACAGAGCAAGTGTTGTATGCCCACAGAGCAAGAGGGCTAGTCAGCATGGCTGAGGCCACAGCTCACTGTCCGCTGAAGGGCAGTGTATGAGAGGGCGGTTTTTACAGAGAAAGAACATGGAGGCTGGGCTTGAAAAGTCTTTGACATGAGGTTGGAGACACAGTGCCATGAGCAGTAAGAGCTCTGAATGGGGAACCCAGAGTTTGGGTGTCCAAGCTCACCTTTCTGAGCCTCAGTTTACCTGTTAAATAGGAACATCTAGCCCCCGTAGTGAATGCTTAAATCCTGCGTGTGAGTGCTCAGTGCACGGAACATGGTGATTCTTACTATGAGTGAAGGGAACTTCAGGAAGAGTCAGAGCCAGGTGGATGGAAGCTCAGAAGTGTGAGGGGACCACCCCTCAGCTCTGAGAGGCAGTGTCTAGGTTTGCATCCCCTATATCCGGTGCCTGGCTTAGGAAGGAGACAGGGGCTGGATGAACATCTGCTTAATGAATGAATGAGAAAATGAATGAATGAATGAATGAAGAAATGAATGGACAAACTAACAATCACCCACCCACCCACCCTTCAACATTGCAGCCCCGTTCTCCTCTCTGCACTTCACAGGGGAGCAGATGGCATGATTGCAAGGTGTGAATTATGTCTGTCGCTCCCCCATCTGGGGAAAGTGTTGCTGCCATCATACTGCACTCCTCAGGGTGTCACTGGGAGGCTTGTGGACCCCTCCTAAGAAGGGTCTCCATGGACCTCACTTATCTTCAGGGTGCTGAAGACACTGGGAGAGGTAACCCACTTGTGACTCTGAGAGAATCCACAAAGTGGCAAGAAGGCAGTGGGAAAGAAATGGAGACCACCTTATCCTGAGCCTGGACCCTTTCCTCCTTGACACTGGAACCCTCTCCTGTCAAAATCAGTATGCTCCCCACACTCCTCAGCCAGGAGACCACGCCTCTGAGGCCACTACATTCACCACTCATGTTCAGCACCAGGGAGAGCTCCTGGCAGAGCCCTCAGTGGAGGGCTCTGGCAAGTAGGGTGAAGTTATTGAGGGACACTGAAAGCCCAACAAGGCAATTAATGAACCCATTGCCCAGGGGAGGAAATCAAAGTGGAGGGAGGGCAAGCACCAAGCTCAAGGTCATGCCAGGACTGCTGATAGCAGCCCTGCTTGAACTGGGGGGCTGCTGGGGAGGTGGGAGGTGCATAAGGTCGGGAGTGGCTATCTAGGGAGGGCAGAGGCTCTGGCCTCTACTCCTTGGCTAGGGAATAATATTGTTCCAAGAACCCGGTGGGGACAGTGTCTGGAGGTGAATAAAATATTCATCGTCTGGGCAAACTCACACAGTCACTTGATGAATAATGGAATTTATAGACTTTCAGAGGCAGACCCAGCTGGGAGAAGGTGTGGGCCAGAACCTAGAGGCCCCTGTTTGCTCTGATCCCATTCTGCCCTGGGCACCTGCTCTGAGCCCTCAAGTGCCATCTCCCACAGGCAACAAAGGCAGACTGGGCAGACAAGGTGACAGAGTTCACAAGAAGGAAATAGGATGAAGGGGATGGGTCCTTGAATTTGTTGCTCCTTAAGAAGCAACTTGGTGATGGAGAAAGAGCACTGGACTTGGAGTCTGGTGTGGCTGGGATGAACCCTGACTGCTGTTACCAGCTCTGTGTCCTGAGTGTGGTACCTGTCCTGTCTCAGTTCCTCTCTTATAAAATGGGGTTGAAGCTGCCATTACATAGCCAGCCAGGGTTGCTGTGAGGATCTGATGAGATGATGAAGGTGACAGTGCCTGGTGCTGCTGTTCCTGGCACACACAGTGCTGACACATGTTGCCAAAGATGGAACTTTAGAGCCTCCATGTCTGGCCTCCAGACTCCCCTGAGCCCAGAAGAGGTCTAGAAGGCAGAGGGAGGCATGGGCACAGGAGCAGAGAAGCCTCAGGGCAGGGTTTATCAATGAGAGCAAAAACCTGGTCTGGAGAGACAGGCACAGGCACTCACTCTGCCCCACACCCCACCCCCCAACCCAGGAGAATTTTCTCCTACCTGCTTGGCCTGGGGTCTGGGCAGAGGCATTTTTTTAAAAAGCTCCCCAGGAGCTTCCAAGATGCAGCCAGAATTAGAAACATTGCTCCAGAGGAAAAGAAGACCTGATGGGGGAAACCGAGTCTGGGCAGGCGAGTGGAATTTAGGCATGTCCCACCCAGAAAATGACAGAGATCCCTATTCCTGGTCCCCACTGGGCCTTGGTTTCTCCCTCTGGGAAGTGGGAGCTTACCCCCAGGGCATGGCCAGGCTGCTAGCTAGGAAGGAGTTCGTGGGTACTGAGGGCCCAGCCCCTGCTCCAGGCACACTTTCTGAATGATAGCTGTGACAGCTGGCAGGAGAGGCGGCGAGAGGCAGCTCCTAATTGCTCTGGGATCCCAGATCCCTGCCTCAGTCTGTTGCCTCTGACTAGACACTCCACCAACCTGCTGCTCCCCAGAAGAGGCCCCATCTTTGGTCCATCTGTGGTGGTGGAGGGTGGGGTGAGAGGCGGCTCTCCCTGCAAGGTCTCACCATCTTGGGAGTGGAGTGAGGCTGGGACCCTGAAGTCTCCCAGAGGCCTGCACCCTTAACTCTGCATCTTTCTGTGTGACACAAAGGACAATGTGTAAGCTTCCACTTGAACAAGGAACTGCAAAGGTGCTGAAATATGCAGACCCTTGCCAAGGGGCACGAACATGTCCTCTCGGGTCAGACCCAAGAGAGAAACTGTGTGACCTCAGGCGGGCCGTTGGAACTTGGAATCTTAGTGCCTCATCTGGGAATTAGGGAACCTGTTTCTCAGGGTAAGCACAGAAAGAGGAAGGCGCGGAAGTTGCCAAGCTCAGGGTCCAGGCAGAGTACAGATGTTCACTGTACTGTTCCAGTGGTATCTCAGAGGGGTTCTTGAGGTGCTGCAGACCAGAAACCCTTAGCACACCACTTGGGCTGAGTTTTCAGGTTGGTGCATGCCTCCCTGTCTCCAGTTGCCCAGTCCCCTCCTGCCATCCCTCAAATTCTCTCTCAGGAGAACCTAATTATTTACCTGGCTTCAGTCATCTAGCCCAACATTTACCCTTCCCCATGTATGAGCTGCTGCTTTCACCTGCTGCCACGTGGCCTGGGTACAGCCTATGTTTGCACACCTCCAGGGATGGGGAGCTCACTACCCCTTAGAGGCAAAGCCAGCACTTGCCTATTCCCTGGGTTCTGGCTTTATGCTCCAATATTTCACCTGTTCTGAGACAAGACCTGAGAAGTTTTGGGGCCCCCTGCACGTCACCTGGGATACAGACAGTGCTGACCATTGATGAGCAGCTCTCTTCAGAGTGGCACCCCATACTCCACATCGTGTAATAAAGGCACCTCCAGCCTGTGGGCAGAGGGCACTGTGGTGGCAAAGAGACGGGGCTGGGAAAGTGGGGGCCAGGCTTTCAGATGAGGGTCAACTGTACGGTTAGCCTGGCACTGAGAGAATGGGACATGGAATGGGTAAGTTTTGATGAGAGGTTTGTGGAGAAGGCCTAGACTGGAAGCGTTGCCCAGGGAGGGGCTGGTCTTGCCAGAGCCCCTCCTACCCCGGCTGCCACCAGTTCTATAGGAAACTGGGCTATGATCATTTGGAGTCCCCATGTTAGGGCAGAGCACTAGGATGCCAGGGGTGGTAGGTGGAGGGACTTCCTTTGAACAACTGTCCTCCAGGGCTGAGCTAGGCCTGCAGGTCTGGCCCTAGCCGCCTGGCACTCCACCCAAGGGCCCACTAATAGGCCTCTTTGGCCCACAGTGCCCTGGTTGTGTCGAGCCTAAGTGATGATAAAATCAACAGCAGTTTAATTGGTAATTTTAATCCTGGACAGAGCAGTAATGGCGTTACTAATTGGATCGTTAGAGATTTGTGCTTTATAGCTGTGTAATTAGAGGAGCTGTGGGGGACCAGGGTGAACTGCGGGGCTACGCAGGGCCACGGGCAGGGAGCAGGGAGCCCCTGCTGGGGCTGGGTCACCACTGGGACCTCCTGCTCTTCTGCTGCTCCTTGGGGCAGCTGAGTGAGGCGGGTCCCTGCCACGGGTCTACACAAGCCCATCCCATACCTGGGGTCCCATCATGCCAGGAGGATGCCTCCAAGAGCACTATGCAAAAGGACCCCAAAGCCCAGTTCTCTACAGAATGGGGTGGAGGGGCTCCCACAAGCCCAGTCCCTGCTGCGTCCTCACATGCATATCCCCTGTGCTCACATGGGTTCACACAGCTCTGTGCAGCCTTGCCTGTGAGCTCCCTGTAGACATTAATGTCCTGCCTGTATAAGCGAAACCACAAGCCTGCGCCCTCCCACTTCTGGTCTCTGGGACTCTGGGTAACCACAGAGTGTCCTCGTTTCAGAATAGGAAGTTGTCTTAGGTCCTCTCACCTTACTCATTTCTCAGATGGGGAAACTGAGGCCCAGGGAGAGGAGGCAACAACCTTGTGTGTGCTCAACACTCGTCTTACGTGAATGTGAGGCCCTGAACACCAACATTCGGTGGCCTCTGCACAGACACAGGGGCCATTCTGCACCCGCATGACTCTCTCATGAGAATATCTGCACCCACGTGAAGGGCACACAAGTCGAGTCGACCAACTGGAGCATGGAGAGGACTGAAGTGGGCCCAGCCCCTATCCCAGGCACACAGGGCAGACATTGTGGGGTGCCTTGTGGAGGGGAAGCAGGTTGAGCATCCTTTGGATTGAATTAACAAAAGGCTGGAAGTAAGCTTGGCACTCAATAAACATTTGCTGGATTAATTAATGAAGAAAAAAAAAGAAAAAGAACAGGGAGAAAGGGAAGGAGGGAGGACAGACAAATCAGAGACAGAGGGCCTCTGTCACAAGTCCCTCCCATTGGCCCCCTAACCTACCACTGGTCGCTGGCCTAAACTCAAGCATGATTCCCTCACAGCCTTCCAGTGGCATCTACCTTATTCTGAGCGAGAGCCAAAATCATCAAGGGGCCCCAAATACCTCCCTCTTCATCTCTCTGCTCTCACCACTCCAGCTGCCTCACCTGGCCCCCACCTACTCTTGGCAGAGAGCCAGGTGCACTCCTGCCTCAGGGTCTTTGCATTTGTTGTGTGTCTCCCAGGAATGCTTCCCTCCCAGACATGGTCACTGCTCACTCCTTAGGTCTTCACTCAAAAGTCACCTTCCCAACAGGCCTTTCATGGCCACCCTAGCTTAAACACACACACACACACACACACACACACACACACACACAAACACACGACCTGTTCTCCCACCGTTCTGCTTTTAGTCACTCACCTTAACACACTATGGACTCTTCTTTCTTGCCTGGTGCTGGATTTTTTTCACTGCATCCTTATGTTGTGACATACAGTAGCTCATACATAGTTATGGATGGATGGATGGATGGATGGATGGATGGATGGATGGATGGATGGATGGATGAGCTGGAGGGTCCCTACAGAGGCAACCCTAGCAGGTGAGGGCAGGTGTGGGGATGAGGGGGCAGGAGACTGATGTAGAGCTGAGGCACTTCTAGCTGTGAGCCCTTCCCTCTGGCTAGCCAGGAGATAGCACCCTAGCTACCTTCATCTGCAAATTACTCTGCCAGTGGAGTTGGGGAGATAAAATCTCTGTTCTCCTGCCAAACACTCAACCTCCGTGCCCTCCATCTACAGGCCATCAGACCCACCTATACTCCCTTTCAGCCAGATCACCCTGTAGTCTGAGCTGCATCCTCATGCCTCCCCCATAATAACTGGCTACCCCAGGGTGGGCTTTGAGACTTTAGGGGGGCCCCTCTTCCTCTGGCCCCAACTCCCTGTTCACAGGCAGGTGACAGTGCTTGAAATACCATCATGGGCACTGAGGTGGGTCACACTCAGGGTCCAAAGCTCTCAGCAATGTCCTGCCCACCCACCTGGCCAGCTGCCTCAGGCTTGTCAGGTGATATATGGCCCACTGGCCCTGCCAGGAAGCTACAGCAGATGGATGGGCAGTGCTGAGGGGTGGGCTCAGAGCCAGGAGCCAGGAGCAGTGTGGGGGAGGTGCCTGGCTCTGGAGAAAGCCATTCCCGGAAGGCCACCCTCCCTAAAGAGGGCAGGACAGGGAGTACCAGATTTGTCTCAGGCATGGCTCCCATAGTGTGGCCCTTAGTGTAGGGAAGTGCAAGGAGGTGGGGGGCTTCTGGCTCCTCATGCATCTACCCAGGCCTCAGTTTCCTAATCTGTGAAATGGCAATGAAGCACCTGCTGGGAGAGGGCAGAGAAGATCATCTGAGAGAATGCACACCGAGAACAGTCCCATACTCAGGGGTGCTCTGATCCCCAGCCCCAACCCTGTGAGGTCTGGTGGTGGGCTAGGGAGGGACTGTCCCTAAAACCCTGCTTCTTCTTCCTTGTATCTCCCCACCAGACCCCATCTTCTGTCTCCCCTCTCCTGACCTTTGGGAGAATTGAATAGCCAGAGATGGACAGAACCTTGGTAAATTTCTAGTTCAAACTCCCTCCCATTTCTCAGATGGGAACACCGAGGTCTTGGTAGAGGAAAGACCTGCCTAAGGTGGGGGAAGGCTTGGGAACCCTTCATGGTGATTTCTGAAAGAAAC
This sequence comes from Macroglossus sobrinus, assembly GCA_004027375.1. Classification (NCBI taxonomy): domain Eukaryota; kingdom Metazoa; phylum Chordata; class Mammalia; order Chiroptera; family Pteropodidae; genus Macroglossus; species Macroglossus sobrinus. The sequence continues at coordinate 748,844 of PVKZ01000485.1, read as the reverse complement.
CTTCTCCCCATCATGGACCTGGGAGGGTGGGGAATGGGAGGCTGGTGCAGCTGCCCAGCAGGTGGGAAAGGACAGGCAGGACAGCACTGAGCACAGGGAAGGGGGCCGCGGGGGCAGTGGTGCAGTTCCTGTGGCAGAGTCAGGATGCGCCAGACGCCTCTGTGAGCTCTGTCTGCGTCCAAGGAGACCAGGACACTAGGCGGACGGACAGTGTGTCCTTGCTGGCTGGGCCTGGAGGAGGAATGGGGAGTGGGGGAGTCATTCTGGGAACCGGGGCTGCCTGTAGATCTGAGAGGTATCTCCCAGCATCTATTCACTTGCCCTGCTTCCCAAAAAATCCCAGACCCCACATGGGGCTCCCAATGGCTGTGAACACACGACACAGATATCCACAGACAGATCTAGTGGTCACGTGAGGGGTATAGTCTTGCAAGGATGCACGTGAGCATGTCAGTACAGACAGGTGCATCTGTGGCCAGGTGTGTGTGCATGCTTATGTTCTAGGGTGGAAATGCACATGCAGGGGTCTTGATACCTGGGGCCCAAGAACGCAGGGCCGAGCAGATCAGGTGCCCAGTCGGGCAGACGCATTGTGGGCACGTGCATCTGTGTGTGCAGTGCACTTTGCATGTGTGGACTTCGCACACACAGGTGTGGATGAGTTGTGGATGTATCTAGGTGGGTGTGGGGAGAGACATGTGCTCACTCAGGATGCACCAGACCCTGCACAAGCTCAGCTTTAGCTTTAGTCAAAAAAACAACAGGGTCAGCTCCACATTGTCAGATATGGGGAAAACCCAGGGCAGCAGCCTGCCTAGGCTGCTGGGGTACCTGCCTATAAATTCAGGAGAAAGACCCATGCCTCGTCCTCCACAGGGTAAGGTTCAGACAAGAAAATGTCCTAGGTGGGAGATAGGTTTGACCCTGAAGAAAGGCTCTGTAGCTGATCACAGGCTAGGAACACTATCCTGGAAGGTGAGTCTTGCTCTGGACTTGTTCGGAGTAGGGGCAGGACATGGTTGTGGAATCCCAGCATTGGATGGGGCCTTTGAGGTCACTTGGGGCAGCCCCTGCTCCGTATGGCCTGCCGCTAAGCTGAGGCCAATGTCCAGGACCCTTGCAGAGGAGGGGGCCCCAGCTGGAGGGTCTCATCCCTTCTCCGAGCCTATGTCCTCGGCTGTGGAAGATAGCCCTCACACCTGCCCCACACTCCTCCTGGGTCCCTGCTGGAGGGCTGAAGACCCAAGGTCATCTCAGGGACAAGGTGGTCCCAGCTGTGCTCTCCTGCCAGCCTGGGAGGGACTATGAGCCTGAGCAGAGAAGGAAAGAGGGGAACTGAAGGGATCGGAGGCAGGGAGACAGGCCTTCCAGTTCAGTTAGTGAAGGGATTTGTCATTTTAATGATGTGATATTTCTTGCCTGGCTCCTGTCCGTGGCAGCAAGAAGGGATAGCTGCCTTCCTGAATGAGGCAGTGCTGGTGCTGGTGGGGCGTGTCCTCAGACACCCATGCCCAGCCAGGCTAAGGATGCTGGGGTTACAGGGGCTCTCGGTACTCACACAACCCTACCTCCAGCCCAGCTCTGCCTCTCTTCCCTGCGTGACCTTGGGCAAGTCTTTCCCCATTACCAAGGCTTGGTTTCCTCATCTATAAAGTGGGGCTAATACTATCAGTCCCGCCACCGGCTTGCGGCACTGACCACTGTCGGGCTCCACAGTCTTTCACACTCCTCCGCTCCGCTGCCTCTTCCAGTCCCACCCCACCAGGGCCTCCCTTCTGCTCCTCGGTTTGTGCAGACCCTCAGCAGGCTGCCCTCCCCTGGCAGCAGCAGGGTCTTTGGGAAGTGCCAACTTGGTTTCTCAATCCTCTCACCCAATCTGGCCTCACTCCCTGGCCCTCTCTGATCTCCTATCCCCATCCCATCTCCCTGCCTTAGTCATCCTAACTTGTCAAAACTTCGTGAGCATGCCTTGCCCTTTCTCACTTCTAGGCCTTCATCTAAAGTGCTCTCTTCCTGCCTCAGTCAGATCCCTCACCTTGGTCCCTCAGATCTGGGCAGAAGCCTCCTCTGGCGCTCATAACTTCTCTCTATTTGCCCTGTGACTACATTTGCCACACTGGAGGGTGACAACTCATTTTCCAGTCTGTCTTGTTTGCTCTGTGTTCCAGTACATAGTAGGCCCTTGATGTGTTCGTTGAATGACTGAATGAGGGACTACAGAGCCACCCTCCTGACCCTGAAGCACAGCGGCAAGGATGTGGGTGGCAGTGGCAGCAAGGGTGGCCCAGCAGGCAGTCCATCCATCAGCCTGGCGCTGTGCCTGACCAGATGGAGCCAAGCCCCTGGGAAGGGAAGAGGAGGTAAAGATCCATCACCCGATGGTCGGTCCGCACGTGTGTGGGTATGATGCACCTGCCCCTCACGGGATCCTCATCCATCATGCTATCCCTGGGACGCTGGGAGGGGATGAGCAGGAGGCAGCCCTTCTCTCAGGCTCAGCAGGGCTGGAACCTTCAGGACGTCTGCAGCTCTCTAGTGCTCAGGGGAAACTGAAGTGGAAGGAAGACAGTGAAAGTTCAAAGTGGGAACTCTGGGACCAGATCAGCCAATGTTTGAGTGACAGTCCTGCGATTCACTCCTGTGACCATGGGTGAGTCTCTGGCATCTGGGAAAAGGTCCTCATTTGTAAAATGGGGATACAGCAGTGTCACCTGACCCAGAGGAGGAGAAGATTCACAAATTTGAGGCTCTTGCCTGTCTCACAGCCCCCGCCCAGCTCCTCAGGCTGGTGGAGGAGGAGGAAGAGGCAGTGGTGGCTTTGAGTGGCAGGGCCAGCGGATTCAGGAAGGACTGGCTAATTGTCTAGGCCATTGTCGGGGGTGGGGAGGTGGGGGAGTGGGGGAAGGAGACATTGAAGGGGTGCTCCTCTGGGCCACATGGGCTGAGGAAGGGGGTGGTGGCCTGATGACCAGGCACTATGGTGATTATAGCTCAATGTCCTGACCAGCTGGCCAGGGGGACATCATGCCCCAGACTCTCTCCCAGCCCCCACACTGCTTGCTGGGAAGTCACCACCTCCCTCCTCCTCTTTCTCCTCCTCCTCCTCAGCATTCTAATTATAAAAACAAATGCTTTCTGAGCCATCATTTCACCTGAATTGCACAACGGCCTAGGGAGTGGGGTAAGATGCTCAGGCACATTAAGATCTTCATTCCACAGACGGGGAAACCAAGACTCCGTCATTCACTCAGCAAATCAGTACTGAGCACCTACTTTGTGCTAGGCTCTGTGCTGGGCACAGGGTAATTGGACAAGAAGGTTTTGGCCACCTGCTTGCCCCAGCTACTCTGGAAGTTACAGGTAGATCAGGACTGGGTTTTGTATCCAACATGCTAGATAAATGAGGATGATGGGAGATCATTCTCACGTATGTGTGCTCCCTGGCAGTTGTGGGGTGCTTGGTGGCAGGCATAGTGCTGAGCACTTTAAGCACATTGTCTCATTTACTCATCCAAGGCAGTGAGGTGACTTGCTTGGGGACCCCCCAGCTGGGAAGAGGTGGAGCCCACGCCTGTACCCAGGACTTGTGCTCTTTCCACTCTGCCCGGCCCACACCACCCTGCCACGGACAGGCTCAGTGAGGGGCTGCCAGTGGAGAGGCCGGTGAATGAACAAGTCCATGCACCCAGCAGCACAAGCCCAACCGCATATCCCCAATTCCTTTCCTCCTGGGGCTGAGGCCAAGACTGGCATCTCTCCTCCCAGAATTTGCCTCCACCCCTGGACAGTCCTTTCACACCTTTTGTGCCCAGGGTCTTGTCCCCACTGCTGAGACCCCTTAGAGGGTCTGTGGCCACACCCAAGTGATGTGAGAGGAGGACTTCTGTCCAGCTTGCTTCGAGCTGGGCCGGGGAAAGGAGTTCAAACCCCATCTCTGTGCCCCGGTCTCCTGCTGTCTCATGTGGGAGCAATGATGACTGCACAAGGCTCTCATGATGCCACCAGGTCATGACCTAAGTGGGAGCCGCTGCCATGAACTGGAGCTGGTATATACAGTACAGTGTACATGTGGCCTTCCTGGGGCTGCTGGGGATTACGGAGACAGACCAAGTACGTCCTGGCCAACACAGATCACTGTTGTTAATATTTCCATCCTCCTCGTTGCCTGGCCAGAACAGGTGCTCAGGGGGATGTTGTGTCTCTGACCCCAGGGTCAGTGCCAGGGTGAGGGGCTGGAACCTGCCCTCCAGCGTCAGGCAGTAGGGCTGGATGGCCTGAGAGGAGCTGGAGGGCTCGGGGCGGGGGCTGTGCTTGCCCTGTGCTGACCTACGCAGCAGAGCAGAGCCGCCTCTAATGAAGTGGGCTATCCTCAGGCTGGCGCTGATTTCACGTCTGGGTGGCCACCTCCCAGCCGGTAAATGTCACTGGAGAGAGCAGACTTGGCACCTGGCATGGACCCAGTCTTGCGTGGGGCGAGCAGGCTGCCACAGGGGCTGGGGATGCCCTTGGAATGCTGATACCGACCCAGGACTCCGGACTCTCTAGACTCCCCTCCAAGTCCTGAGGGGCTGCACCTAGCCAGTTGCAGCCGTCACCCACTTAGGGATATTTGCAACCACCTGCCCCTCTCCTGATGTCAACCCACAAGAGCCAGACCCCCAATGCCGGAAGCATTTCCCGCCCCTCTCCTCATGGTTCGGTCTGGGCGGGGGAGGGAAGTTCAGGGTGGTTTGGAGAGGGCCCCAGCTGCTCAGGGTACAAGAGTGGGAGGAAGAACTGTAGGAAAACCCATCCAGGTGAAAGATGGCCCCTGCTTCCCTGAGCTGTCTCCTCTGATAACTGAGTCAAGGCAAGATAATAGTAAAATAGCTATAACCACTCAGCAGCAGGCATCATTTAATAAACTCTCACTGCAGCAAGCACTGACTCAGAACATGGTATCTGTGATCCCATTCAAGCCTCATGATGACCCTGTGGTCAGCGGGAACTGAGTCCATCATGCAGGAGAGAAATGTGAGGGCTGAGAGGTCAAGGCCTCTCCTCTGAGCAGCACTGGGGATGGTTCCCCACCCTACTCCAGCTCTGCTGTGTCCTTGTGGGACCCTCTCTCTGACCAGCTCCCCCCCCTTAAGGAGATGGAGCCTGGTCCCACATGTCAGCCCTGCATTTCTCTTCCCTTCCCTATCTCCTGGAATCAGTGGGGTGGAGAGTGGGGGCAGAATGGTGCTATTCCACTGCTCATCCGGGACTCTCGCCCTTCTTCAGCTTCTGGGCCCATGGGAGCTGGAGAGAGGGAGAGGAGGCTCACGTCCATTCCAAGTCTGGACTTGGAGGAGGAGCTGAGCCTCTGGAAAGACTTTAAGGCAGATGGGGCAGAGGGCAGGCATATTATTGCTCACTGTTCCCTCCACTGCTGCCCCCACTTTTTCTCCTTTTGGAACCTCAGTCTCTAGATCTGAGACTTAAAACCAAGATCCATCCAACCCACACTGTCCCAGACATTTCCCAGGTGCGATCACCTTAAGTAGCATCGAGAAGCTACTGCCTGACAGGACGTGAGGTGACTGATGCCAGTCCTGCTGCTGGAGGGTTGGGAGTAGTGCCCTCGGGCAGACACACAGCAAGCAGCCTCCGAGTCAGGCCTACCTGTAAAGCTGTGACCCACATCACGACTTTGGGGTCCCCCAGCCCTGTGGGAGTCGCCCTGGAGTTATCTGCATCTCCCCATCCCCTTCTCTGCCTAAGGAGCTCCGCGAAGTGGGCTGCGTCTGCCTTCTGGGGCCCTTCCACCCTACGCTGAGCAGGAACTGGCCACAGCAGAACTTGGCGAATGGGGGCCCTGGTTTTGAGCTGTGTTGCGAGCTGCCCCAGAGCTTGGTGGCCTCCTGGAGTTTTGGAGTTGGGGAGTAGGGTGGTCTTGTGGGAGGAAGGCGCTTGATCCACCTGGGAGCTGCTTCCTGCTCTCCCTTCTTGGAGTTTCCAGGACCTTCCTATGAGGGTGGGGGGGAGCTGTGGCATCCCCAGCGGCTCTCCCCTTCCAGGGGAAAGAGGAGGGAGAAGAGAGAAGCCGTATTAATAAAAGAATAGGACACTGCAACCAGCTCCGCAGCGTGTGCAGCTCAGAATAGCAATGTGCTTTCTCAAGGCAAACAGAACTCCCCAGGTGTTAATGCAAATTCACTCCAGTTAAGATGAAAGAGGGTTGTTTCTCCCTTTGCTGGCTAATATGAAGGACTTAATAGATTCCGCCTCAGGAACTACGGCTGGGAGGGGAAGACTCCGGGAGGGATTGGGCGTGGGCAACGAAGGGAGGTCTCCCGTGGATTCTGGGGCAAAGCAACTGTCAAAGCAGGCCTGGCCGACAGTGCAGCACCTGCCACCTCATCCTCTCCCTGGGCTGACTGGAGCTGGGCCCACTGCTGGGGAGGAGGTGGCAGGAAGTCCAGAGCAGTCATGCCAACCCCCTGCCCTGTTGCCCACTGCCCTTCACGTTAACCTGGGCGCTGACACCACAATTGCCACTCCACTCCCCAGTTTGTGCCGGAGGCATGTAGGGCTAGAAGGGACAGGGTGAGGCTGGCTGTACATTCAGGGGACCTAGTCCAGCTTGTTGCCTCTTGGGATACTAGGTCAGCTACTCTCCTTTCAGCTCCCTGGAGGATGAAACTAGTTTGACAGGGCCTGGGGGATCAGTCTGTGGAATTCCTTTAGAAACACGTTCGACATCAGAAGGCTGTTGAAATCAGAAAGGGCTTCAGAGTTTCTCTGGTCCAAACCTGACCCTGTGCAGCCAAAGACGTGAAAGCCCAGAGAGTGGAAGGGATTTATTCAAGGCCACACAGCCGAAAGCAGAGAGGTGGAGGGACAAGAACCCATGGCTTGCTCTCCCGAAGTGCAGGCTGGAAGCCTGAGTGACACTCTTTGGGACATAGTCTTAGTGGGTCTGGCAGCCATAGAACTTCTTCCTCCCTCAGAGGGAGCCCTTCTCCCGCCTGGGGACCCTGGACTGAGAATACCAAAATTATCTTCCACTAAAAATTACAAATAGCACAGGCTGGGCCATGCCGGGAGGGTTGGGGTGGACCATGCATAGGCTGGGCTGCGGCAGGCGTGTGCTGGGGATGGCTGGTGATAAAGGGAGACTTCAGGTTGATCCAGGGGGAGGGTGGGTGGGAGCAAGGCTGTCCCCACAGTCAACTTCACTTGTCTGAATTTAACTCCTCTCTCAGGGCAAATGGCACAGCAGGTACCTACAAGGAGCCGCCTCCGCAGCCTTCTTCACTTTTGTTTACTGACTTAATTCCTTCAGATCAAAGGCTGCCCCTTCCTCCCCTAGCAGGGAGGCAGGGGAATTACATTATTTATATTGGAAATGGGCAAGACTCCACGGGGACTTCTTCTTTATGCCTGATAAGAGAAAATTAGGTCACTGCTGTGTCTCCCTGGTGTCTGCAGTTGGGATTTTACAGCCCAGGTACCCAGAGCCTTGGGGAGGAGGTCCAGGTATAGATCCGAGTGCCTCCCTCTCACCCAAGCCTCCAGTAAATTATTGACCGGAACAGCGAGTATTAATGTGACAAACCAGAACATCCTTTCCAGGCAGCCCCAGGCAGGGTTATCTATCATCTCCCAGGCTTCGCAGATGGCACTGGGCAAACACAACAAGGACAAACAGGCCAGATGCAGGTTCATTAAGCTCCTGGTGCAGGTGGAGGGATGGGGCCCACCTGGGGGCCACTGGTGGGCTTGGTCCTTCCAAGTCGGGGCTTCTTCTCGGTCACCACTGCTTTTTTCTCTGCTTCCTCCTACAACCCCCACTTCCATCCTGAGGAAACATCTGGAAAGAACCACCTTCCTTGAGTAGCAGTGTGCACAGAGCTTTCCCGGCATTATTAATCCCCATAAAACCCTTTAAAACTCCTCTTTTAGATAAAAAAATTGCTGTGCCCCAAACTTAGGTAACTTGCCTAAGATCACACAGATAGCAAGTGGCTGAGCAGGGGTTTGACCTTCCAAGTCAGGAAGGGCCCTGAGTTCCTCAGCTACGTGGTTTTTTCAGCCCTCCCCATAGCTAGGTGTAAAGAAAAGATTTCATGTTCCTTCATGTACATTACTTCTATTATTTGTAAATAATGGTAATGCTGCTACCTATTCTCACCCCTTTTTTCTTAGAAGTAGGTGTAATTTTTGTATTCGTTCTTCATGTTATCCTGACAACATCCCAAAGGCACTCAGAGCATCACTGTCAACCCTCTCTATAGAAAGGGAAACAGGTTTTTGGAAGCAAAGCATCTAGCCCTGCATGCAAGGAAGGGGGTGGCCCAGAGCAAGCGTGTGGCTTAGCGGACTGGCCAGGTGGGCTCTTGCTGCTCAGACTGCGGAACTCTTCAGGAGATGTCTTCATTTCCTCGGCTCAGAGGCAACATGCCAGGAGCTATTCTGGGGCTACCATCCCAGAGAGACATGGGCACCGAATGGAAACCGGGAGAGGACACGGTGGGGGTTCCTCTGAGTCAGCTTGGGTCCTCACAGTGCTGATGAATGGGGTTGGGCTATTCTCCCTATAAGGGAGCTCCAGACTCCCTAGTGAGGCTGGGACTGCGGCCGGCCGCAGCATCCTGCCATAATGCAGCAATGACAGGCTGCCAGGGAGCCCCGGGAGGGGAGAGGAGTCCGTGGCCTCTCTCAGCTGCTTGGGCTGTCTGAGAAGGAGACGGAGAATAGGCGGATGGCTTCTCTTCCCCAGACGTGCAAGAAATTGGATTAGACATGGTTGCAGCAATCTTCTCACCAATACCTTTCCCCCAGAGTCCTGCTGTCAACTCGTCGTTTTACATGGGGGGCCCCCTATGTGGTCCTCCAAAGCAAAGGCTTCTGGAGTGGGCAGCCCCAAAAACAGTGGCCAAGCACTCAGCTTTCAGGTGAGGACCAAAGACAAAGGACCGAGTGCTGGCAGGGAGTCCACAAGGAGCCACTCAGTGGGTTCCAGGGGACCAGGCTGCAAACACCACAATTAAGCACCGAGGGCCAGCCAGCAGCTTTGGGTTTGCAGCATGGTCAAAACAAAGAACAAAAAGACCCTACTGGTCTCCCCCAGGCCAAAATAATAAGGAGTATTATTAATTCTAACCCCACCTCACTTAACAGAGACCTTGGGATCTATGTGAGCATATTATTATCTTCTGGAGGTCAGGGGTTGGCTTGAAAAAAAAAAAGTTAGGTAAAAATATTGTCTAGATAGCTTCATATGACCATTATTTATGAAGTACTTTCTCTGGCTCACCCTACGTAAGAAATCAAAAACAATTTCTAATCACTGAAAATAATAATCTACATTTAAGAAACGAAGCGGTTTCAGATCATTATTTATCTCATAAAATGGTCTAGTTACTAGTTTTATAAATTTAAAACAAAATATTGTTTACCAATTGTACAATTTTCTAATTTTATAACCTCAAACAACTAGTTATACTTAACCCGAATTCTTAGAAATTTTTATGTATTTTGGCAGGTTATTTTCCTTAGTGGCTTGTATGAGACATAAAATGCATTCTGACATGTGGCAGAAAACACTGTGGTCCCTTAGAAGTCCTGATAACACATGTGTCACCTTCATCTCTGTGATTTTGGGATGTATGATTTGGGATAGGGTTATCCTAAAGTAATTTTGGTCTCTATGAACGACTTTTATTGATTAAAAAAATACACAAAACAAAAAACCATAAGCTCTTTAATCAGTAGTTCCCAACTTCAAGTGTGAATGTCATGTGCTCTTGTGACAACAGCTGGGCCTCTTTGTCCTGCAGACAGAGGCTCTGCATTCCCCCAAACCCCCATCTTCCTGAGCCCAGATGGGGAAACCTGAAAGCAGAAGCACCTGGAAGGATCGGCCAGTCCAGTACCCTAGTTTTTAGGTCTAGAACTGAGGACAGGTAGTGGGTGTGAAAAGGAAACTCGTAGGCACTGGGACCTGGTTCGGGGCCCCTTTCATGACCCCAACTGCCCCCACAGGAAGAGGCGAGTTCCCAGGAGAAGGTACAGTAAGAGGTGCTGTCATCAGCCCAGAAAAGGTGATCCATTTACTGCCAAAAACATAAGGCTGGAGTTAAAATCCTGGGAAGGCAGGGAAGGCAGAAGCCCCTGCCCTCAAACCCACGAGAGTTGGCTCCGCCACTCAACCTGTCTTGCCACCTCAGTGGCCTGAGCAACAAGCTGAGGAAGTCCAAGACAAACCTTTTACGGCTTAGAATTTTTATTAAAATAATCATTTAAATTACAACAATCCCCCAGAACAGAAAATAGCATTCCAAGGTCTGGCCCTGACAGGAGGTGAAAGTCAGGCTCCACAGGAAGTAGTGTGGTTTGACATCTTTGAAAACAGTATGGAGTGTCCCTGGAAGCCCAGAGCCTGGCCCAGGGCAGTTGGAAGAGGCTGTCTCCCACCCAGGCCACCCGCTCCAGGGGCTGCGAGCCTCTAGCCCTGTCAGCGAGTTAAAACTTAGTCACCTTTAGTCACCTTCACTGGTTGTCAGACTCTGGACTTGGCCATTTTGATTTGAAAGAGAGAGAGGGAGAGGGAGGGAGAGAAACGTGCCCCCAAGATTACAAAACACAGTCACTTAAGAAGTGTTATGTAATGCCATGGGGTGTTGTCTAACAAAGCTTGGAGAGTACATGAATAATTGAGTAGAGGCCACAGGTCAGAGCGCTGCTATGGCTGAGGTGGGGCCTCAATCAGGATGAAGGAGGTCGCCTGTGTGAACAGCTGAGGGCTGACAACGCAGCCTCACGGAGTGTCACTAGCTGGGCAGTGACTTCATGAATGGTGCTTCTGAGAACCCTCAGAAGTGCTTGTAATAAAATCATCATGGCCAGGGCTCTGCTCTCAATGGAGTTCAGAGGCTTCCTTACTTGATAAGCTTCCAGCCCTAAAAATATTCACTTAAAAAAGGACATAGTCACCTGAGCCACAGGCACAAGCTGCTGAAAACCAAGCTCTCCTTTCATTCTTCTCCTACCACTAGGGCTCAAGCCCTTTCTGGGGGCCACCACCCACTCCCCCAAGAATCTTTGGGAGATACACACCAGCTCTCACCTCCAAAGAGAGCTGAAGATTTCCTGGCTGAGCGAGGCTCTGCTGGCCTCCCGAGTCTGCTCCCCAGGCCCAAGGGGGATCCTGCCACAGCTCATGTGCCAGCCAGCTCCCTTGTGGCCACACAGCTTGGCATTTCCTGGACTCCAGACATACACATGGCAGTTAAAAAAAAAAAAAAAAAGCCCGATAATGCTTTTATGAACTACCACTGTGCTCCTGGCCCCACAGCCACTTTTAAACAGATTAAATTTACAGGTCAGGAAGAAAGTAACTGTCATGGACATTCAGGGACAAGTGGCAAGCCTGAGGAGACAGAGCCTCAACACAAGAGCCAGACCTTATGTTACGAATGTGTGAGAACTGCCCTCACATCTCAGGGGAAGAGGCTTCTGAGGGGACAGGGAGACACAAAGGAACTCTTTTAGCCACAGCCATCCACACTTAAATGTCCAGATGTGGGGTCTCACACTGTGAATTTTAAGGGGCTGGGGTGATGCAAAGGGCTGGCTTTCTCGGGGTAAGGTGGCCCAAAAAGGTGGTGGCTAGCCCAGGATGCCATTCAGTCAGACTGACTGTGGAAAAAAGGCAGGATCTCTGTGAGTTTGTTTCTCAAACCACACAGGATTGCCAGAGACCACCTGCTCTTGGGAAAGCTCCAAGCTTTCACACGTCTTCATTTAATAAGTATCCTTTCATTGGTTAGGACTTACCTATCACCTGCTCTGTGTAACAGCACCATTGAAAGGATCTGAATGGCTCAGTGGGTCACAGCAGCACCACCAAGCCACAGAGTAAAGAGCAAGAAAGTGGCCCCAGACCAAAGAGCCCGTGTGGGCCACATGGGTGGTCTGTGACCTGCTGCCTGGCAAGGTGGGGAGTCGTGTGCCAGCAGGTGCAGTACATTGACTGTGATACCTACCTCCAGCTCAAGCTGGGAGGCGCACAAAGGCAGCCCACAAAGGCAAAAATAATAGACCTCTGGGAGATGAGGGCAACAATAAAAAGAGACCCAGGTACAATAATGGTTTAGGAGGGGCTTACTGGCACATGGCCAAGAGAAAAGATGATTTAGATCAACAACATGGGCTGAGGCCGGTGGAGCGCAGGGTTTGGGCCACCAAGAAGTACCTGTGGGACCTCTGGGCCCTACAGAGTCCCCCTGTCACAGCCAGGCTACCAGGTACTGATTGGAGCATGACCAGGGAGTCCCCCAGTCCACCACAGGCAGGAGAAGCTAAGGCTGAAGGGAGGTGGAAAAGACATATGGCTCCCACCTGCCTCTCGGTCTCTGGTTTGAGGTGGCAGGAGGAGGACAACGAGTGTTCTATATGGTGCAGATTCTTACATGGGCCTCCCAGCCCCTCTACTGGCAGCCAGCCTTTCATCACAGCTTCTGCCTAGTCTTTCCCCTATCCTAGCGACCTTTCCTACTTCCCACTACCTGGCACCAGAGCACTGACTCAAGGGTGCCTGGGCCGGGGACCTATCACTTGGCTCATCATGGACCGTGAGCAAGCTCGCTGATGATGTCCCACAGGCAGGCAGGCCACTCTGGGCTGGGGCGAGCCATACTTCTTTGCATACCAGTTCCTCCCTAGTGGAGGAAATGAATGTTCTGGAAACATGGGGTTGGGGGTGCTGGCACCAGCCTCCTAGCCTCCAGGGACTTCACTTTCTACAACCACTTCCTAGCTTAGGCTGGGAGGTCAGCACTGGACAGTAAGACACACACCTCAGGGTGCCTTTGACGAAGGAAGTATGGGATCACACATTAGACGAGAAAAGACAAATACTTCTTAAGAAATTTAAAGACTCAAGTCAGGAGAACTAGAGCCCCATGAGAGAAATCTCTGCAGGGTCATAGTTCAAGGCAATTGCACATGAAGTGGGTCGGGCTCTCCACTCAGCTGGGCTAAGTTCCAGAGTGCCCATGGAAGCGCCCACCAGCACACCTACGGATGGCTCCCATGGTGTCCGACCCATCCTGCCGGTGTTGGGAGCAGCAGAAGTCACAGATCCTGGGGTGGCTGAGTCACCTGCTAGAGCTCTTCAAAGAAGGCTACTCGGGACTTGGCACTCTGCAAGGTGAGCTGCAAGGAAGCAGAGAAGAAATTGAAAGGAGGACTAGATGTCTGCTCTTGCACAACAGGACGCCATCCTGTCTGTGGACTAAACTCAAAGGCAGTTTGGAGTGAAAGGGAAGATGCTTCAAATAGATGTTCAATAGGTGGTCAATCCCAAATAAGTCTTCAGATTTGCCAAAGAGCTCAAATTAGGAGGTGACAAATGAGGACATGCCAGAAGGGATGGCTAGTGGGCAGAAGCATGTCAGTAGGAAAAGGTCGTTGACACCGCCTTTTCACAGAGGGCAGGAGATCCCTAGACATTTAAACAGATTTCACGTTTCCGTCTATAAGAGCCTCTTAAGGTGCATTTGTGGTGTGCTGTCTGCGGAGGTTCCAGCCTGGGATGTTCGCCCTCTCCAGAGCTCAGAGCACCAACCTGGCAACGCAAGCATCTCAGTCCTTATGCCCTGGGGACACCGCTGAGACAAGGAGACATGGCCTTAGGCAAGGCAGGCCTGCCTCAGATAAGGAAAAACTTGGCCCTTCCATTCCTGGTTTCCCAGGTGGCTCCAAAGCAGACTTGCTGGTGACCTGTCAGCTGAGACGGGGTTTCCACCCAAGCTGGGAAGCAAAAGGCTCTCTAGGTGGGGCTGGCTTGGGCGGGGAGATGGTGCACTGGGCTCAGTGCCTTGCCCAGAAACAACAGGGCCTTCTCACAGTTGGGCTCTCAGCATGGTGGATAAGGCACTAAAGTTTTCAACCTCCTGCACTGCTAAACCTCCCTGACTCTATAAGCCACTTCCCAGGATCTCCCTAAATAGAAGTATCTGGCACAAACACTCTCCCAGTGCTCTGCTCCCTGCTCTATTCTGAAAGCAACTACTTGGGTGAGACCGTGTGTCACATATCCAGCTCTGGGACCCTGTAGAGGAGAATTTTCAAGGAGGGGGACCCAGTACATGCTGTTCACCTTCACATCCCTTAAACCACTTACATTAGTGCCTTGCACATAGTATGAGCTCAAACAATGTTTGCTGAGTGAATAAGATAGTGGCTATGATAGTGAAATGATGAGTGAGATGTGTGAGAAAGGTGAGAGGTCCACATGGGGCTGAGGAGGCCTGGGCGCTAATTCTCCATCACCAGCTCACTGTGTGGCCTCAGTGGACACACGTGACCTCTCTGAACCTCTTTCCTCTGGAGTTAAACCACAGGGGCAGGCTAGGTGGTCGGACCCATTCCCTTCACCTCTGGCAGTCTCTGAATCTGAAAAGTCCTTAGTAGTATCCGCAGCTCTCCAACAGGCGGCGGAGGAAGAAGCCAAACCAACCACTTCACCATCAAAGACAGGCGGCACCAGTGTGCTCAAAATCAGACAGCTTGAGAGCTGACTCTTTAAATCATGCCAAATGTTTTGGCCTTGAAGTTCCCGACTAACAAGCTGATTGTGGGGAGGCATCCGAGCTGTTTTCTTCAGCGGAACCAATTTCCAAAGCGCTTTGGAAAGCCCAGATGATGGAAATGGAGAGAGCTTTCACTTCTTTGCTGAAATGGAACTCCCTCTAGACGGGTGCTGAGTTTGGATAGGTTTCTCCTTAAATGCAATCGTGGAGAAGGACCAGGAGTTATGTGCTCTGTGATAATGGGAACCAGGATGATAACTGCAGAATAAAGAGAACCAGAGGACCACTGGGACAAAAATCCTCTTGGCGGAAGAGTTTAAATCAAAAGGTTTAAAATCCAATATTTCTGGTCAGATTGCTCCCATATTCCCAATGAAGACCTCAGGCTGGCTCATGAGGGGACAGGGAACCTGCAGTAGACGGGCCCCTGCCCCCAGCCCTTCCACACACCAAGTCACAAACAGGTACAGCCAGACTACCTGACCCAGAGCTGTCTGAGCCACCGACAAGCTGGGTGGTCCTGGACAGGCAGCTCGCTCTGGCCTCAGTTTCCCACCATGAAGTGGGGGTGGCAGCAGACCCTTCCTCACAGGGTAATGTGTGGAGTGACTGGGAAATGCTGTGAAGTGCTCAGCACCATGCCTGGTGCATGACAAGAATGCAACAGCTGTTATTACTAATAGCAGTGTCATGTTTCTTCTCCTCCCTCAGCTCTGGCTCCTCTCCTTCCAGTGGGGAGCAGGGCAGAGTGCAGGTTAGGAGGAGGGGCACGCGAAGGCAGGGTCGTGTACTCACTGGCCTTTGTGGCCTTTGAGGCAGAGCAAATGGGTGCCCCCGAGAGTCCTGGCCACTTCCCCAGGCAGGGAGCCCAGGCTGTGGGGGCCTCTGCGAGCCTCCTGGCCATTTGTACAATGTTGGCTCCAAGAATTCCTGGATCCTCTACCCAAGTTGCATGCTGGCTGTCCCCTCGAGGTGCCAGGGGGAGGGTTTTGGCAGCTCTGGCAGTGCCAAATTCCAGTTACTTCAGCGTATGTTTGTTGGGATGCAAGGTCCCTTTCTGATGGGCAAAATGCTTCCCCAACCCTCACCCCATATTGCATGGCAGAGGCTCAGCCTGACCTCTTATCTTGCAGAGCAGAGGGTGTACCCCAGCCCAAAGAAGATGCTGAGTGAAGCCAAGTACTCTGGCCATGCAGAAGTAGGAAAGCACCACAGACACGCGACCTCAGCAAGAGGAGAGAGTACAGTCTTTCAAAATGCACTAGACTGTCAGAGGGGGAGACATAGCCACTGGGCAGATGTGGTGAACGTTATCAGCTGACACCGAGGGCACAGGGAGCCTCCTGCCTCAGCTCATAGCAGACTTGGCTTCCACCATGCCCACCTTTTACCCGTACCATATAATTCTTGGCAGTTTAAATTCCATCAGAATCTTGTCATTGGAGGAAATTACTGCACGAGCCGCCTGTCCACTGCTGGAACCTTCCAGTTGCCACAGCGGATTCTACCTGCTTCCACCTCAGCAGCATCCTTTATCTTAAACATCAAAATGTCCTCCTCTTGAGCCAGCCAGCACTCCCCGAGTCTTACATAGGAAGGCACAGCTGGTGCTGGAGAGCGGGTCAGGGAAGCAGGTGTTGAGAGGAGGGTCTGCAAGGATAAGCCTGGGGCTTCTTTCCTCCAGGTGGGGTCGCAGAGGCCCAGGGGCAAGGAGGTTCTCTATAGAGAGTCCAGGAGGCCTCCCCTCAGGCATCTGCCAGCTGCACTATGGCCTCCGCTCAGCCTCCACTCCGCTGGGCAAGCTTTCCTCACCTGTGGGATTCTTCACCACCTGTGCTCTCTAGAAAGCTCACTAACTGTAACATTTATAGTACAGCTACAGGCAGGAGGTATTCATAAAAGGGGAAGGAGGCTCAGAGGAAATGGCACGAAGCTAGCTCTTCATAAAATAAACTGTCTCTGTGGACCTTCTTTGTATACTCATGAAAATTAGCTAACAACTGTTCTGGTTTCCTGATACCCCTCACACCTTAAGGTATATGAGCCTGTGTCAGTGTTTAGTCCATCTTCTTGCTCAGTAACCGGCCTGGCTCTCTCCGCACAGCACACAGGGGTACCACAGACATGATTCAATGAAAGCCCTTGATTCCTGCATGTCACACTGGGAGACCTGCAGCCAGTCTTGTGAGCGACCCCCCACATTCCCTCTAAGTGATCCAACAACACCCCTCTGCACCCCGCAGCCAGACCTGCTAGTGGTAGGCAGCACCTTGAAGAGGGAGGCGAATTTCCTGAGCGCACAGGGTGTGGGCTCTCCAAGTACATTGCCATGGCCAATCTCCAAGGCTGTATAGGAAGAGGGCTCCTCCAAATCTCAGTAGAAGGAGAAAAGCCTAAGGAAGTGGGAAGAGAAGCAGGGCCTTGCAGACAACAGCTGCATCCTTCTGGACCTGCAGAATCTGGTTCACTTTCTTGAATCCCTCTGAAGACAAGTGAATGATAACATCTGCCTTGCACTGTCCAAAACTCACAAACTGAATCCAAACAAGGGCCAAGCACAGGAGTCCTAGAGGTCATGCCCAGCTCCTTCCGGAAGCGATAAACCACATGGATCCTGTGCAAAGGCTCCAACCACAGTGCTCTTGCCAGTTCCTTAACAATGACTAAAAGAATACGAAGTTTCCTCACCAGACACTGGGCTGACCCGCTTCTCTCTTCCAGCTGTCTCCTCACATCTGATTAAAATCAGCCGTGTGAATAATACAGGAGGAATTAAGTTCTCTCTTGACTGAACCGGCTGTTCAAGTCTGTCATTAATCCAATTGCATTCTGAGGAGACAAACTTCCTTTTCTTTCTTTGCTGCAGACATATATGGCTTGGTTTTTATCTTATGGGGGGCTCTGATCCACCTGTTGGGCCTGGCCCTTTCTTCCAGCCCAGTATCAACAGATGCAAGTTTGGCAGAGTCACCTCTCCTCCTGCTCATTTCACCATCAAACTGCCAGTTGTTTGTGACAGCCACCAGGCTGTAAAGGGCAGGAGAGGGAGCCACTTGGCAGAGCTAGACCTCCTCATGCTACCCAAATGTGTGGTGTGACCAAATGAACACATCCACCCAATCTAAACAAGTTCAACTTTGGGAGACACTTCTGTCTCCTTAAAAAGACAAGACGCTGGCTCCTCTGAACCCTAGGAAGGCCCTGCTTCTCTACCCACTTCCTTAGGTTCTCCCTAACCCAGGCATGCAGGAAATATGCAGACTCGATAGTCTGCTCACTGAGGGAGGATTTCAGGCAGCCCATCAAGATACAAGGATCTGGCAACTGTCCACTCCTGAGAAATGGCCCCTGGGTCTAGAGACAGCAAGCTGGAAGGCACCTGTGATCAGCACCAGGCTCACCATTCCCTCCCAGCCTGCCACTGCAGTAGAGGGCTTCCAGCTGCAGACTCCTCCAGCATTGTTCCTAAGAGTGCCCCCTGCTGGAAAAACACAGCAGGGGGCTCACTGACAACTCTCTCCCCCAGCTCTCCTCTAAAAGGCCTTTTGGGGGGCCTGTTTCCCAAAGTGATGGGAGGGGACTAAATGTATTCGGGCACGGAGCCTGCAGCAGCAAGGCTGCTTGATTAAGAATGAATTACACTTTCATCAGCACATAGAGAAAATTGATTCACAAGGCCGCATTGTGATAATCTGGTTCCTAAAGCAAAAGGGGGTGGCATGGGGGTGGGTAGAACAGAGCCACTTCCGCTACCCATGATGAGAGAAAGGAAGCCCTACAATTAAGCTGGGAAAACAAAACTAATCAGAACGCAAGGATTCCTCCAACTAGTCTCTGGGGGCCTTGCCTCAATCCACTCATCCTGAGGGAGGAGAAAGGAAGGTGGGATGGGGCCATCTAATTTATTTTAAACAATAAGACCCACATTCTTATTGTTTAATGCTGAACCCATTTTAGATACTAACCTAATAACTCCAGGAGCTGAGACTCTGCTTGTCCCATAAAAATGCAGTGAAATTGAAATGCAAGCTCTAAAATCATGTTATACTTCCTCTCCACCACTACATATGTATTGAAAATGAAGGAGGCGGGAGGGCTGAGATACAAAAGAAAATGCAGATCCACTGGGTGAAAGCAGATTCCGGAGCAGAAAGGTGACAGGCAAATACAGCAGCAGCAAATTCTAACATAATCTTTGGCTTGGGGCACAATAAACATATCCCCTTCCAAACCTGAACCAAGAGCAGGGCCAGTGAAGGGAGACAGCTGCTATAAACCACCCAGATTAGGCTTTTCTGCCATCTTGCTAGTGACAGCTTGCACCCAAATGCCATCTGCATGGGGAGAGAGCTATTCACACACCTATCCCTAAACAGAGGTGGGATGAAAGGCCAAGTCCATCCCAATTAACAAATCTGATTTGGTATAAGCTACAGAGAAATCTGCCAGGGAAAACCCACAGGGTCTCTTTTTTGTATTAATCCTTTAGGGACCTAAAGCAACAGAAAGATGCCTGGAAACTGATGTCTACCCCTGTGATGCTGGCAGAGCCCTTTGCTACTCTATTCTTCCACCTGGAAAATGGACTAATTGGCTTGATTCATCTCACTGGGCAGGTGAAAGCTGACAGCTCTGAGCACTCTGAGCACATACCTTAGGAAAAGGGTGCAGATATACTGATATCATTCTCAAATTGCTAGTTTCAGAAGGGAAATCACAGCAAGGATCATAAGGACAGAACCTCAAGCCTGCAGAATGAGTTTGCATCCCGTCTCTTCCCTCCCACTGTTGCAGTAACAAATCAGGTGCCGGAAGAAAGCTGCACTGAAACATATCTTCAGTGCTAAGGGACCAAATAGGATGTTTTACTGCATCAAATAAGGCCCAATAATGTCCTCAGGCACTTTCAGATGGTTGTAATATATCCTAGGAGGGCAAGGCAGGTTTTACAGGGAAATTGTAAAATCTCTCAAAGGGAAACTGCTTAATCAGGTAAATTCCCCCAACCAAAAAGGGACTGGGGTTGTGGTCTTTTGGAAAAGAAGCCGATAGAATCTTCTATCTAGAGAGCTACCAGAAATAATCAGGAAAACTGTAAACCCTCAACAGTTATGAGGCACCTAGACATTTTAGTGTGTGTGGTGGTGGGGTGGTGGGGGGGCGGGTAAGCATGGCCTTCAAGGATGAGCCCAGGTGGCACATCCAGGAAGAATGCATTCAGAGAGCAGCCCATAGCCTCCAATGCCCTCCCTGTCCTTCCCGCAAAGCCAGGAGGAGTGCAGATGGTCACTGAGCTCTCTTCTACTGTGTTCTGCATCCACAGCTGGTGCTGCTGTGTTCCTTGCTAATCCTCGCTCCCCACTCCACTCCCATTCCCCTTTTTTTCCTCTTCCCTCTGCGCTCTGTGGTGTTCCAACGACAACAAAGGGAAGGTTCTGGAGCTGGGCAGCCAGTGCACTGCCTTTTATGTTAGGGTAGAGGATGCTTCACGAGACAATGCCCAGTTTACAAAACACGCAGAGCCACGGGGCTCTCACGACCAGGGTCAGGGGAAAGCTGAACGCATTAACCATAAACGCAACATGAACTGTTTAGCAGCCCTTTTGAGGCAGGTGATGCAGACCAGAGGTCACCACGGAGGCTCTGGCCATTTGCTTTAATTGCAGGAGACGCCTTTCACGCATATTCGATCTTGCCCTGTGATTTATCACTTCCCCTGGTGTGTTAAGTGTTCTACTTCACTTCGCCAGCACTGCATCTCCAAGGGAAGTCTGAACAAATTAAAGATGACATTGGACTTTTATGTCTTCCTGATCCAAGAGAGGCAGCTAGAGCTTCAGATAAATGTCAAGGCTCCATATTCCTGTTCTTCCACCACTGGAAACTACAACTGGACCTTGATGATTCAAACCATTTACTAATAAAAGAAGCTTTCTAAGCTCCATGACCCCTGTGATTTCTCATCTGTTGCTTTCCCTTGAAATCTTGTGCCCTCAGAGACCATGGGCACAAAAAAGATGATGAATTTGCTGGCACCAGCTCAGGATCTGGGAGTGAAACCTGTCCCTTGAGAGAGGGAATGAAAGCAGAACCCTGAAGTGTGTGCACTCCAGGACTGCATTTTCACCTCCACAGTGTGTTGCACAGCTCAGTCACAACTGGCCACAGCTCACCTCATCAGCACTGTGGCTCTGAAGGCAAGAAGCTCAAGCCCATGACATCCCATGTCACCATCACCCCAGCCTCACTGCCAGACTTCATTCTCTCACTCTAAAGGCTCAGATGTCAGGAATATGCGTAGCTGTTGCTCATCCCTCAACCCCCATGAAACAAATCTAAAATCCCAAGGGCGGCTTTTGATGGCTGGTGCTGCTCTGACTCAGATGCAAATGCCAAACCAGTTGCACTGATTATCAATTGGAAATTGGAAATATGGGGAGTTGGCAGGAGAAAAATATACCTTTGCAAACTCAAATCAGATAGTAACCAATGAAGTTAATTCTGGCTTTCTTCCAGTTTTTAACTCCAAACATATGGAAATTAATATAATTAGTGGATAGGCATATCACATTGTGTACACAAATGGGGGCTATCCCTCACGACAGGCTCATAAGCAGATTTGTTTCTTTATATATTTTTAAACCCTTGCTGAGCTCTTTCAGGTGAACAAAGTATTTCTTATACAGTACCTCATTCATTCCTCACAACAATCCTAGAGGGTAAGGACTATTTTATTTATTTTTTTTATAGATAAGAACACTGAACCTTAAGAAAGAATTACAGAGAAAGTAAGTGGAAAAGCAGTAGTCACCTGAGTTAACTGGACTGGACTGCCTTCCAGCATTCCCAAAGGAACATGGTAACCTCTGGTAATGCAAGGGTAAACCCTCAGAATTAGCTTAAGTGTTACCCAGGCCCCATAGGTACTGCTGAGACAGGTCAGACACTGAGACCGCCTCTTGGTGCAGCAGAAGAATACTGAAAGCAAGGAGGAGTCTAAATCACGGCAGGCAGAAGAACTTTGTAGAAATCTATGATCAAAAAACATTAAAAGCACAACAAAAATCAGTGCAGGTTGGTTTGAACCAAGATTAATGAACTTTCAGGACACTGGAAACTGTCCAATTCACCACCAGCCTCTGCAGTTTTCATCCCAGACTTTCTAGATGGAGCTCTGCCCTTGACATTCTAGGCACCCACACTTCCAAAGCCTGCAGTGGTGTTTCTCTTCAGCCCAGCTCATATCAGCCCAGACTGCAGCAGGCACAAACCCTGAGCTGCCTCAGTGCAGGAAAGGGGGCTGGTCATCAGTCCTAGACAGGGATCACCAAAGTCTAAAAAAATGGAAAGTGCATCAAACTTCATATGCAGCAAAAACTACCACTATTTAATCTCGTGATGCTGAGATAACTCTAGTTGTATTAAAAGCCAAGCACATCCTTTTATTAACCCTTGATTCATCAAATTCTTGATTAACTGGAGTCTGGCAGCCTGCTTTGAAATCAAATTCACATTAAGACATTAAAAAAAAAAAATAAGGCTTCTTTCTGTATGTCCTAGCAGCAGTACAAATCTGACTACAAATCAAACCTCATTTGTCTATAATAATAGCTCAGAGAGAACTGGCGGTCAAAATCAGGCCCCTTGAAGAATTTAAACTCTGAATCATTACAGAGAGAGGAAAGATGAAATCATACCAAAGTGGAATAGGGCTGTCACATGTAAGGACTATCTGACAGCACAGGCTGAAATAAAAAGGGATTTTCTTCTTGCCCCTGAGCTAGCCACAAAGTCCAAGAAACCAAAGTGGATCCACCCTGGGGTTGTCTGGGTACCATGGGTCACTACTGAGCAGATGACCCAATTGGCTTGCCCATTCCAGTGCTGGTCACCTCTGCTCAAAGCATGAACTGCTTGGTATTGGGGTGTCCTAACACCAACATGTGGTATGAAAGCTAAAAAAATAGGAGCCCGCTAAATAAAAATGTCACATACAAACCGGGGTTCATGCCATGGGTTCTTGAAACCACTGACAGCTTGAATCCATCTCATAATGAGACCCATCTGGGACTTTAATAGCTAACCTCTCTTGCTTGGATAACAACCACAAATAGGATCTATTTATGCCAGATCTCATTTTTTGGTAGAAAGCTTCCAATGAGCTTATTTTAGGAGCAGAAATCACGGTAAAGACTCCAAAGGACACATGCTATGTAACTCTGAGATGCTGGTGGCCTCACTGGCTTGGGTACTACTGGAGATTAGGTGAGGAGCAGAGCAGGATGTTATTTTATCATTGGGCATAATAAATTCTCTCTACTGCCTAGGCATGTTAGGAGAATAACAAACTTCTGCAAAAGGAAATCAGCAATCATTCAATTAATTCCCTCAGCAATCAGTGACTGCCCATTTACTGGGTGCCCGCACTGCACTGTCCTAATGTGAGTTCACTCCAACCACAACTCTGCCCCAAGCTGTGGAGGAGCTGAAGCAGAGATGGCCTCTTGAGCGCTGATGGACAGACAGTCCACTGAGACTGACTACACATCAGATCCCTGTTCTATTGGTTTGCTTTACTTGACAAGAAAATGGATGTGTACAGAAAGGGGAGGCTCTAAAGAAAATGAGTGAGCATGGGCAGCCCCTTCATTCCACAACCAGAAGCTGTCAGGTATGATCATGAGTCTTCAGAGACTGTCACCACATAAAAGGTCTTGATCTTGAGTTAAAGACACCACTCTTAAAAATACCCAAATTTACCCCGTTTCCATGCTAGGGTTATTATCTAAGAAATACGCCACCAAGACAAAAGACTTTTAGACAGACCTTACTGGACAAGAAGCAGTGACCTTCTCCAGCCCAACAGTGACACAAGATGTAAAGGACAACCACTCCTATAGCCCCACAACATGCTCTTCAGAATGAGGCAGCCTTCTTGACCCCTGGAAGCTGGTCGGCCCCACAGGGCAGACACCTGCTCTCAGACTCAAAGCATGCTGTGGCCAGTACCCAGGCACCACCTGCCCTTGGCAGGGCACGGCTTGGCCTGGGAACAGAGACAGGCAAGCTCATGCATGGGTTAGTATCACAGAGGGCAGTACCATCACCACATACAGAGTACCTGGGAATAACCTACTTTGAGGGCTCAAATGCAGATAGGTCTTCTGCCTTGGGCTTGAGGCTAAACCAGCAAAATAAAATGAAGAAAAACAAAACATACCCTGTGATATCAACAATGCCACATGTGCCATTTGCAAAATGCTCAGACAGGCCTGAAATTGTGACAAGTGAATTCGTTTGATGTTTTTATAGCTTGGAAACAGGTCTCTCTCCAGCTTTCAGCACTCCAGGTTCCTGTGGACGAGGG
The DNA here is from genome assembly GCA_004027375.1 of Macroglossus sobrinus. NCBI lineage: Eukaryota > Metazoa > Chordata > Mammalia > Chiroptera > Pteropodidae > Macroglossus > Macroglossus sobrinus. The sequence goes on along the minus strand of PVKZ01000485.1, from coordinate 724,913 downwards.
CCCAGCTCACTGCAAAAGTGGCAAAGATGAGACAGCTCCTGTGCCCAGATGAGTAAGTGGGGGGCAGGGCGGGGCCTGGGGCAGCTCTTCCGAGGCCTGACTGGCTCACTGGCACAGTCATCATTTTATCTCTCTGTTCACTGGCTGAGGCCTCACCTCAGCTCCCCTTTTGCTAACTGTTTAATAATTTGTTTTTTGGAAAGGAAACATAATAAATGATAGAAGCCAGAGGAAAGAAGAATGTGGAACGTGGAAAGGTCTTTCCAATTAAAAGGAGTTCTTCACCCAGTGCCAATACTAACTGCAGTCCAGAGAATTCCAGGTTCCTGACTATACCTTTCAACAATGGTAGATAGGTGCAGATTTCTTATTAGAGTTTTCAGATACAGCTTAACAACTGAAAACAGATATTCCTTAAACTGGGAAACCATTTTATAGACTAAGGTAAAGAGTAAAAAATTAAACATATCTAAACTATCACTATCTAAATCTGATGAACAGTCTTATCTTAATGAAACTTGTTTTACAGGTGTTAAACTAATCCTGGGCCATCTGTTAGGAGCAAACATTAAGTGGCAGGAAAAGACCTTTTTGCTCTGCTCAATGTCAGCGAAGTATACTCATGGGCTGATATCTAGAATGAAAATCAACTTCCTCTAAAATGCTAAAAGCTCAAAATATCAGTGGAGAAAGATATGTAACTGTTAGCAGCTTAAATGAAATCTCATCTTTTAAAACATTAAAATTCTTCTGGATACTTCCTTTAAGTATGAAAAAAATTAAAAATTCAGAATTTAGTTTCTAAACGAAGAACAGAATTTTATAGTTTTTGCCACTTAAAAAACACCACAAGACTAGCAGGAGAGTCCATTCTCAACAGCCTTCATCTCATTTTACTTTCTCATTAATTAAGGCAGCTCCCTGGGCATAATTCCCCTTGGCTTAAAAGACAAAACTGTTTAACCGCTAAATGATGGATCAAAACCCATCCAGTAGCAGTGATTCATTTCATTGTGAAATGCTTTGTGTTAAAAACTCTCCTTCCATCAAGCCAATGGGTTCACAGTCGTTGGCAGATTAAATTCCCTTTTTGGCATGAGTCAAAAACTTTCCTTAACTAACTACATATAAAAAAATGACAATAGTCTAATGGCTCGGCTGCTGAAGAAACCAGATGCCAACCTCACATTTCATTAACGACTGTCCTGATCAGCAAAAGACAAGAGACTTGGTACCTTTTTAATGGTATTGTGCTTGCTGCTGGTGCCACCCCGGTCAGAGTTCTCGTTGTGCAGAATATCCAAGGCCGTCTCCCTCTCTTTGAGTTTCAAGGCCTCGATCTCAGTCTTGAGTTCATTAAGCTGCTCCTGCAGGTGCTTGCTCTTCTCCATATACTCCACTCTGCCAGCAAGAGGATGATATCATGCATCACAGCTCTGGCCAGCAATGACACATATTAGGGTTGAGATGCTATAAACCAGTCGGCACAGGACACAGAGTCTAAAGCATTAGGACATGGGAGCTCGGGCCAGTCACTTAACTGGTCTGAATCTGTTTCCTCATTCATAAAATTGGGATAAAAATCACAGAACTGTGGTCAGAATTAAATTGTAGAAAAGCCCTCTTCTACTCTACCGGAAAATCTCATGAAGTACTCTACAAATGCCACTTGTAATGGACAGCTTTTAGTTCTGTACAAAAACAACACATGAAAGTAGCCTCCTGGCATCCAAAACAATCTTCTTGTCTCAGCCCTGCTTGGAGAAGTAAATCCATTCAAGTAACCTCTTCTGATTGGCTATGGCCACATCCCTACTTGTTCTGGGATGTCATCTTCTAAAGATGATGGACGTCAACTGAGTTATCACCAGAAAGAAAAAAATCCCCGCCATCGCTTGCAATTAGATGCACTATACTATGATGGTGAAAATCTGGAAACTATCCTCAAAGTGTACAGCTACGAGGGCATGGCCAGGCAAACCATGCAATGCAAACACCAAGGAACGTTCTGTAGTGATTCTCATGCGGATTCTGTCAACATGTGCATAGGTAATAAGTAATAAAATAGAAAATATAAGCTATCAGGACACAGAACAGAATATAGCTTCACCCTAAGCACCACAATCATATTACGCTCAGTACGTCTGGACAATGGTGAATGGCTTGAAGGGGCACTCCAACAACAGAAACCACAGATAGAGACTCTGGTTCTATACCTCAGTATAAGAGCCCAAAGAGCCACAGCCTGGCTCATGCCTGCCTACCTGGGGCTCCAAGGAGACACTGCCCTGAGAGGGCTGTCCCGAGGATACTGTAACTCAAATGGGCTTGGGGATGAATCTGTCCCTCATCAGCTGTGTGATGCAGTTGAGTTATTAAATGCACTGAATCTGGGTACTCATTCATAAAAAAACTAAAACCTACCTTTGATGTCACTTTGATGTTAGTTAACGGGAATGAAATGACATAAAAGCTAAAACACCGACACCTAGACACTCAGTATATATGGTAGTTACTACAACTATTCTCTAGTAAGCTGTGGCACAATTGGCCAATTTATCTCCAGCTGGGAACTAGAGGGACCTCAGTTAGATTTCCTCTGCAGTGGGACTCCTTTCCATCTCAGATCCACTTCTACTGACTATAAACTGTAGGAGGAGGACAAGGTAGCAGATGATGCTGTAAATAGAGCATGTTGGGCTCAGCTCAGTGCTGCCCCATACAGCAGGGCTGGCCTGACCCAGGCATTCACTTTCTTTAGCCTTGAGCCTGAGTTTCTCCTCTCTCTCCCTTGTTCTAGACATGGAATAGCGCAGATCTCAGCCACCAGAGAACAGAACTAGGAAATATGTTATATTAATTACTATGTTAGAACATCATCATGTTCTGTTACCATGTGAATAGCAGTCTGACCAACATGGAGATCCCCAACGCCAGTTCTATACCTTAGGCAAGGTTATGAGCCACTACAATCTCCAGGTCAGCAATCAAGTATCATTTTTATCCTGAATTATTATATGCTGGTCTGTAGTCCTTCATTTCTGATTAGGAAATTCTTCTTCCAGTGGGTGAGAACAGAGCAAACCTTTGCAGAAGCTGGTGACAAGCCATGGAAGTGACCCTGCACTTTCTACAGGCTCAGATTGATTCACTCTAGTTCTCTGGCTGACCAAGCAGGACACAGGGGTGGGAAGATTACGTACTTCTCTTTCTCTATCTCCATGGAAAGCCGCTTCATGTCAGTATCCTTAAAGTCGAAAGAGAGGCTGTCGCCGATGAGGTTGAAGCTTGGTATGTCAGGAGGCAACGGTGCTGGAATTGGGTTCATGGGCTATGAATAAGAAATCTCCAATTAGGAGGTTCAGGTTCTACAAGAACAGAGAGGCACTGTTGTGTTCACCACCAACCCTCCAGCAGCCACTTAGATCCTGCCTCCCAGCAAACACCATGGCCTCCCATCACAATTATCTTCTTTGAGAATTTATTCTACCAATACATCCACATGTACATGCAAAGATTTGTGTTCCGGGATGCTCGGTACAGTTTTGTTCATAATTGCAAAAGAAAACAGACTAAATATACAGCCAAAGGGGGCTGGTTAGATGAATTACAATCCAACCATACAATGAAATATGATTAAAAAGTTGATATGGATGATCTCCTCTAGGGTTTATTTATTTATTGTTAGAACAGAATATAAAGTTTGCTCCAATGTGTTTTAAAAATACACACATCTCGCATGTCCAGCCCAGATGAGTCCTCAGACAACTCCAGTCCTAGCTGCCATCTGCCTGCAACTGCCTCAGAGATCCCAAGGAAGGACCATTGGCAAAAATCAACCCACCGAGCCATGAGAGGGAATGGCTGTTTTGAGCTACATGGCTGGCTTGGGGTGGCTCGTTGCATGGTAATAGATAACCAGAACAGATGGCAATAGCAAACTGATCACATTTCCCTTCACCTCAAACTCTGGGCAGCTTATGCCTCTGTGCCCTACACGCCTCTTTGCCACGTGCATGGCTGTGCTATGTATGTGAATGTGCAGTACGTTCATTGTGCAGTGTGCACATATGTGCACTTGCCTAGAATACCCTATTGTCTCTTTCCCACCTAGCTGGTTCCTACTCACCCTTCAAGAGTAAGCTCAGGAGCCATCCTGAGCCTCTCCTGCCCTCTAGTCTGGGCTAAGTTCTCCTCTAGGCACATGCACACCCTGCTGTATACAGACTCCCCACCTGCCTGGTATTAAATGAAACAGGTGTGCAAAACGTTTGCTGAACTGAATACACAGAAGGAAAGAAAGCAAGAGGCTTCTCTATTCATTTTGTGACCCTATTTAATTGAAGTCTGCCTTCAATTAATTGAGTTTGGAAGCTGGTTCCTGCACAACAGTAGTTCATATGAGGTATACAGGGTATACCTGCCCAGAACTATGATTATGGTATATGGTATATACTAGTAGTTGAAGATTATACTCAGCTTGGCACCAAGAGGCTAGGCAACAAGTTCTCTTGAGGATAATTTGGGACTATATTACTTAAAGTAAGAAAAACATTTCAGAGCTGGAAAAGGCCCAACTGCCTGTTATCTAGGCAACCAGAGAGGTGACTAGTCCGAGGCCAAATGGCAGATCAGGCATTCTACCCAGTCCCTAACTGCAGACTCTCTGTTTCACTCATTCTACCATATGTTTGCTGAGCAGTCACCTTGAAGACAATGACAGGTGAAGCAAAGGGCTGGGAGGGAAGGGAAGGTTTCTGGGTCTTGGTGGCCCCCAACCCAGGCTCACCGGGTATGTGGGCTTGGTGGTGATTTCCAGAAGCTTTTGCTTGGCTCTTCGTTCTGCTTCACGAGCTTCTTGCAAGTCTTGTTTCAGCTGATCGGCCTCCTTGGCCCTGTACAGAAAAGAGGAACTGTCAGCTCCGTATAAGATGACAGCTAGAAGAAAGAGACCCCGCTTTCTCCTTATCCTCCTGGAATGGAAGAACCAGAGTTAATCCTGACAGTGGCACCAGGCAAACAAGGATGTTGAAGGGTGAGGAAGTATATTTACTTGAAATCAGAACTTCCAAAGCAAGAACAACATACCTGGGTATTGTTTACTTCAAATGGGAAATCTAAACTGGAAGACCAGAGAAGCCGGTAAGAAGAGTCAAATTGTAAGCTTTGCAGTTGGTGAGGGGGTGGAGAAGAGCTGGGGGAGGGCCTATAGGCTTTCCCTGCTTCATTTCTGAGTGAGAGTGGAATGGGCAAAGGAAGAATCCAGCAGATCAAAGATTTTACATTGGATCACAAAGAGCAGGAAGTGAAAGAACTGACTGTTCACAGCTCCCAAGCAGAACTGCAGGCCAATGGCCAAGCTCCTCAGGCACCATCCCTGAGGGCCTCACGACATGGTGGAGGTCCCTGCCCTGCAGAACACAGGACCCAAACCAACATACATCACTCACGGGGTAAATGACCCGAACACAGAAAAAAAAGCAGCCTGGGACATGGCAGGAAACAAGAAACAATATTCTCAGAATGGCATGCAAAAAATAGAGAGGAAAAATGTAGTGATTGCACCTTGATAGCAAAAAGCCAAATTAAAATGTTCTAAATCAAAAGAGCCAAATGTTGTGGGGAACGTGCCAATGTTTATCTGAAAGCTGCAGGACCAGAACAATCCAGAGCCTAGAATAGTCTTTTTAAAGTATCAATGGCAGAACTATCCTTCAACCTAGTTGTGAGCCAGGACATTCTAGCCATAGAGAGGATTGTGGTGCTCCCCTCCCACCTGCCTCAGGAAGGAGCCTTAGCACCAAAGAAGGGCTGCAGGTAGCTGGTACCTAGTTGCTGCATTAAAGGTAAATAGCTGCTGTCTCCCCCACGTGCCCCCTAAATAAAAAGGGAAAGGAATCACATTGTTTAAATTTAAGAAGAACTTTCTTATATCTCCTTGGCTAAAAGCAGTCTGTGGACATGTTCCATCGTTTTCCTGCAAACACAGCTATCAGAAAGATAGGGACTTACTTATCACAAAGGCACAAGCATGACCGAGGTCCACTCAACAAGAAAACTGTGTTCCTGCATCTCTTCTGCTAGCTCCAGCCACAAAATCAGATTAAGCACCAGTCCCCACCAACCTGTCAAAACAGGAGCCTCTTCCCTGCCCCAGAAGATGGAGAAGCAGCTTGAGGACAGCTGCAGTCAAGCTCTGCCTCAGGGCAGTGTTAGGAGTGACCAGCCCTTGGCCTGGGCCCTAGTGCCCAGGATCCATGACCCCTGCCCCCCACCGCCACTTCTGACCTCCTCTCTGATTCCTCGGCCATCTTCAGTGCCAGCACCTCAGCCTCGAGCACCTTCTGCTCCATTAGACGTTTTTCTTCCTCTGTCCGAATAGCTGTGGCCTTGATACGCTGCATTTCCTGTTCAGCCTCTGCGGCCTTCTGTGCTAGGAGTTTTGCCTCTTCCTCAGTGATTTGGGCCTTTTCCGCCAACAGGTCTGCCGTCTCCTCAGACCGCATCTGCAGAGAAGAGCACTGTCAGCTGGAGTGGGAATCGTGTGCCTATTATCCCACCAGACCTTAACTCAGACACTCAAATCAGCAAGAACCAGTCTCAGATTCTTTGGGGCCCTGCCACTGAGTGTCCGCTCAGATGACACTATGGCAACAAATGTCAAGTCACACCCCTCATCTTTTCAGAAGGGCCCTCCAGGTTCTATTCACAGGGAGTAATAAGAAAACACATTTTTGAGTACCCACTTGAGTAGAGGCTTATGTTTTATGAGGGAGAAAACCAACTTAACTCTGTTCTTCTTTCCCTTTATCAGTGGTTCCAAACCAGTGGAGACTGCTATTTGGGGATTTATAACGAGGTCTGGAGTCATTTTTGATTGTTACAAATGAGAGATGAGGTGGTGCTATCGGCATCTAGTCAGTAGAGGCCATGGACATTGCTAATATCTTTTAATGACAGGACAGCTCCCGCCAGTAATGCTGAGACAAGAGGCCTTGCTTTAAAGGCAGTCCACAGAAAAAGTGGGATTAGGCTACACACAAACTCAACCTAAATCTGCTTCTGCCAGCAGAAGTGGAAAGAAAAGGCACTGATTTTTGAAATGTCAAAGCAAATGTCGCTAATATGTGGTCTTCAGGAGGTCTATACCAGCAAACTGAGCAAGTCCCTGGGTAGTTTCCTGGGACCCAGACCCCTCAGAAATCACCAGAGCTTCATTGGCCATTGTCGCTTCTTCTTTCATTTGTAGCAGCCTTCTCTCCAACTCATCCCTCGTGCGTTCAGCTTCCTCCCTCATCTGCTTCTCTCGAGCAAGGCGCTGCCGCTCCATCTGGGTGATGGGAGTGAAAGCAGTCACTTAGTCACGGGGCTCATGACCTAAGGTGCCACAGGGATCCAAGAATGCCCAATGTCCAGAGTGTACCCTTTGGGGACTCTCCTCTTTTGGTAGCCAGTATCATTCTTGTCACCCACCACCCTCTGTCCTAAGTCAGCTGCAGAGTTCAAAGCTGTGCTTCTTGAAAAACATCATGTGGTGAATGAACAAACGAACCAATCAAACCACAAAAAATCAAGCCCAGTCTCTAACTGGATTGAAGGGGGCATTCTTACATGTTGTGTGATGAAACAGCCACCTTGCCCAAATCCCTTTTTGTTGGGAGACCTCACACAGCTCTGCCCCACAGGTTCCTCCTCCCTGAGACAGAGCCCCAGAAAGAGACAGCTTTCTTATCTGCTTGGATGAGCCACATTTGCCATTTCTAATCTACCCAGACCTCTCCCACACCTCTAATTCCATGAACAATAGTTCCATTCTTGCCTGTGATCCATGGAAAAGATGGAATCATTCTATGTGATACATCAATAGCTCACATATTGTATTTCACAGGGGGAAGCTGCAGCAGCGACAGTACATACTCACAGCCTCACCAGAGGCAACTCCTGAGCCAGGCCTGTGACAGGAGGGAGCCAGGCAGGGAGCACAGCCCCCTGTCCTTAAGGCACCAGTACAAAGCTGCTGCTACCTCCCTTGCCTTCTGGATCACTGTATTAATTGGGCCACATGCCGAGCTTAATAAGGCGAACAAGCACAGGACAAATGCTATTCTCTGTGATCCTACAGTACTCAGTGAATTCAGAAGGAGAAGCCAGAAGTGACCACTGTACTATTATCTTCCTAAATAATTAAAGCGCATTTAATTACTTCTTGCTTCAATCTTTTCCCAAACACAAGATTTCTAAGACTGCTGCTTTTTCTAAATATTAAGCCAAAAAAATAAATGCTTTGGATCTCAAAGGAATAATGCAAAGACAAGCAATAAAATACTGTAAATTCTTCTCCAATTTTCCTCTTGCAGGTCAATGAAAAGCTTGGCCAATTTGTTCTCTAATTTCCATCATATTACTATTTCCAGTAGGTGGATAACTATATCTCCATTATTCTCCATTTGAAAAAAGCCTAGGCATTCCCCTGCCATTCTCAGCACTGCACTTTCCTTGAGACCTCCACCCCAATAAGGGACCGCCCATTTGCAAAGCCGTTTAAGCTACAAAGACTTTCAAGTTTAATGTGTCCTTTGATCTGATACAGAGAAAGGTATCATTAGCTCCCTGTGACAGATGAGAAAACTCAGGTCTGGAAGGTAGTCAGTCATTTACTAGCATCATATACTAAGTTTCACTTCTGGCTCCAAGGTTAGTGTCTGTACAGGGGACACAGAGCCCCTTATCTGCTGTTGCCAGATACCAGGGACGTGCCTCTGCTGTTCTACAGGCAGTGCAGGTCTGGGGTGGGTTAGCGCTATCTCTGCCACAGCCCGGAAGCCCATACTCTCCTTGCCATTTTCAGATCTCTCACTTCTAAGCTTTGCTCTACTGAAAAAGAGGTCAGAGGGGGCTCTTCTGAAAGTTGCTACTATTACCCTATGCTGGCTCAGGAGCATTTCTTTGTCCAACAAAACCCATTCTACCATCCCCAAAGCATCCCAAAGAGCACATCTATGGCCTGTCCTCTCAGAAAGTAAAGAAATGGAGAGCTGAAAGCACAGGATCAAACTGGGCATTTTACTCTGAAATTCAGGGCTGAGAGCCAGTCTCACTGGAGTATCCAAATCAAAGAGAGCTGGACACAGACTAATTATTACACCTCTTAGCCTACAAGTCCTGAGGGCAGCCACCTGCAGCTGCTGCTACTCTATCTAATAGTTCATTCAAAACCACAATTAATACTCTCAGCAGCCAGGCTCACATTAGTTGTGTGAATTTCAAAAAGGTCTATGAGTAGAAAACAATGATGCAGATCGTCCAGTCTGCTGATATGCATTCCCCAGCATCTCCTGTGGTGGGTGATATGCCTCCGGGGCTGACCTACAGTGGGGAAGTGCAGCCACAGTCTAATTAGCATTCCAGCAGCAGGCACGGAAATACTGCCATGCATTCTATCACCATCTAATTAGAAAAGGAGAAGGCCAGGCAAAGGAGACAGGCAGTCAAAAAGAAAGCAAGCTTAGCTAGATGGCTGAGAGATTAATGGACGGATAAATACATGCAGGCTTGGATATCTCTTTCCATTTTACTTACTTCACTTAAGTGAAGAAATAACTAGAAACCTTTCTTTTAGACATGTTATTAAAGTTTATTTCTCATTTCCAGAGCTGATACCCCACCAGCTGGGCATCAGCTAAGAAAGATCCAAAAGTAATAAAATAAGAGTAGGCACGTCCATGACCAAATGACTCCAGTCAGCCCACAACCACTCCTTACCGCCCAGGCCGAGATCACAAAGCAGTGACACCACCAGTTCAAATGCAGTCTTACTCACCTGCTTCCTAGCTTTCTCCTCCCTGGCCTGGGCTTTCATCTGTTGAACTTCCAAAGAATCAGCCTTTCTTCTCCTCATAAAAAGGTCATGGTTCCCGATACACAGCTGAAGAATCTGTGGCCATCGAAGCAGGAGAATTGTTAAACCCACAAATTTACTTCACTGCCCACAGCTCAGTGACACAACAGCATCTTGGGCTGAGGGATCTGTGGGCAGCAGAAGCCTGAAGAGGAAAGCGTAGGGTAAAACACCAAAGCCCTACTAATGGCCTTTAGGGCTCTCAGCTCTGCAGACAGCAAAATGAAGGTGCCTCAGATAAGCCGGGGGGCAAAAAGCACAAGTGAAGAGAGAAACAGAAGACACTTTAGTATGTCTTCTGATGCACCCCACTCTAAGTCAAGATGTGTCTCTGTAGATCCAGGAGGAGGAAAGCTCACTCAATAGGCTAGGACAACAGGTTATCCGTGCACAAAAAATTAAGTTAGATCCCTCCCTTAAACCAATGCAGCAATCAACACTAGAAGGATTAAAAACTTAAATGCGAAAGAAGATCAAGCACCTGAAACTTTTAGAAGGGAACAGAGAAGATCTTTATGATCATAAGATAAGGAAAGATGTCAAACAAGATAGAAAAGATTAAGGAAAAGATGTATACATTTTTCTACATTAAAATTAAAAATTTTTTCTTTGTCAAGACATTATTTAAAAAAGAGAAAAACTAAACCACAAACTGGGAGAAGATATAACCAATAAATAAAACAAACAACCTAAGAGAAATATGGCCAAAAGGCATGAAACAAGTATTTGACAGAAGAGACAATAAGATTGGCTAATAAATATACAAGAAAGGTGTTCAATCTTGTTAGTAAATATAAAGATGCAAATTAATGCGACACTGAGATACCACTGTATAGGCACAAGATGGGCAAACATTTTAAAAGAGTGATAATACATTTGTTGAGGATATGAAGCAAAAGAAATCTTACCCACTGCTGTTGCATTTGTAAATTAATTCACCTTCTTTGGAAAAGAATGTGGCATAGTCTTGAATTTGGACATACACTACAGCCCTGAACTCGGAGGGCTCTATGTACACATTCCCTAGACTGTAGAAAAAATATTGCCCATGTGCACCAGGAGCCAGATATGAGAATGTTCTTAATAGCCTTGTTAAAATGGCACAGAAGTGGAAAGCATTTAATTATCTATTAATAAGAGAATGAAAAAATATATAAATATTCACACCCATATAATAGAATACTATACAGCAGTAAAAATGAAGAGATCCTATCTTTAAACATCAACAGAGATAAATCTCAAAAAATTATGTGTAAAAATAGCAAAAGACAGAGAATACAGTTGATAGCATATACATTCATTTCAGAAACATATAAAACTTAATAATATATTCATTTTGCCACATGAGAAATAAAGTTCTGATGAAAAGCAAGGGGATAATGAGCATATAGTTCAGAATATGATCACCCTAGGGAAGGAGAGAGGGGGAGACTAGGTAACATGAGGGGTTTCAACAGTATTGGGGGTGTGCTATTTCTTAAAGCTGGGTAGTGGGTACTTAGATATTTATTTTTGTCATCCTTTATACCTTATAATACCTATCTTTTAACATTTAAAAAAATAATTTAAAAAAATTCTTCACCCTAAAATTTAGGTTTGACTCTTTATATTAAGCTAAAAAGTTTCAAGACCTATCAGAAAAGCATGTACAAAGTGAACTATCATTCTGCACTTCACAAGATATCATTGATACTCTTTTAAAAGGGTATTGAATTTCTCAGAAAAACTAGTTATCAGTAATAAAAATCAGGATCTCAACTTACCAGCTTATTAACACGAAGCTTTGAGGAGTTAAACTTAAAGACATCAATTTTCTTATCCAATGGTTTAATAGTAAACTGAAAGAAGAAAGCAGAGAACAGTTTCAATCTGACAGCCTAGAATGTTACCAGTTGAGAAATTTCACAAAAGCAGCAACCACTCCGGCAAAGATCCAGCCTTGTCCTAGCTTCCTAGGGCCCACACACTAAACCATGGTGAATTATAAGCATCTAGGGCATCAAGTCTAGGGCTGTGGAAGTCCAGGGCCTTGGAACGTGTGCTCTAGGCACCATCTTAGGCTTAGAAAACTGAAATTCAAACGCTTGACAGGTCCACCATTCAGGCAACATTGGGAGGGCCATCCCGGAGCCTAAGGCATAGCCCTGATTTTAGGAGGCTTTAGTTAGAATTAGACTAACAACAGTCAATTACTCAAGAAATTATATCATATACTAATACCTCACTGGATAGCACAAATCATAAATGTCCTGGGGTGTTCTGAGTAAATCTATCATAAGCAGGAGGGAATTTAAGCTGGTCTTAGAAATTAAAAGGTAGGATGGAAGGGGTGAAAAGGCATTCTGGACAGGGTAAGCAAAAGAAATAAGGCAGAGATGGTGAAATGAGCTGTGTGTGTGTGTGTGTGTGTGTGTGTGTGTGTGTGTGTGTGTGTGTGTGTGTGTGTGTCTGTCTGTCTGTCTGTCTGTCTTGCCATTATTACCTCTTTGATGACTAAAACAATACCATGGGTTTAGACTGGGAGGAAGGCAGAGGTGGGCTGGAAGTGGTGATGTGGGTTGGGAATAGACACTCAGAGGGGTTTAGAATTGATGTGACAGTATATATAGGGAGTCACTCCAGGTTTTTGAACATGGGGATTATTGATGAAAGCTGATAACAGATGGAACACAGTAAAGTGTGAAGATGAATGAACTATAGTGGATGAGAAAAACAGTTCCTGAAATCAAAGGGGAGAGAAATATAAATGATATGGACATGTTGGCAGCTTAGTGGGAGAACCTGGGGCAAAACCACTAGGCAGGGCAGCATATAAAGAATAAATGGCAACTGCTATTCTCAGCTATTCCTGATAAGACCAGACAGATTCTAGGTTTCAAAGATGCAATTAAAAAGGAGATACTCATTTCTAAGAAAGCAGATAAATATGTTTGGGAAGATATATTCCTGGGTATTTCTTTTTCATGTTATACTTTCCAACAAGGGATTAGCACAATGAAGACAGAAAATGATCCCTTGTATTAGTTTTTGGTCAAGTTCACTTAGAAGCAGGTATTGTTCATGTGTAGGCTGCTATTTGTGAGTTTCATAAGCTTATTTTTTGGCCTTGCTATCAAATCCCAGAGCTGTCAGCAGGAAACCACAAGTAGTGGGGAAACCGCAGGCTCTGCGCCAGGCCAGGGTGCACACAAAGAATAAATGGATCACTTAAAATATACCAACATTTCTGTTTTGACAGCACAGCTGTCATACATAACTACTAAGACTACTTCCTATTATGTCAAGTCAGCTTGGGGTCCTCTTACTGTGCAAGTTATTGACATGATGGAACGTGATGGCACCTTGCCCCTGGAGAAGGTATATCAGAGTTTATTGTGTCAGACCCTACTAGGGGAGACTTTAATCCTTGGGTTCTGTGAAAAAACAAGTGTTTTGGGAGCCTTTTGCACACAAATTTGTGGATGTGCAGCAAACAGATTTATAAAATTAGAAATGAAAAACTACCATACCATGCACACCTACCGCTTAAAGTCATCTGGAGCTTTCAATTTAAGTACTTTAAAAAATAAATACCTAAATGCTCATCTCCTACTTACAAAAATTTTAAAGCCAGACTGTTTTGAGTTAAGAAGCTCAGTCTGTCTCATCAAGCATAGTTGAGTAAATATCAACCATGTATTAGAAACCAGAGGCCTGGTGTTCTTTTCCTTAGATTGTTATGAGAAAAGAGAAAAGAGTAAATCTACTCAGAGTTAGGGGCTCTGCAGACAACACCATGAGCCATTGCTGTCACCTACTCTGCACTCAGCGTCCTGGCTGTGCAGGTACCAGCATGTCACTGAGCACTGTCTGGGCCTGCCCTCCTCTGCCTGGTGCCCTGAGCCCTCAAGGATCATCCTCTGTGCCCCCAGAAAAGCAGGGGACATGGTTTCAGGGAACCTGAAGCTCAGCCCCTGAAATTCCACTCACTAGACACAGGTCACTTGATCCCTCTATATCTCTGCACCCTGATGTGACACAGATAACCAAAACATGCCCTCTACTTATAGCAGCATTCTTGTGAGGACTTAAACAGAGTCAAGGTGAAAGTGCTTGTAAGTGGGAAAGCACTAAATTACCATCACCTTCATCGTCGGTCCCTCACACTGCAGTTATGTACCACAGCAGCCCAATCATTACTTAAATATAACTTCCTTGAGGGCCAAGACAGGATTTTCTACATGTTTCTTTCCCCTAATAAACCTAACACGAAGCAGGTGCTCAATTATTCCTTTAAAATTAACAAAGAATGAATGAGTGAACAAACAAAGAAACATAGGATTATAGTATCTGAGCAAAGGTCACCATCTTGTATAGAAATATTTGAATTCTAATTTAGAGTGTTCATCTAAGTTATTTAAACTTGATTATTCTCAAATTCTTATAAGCAGGTTAGCCTAATATCATTATATCACTGCTGATACACACACACACACACACAATATGGACATACACACACACACATCCCCACATGAATCGAGTACTGCACACAAAGAGAAAATTTAACATATACCACGCTTAAAATACAAAGAGAATTTCTCACCAGAAATAGAAAGCCGAGTAGTAAGAAAAGTTACTTTTTGGTTTATTTACTATTCTTTGAGGTTTAGTCTTGATAGGTTGAGTTTCCCAGCCTCTTGTTAGTCATTGGGGTATGAGGGAGGGATATTAGTTATGCTAATTGAAAATAGGATGCTGTTCTCTAAATACTATAAAAATCAACAACTAAAAACCCAAAGCCTGAGAGTTAGAGCAGCAGTTCCCAATCTTTCTGGCACCACGGACAGATGCTCCAATGAGACTCTAAAGCCTGATGATCTGAGGTGGAGCTGAGGCGGTGATGCTAATGCTGGGGAGTGGCTGCAAATACAGATGAAGCTTCACTAGCTTGTCCACTGCTCATCTCATGCTGTGTAGCTTGGTTCCTAACAGGCCACAGACCATACTGGCCCAGGGGATGGGGACCTCTGAGTTAGAGGACTTTCCTGGTAACAGCAGAACTCTGACTGGGGACACTACAGCAAAGAGGAGAGATGGGGAAAGTCCTTTGCTAGACCACAGGTGCAGCTGCAGTGCAGACATATCCTACCTCCTTGTCACTGTATGAGATGTTTCGGATTTCATTCCACGGGAAGGAGATCTTGGGGGTCAGCCTGTTTTCAGGGTCATAGATGTGAAGCCCCAGAGCATCCACTCCAAGCAGCAGCTCTGTGCCCTTTTTATTCTGTAGATTAGACAAAGAACAGCCACTGTCAGCTCCAGCTGAGGCTCAAGATTTTATTCAACTCTCCAAAAGACCTGGCACACACTGTTACATATGACAAGTTTCAACAGGCCCCAACAGAAATCACAGCTGTCTAATAACCCAGGGGACCTCCTGCTTCCTGAATTGGCGCAGGAAGAGGCAAAACTATATGGTTATTATTACCCATGTGTCCTGTAGAGGAACCAGTGAAGGCTCCTGTCACTGGTTTGATGGATAAAGTAGTGGCAATCTATGTGTTATTAACCTCTAATTAAATAACCAGATTATAACAGATGTAAAATAAAAACCTTTAGGATTAATCATTTATGTTTAAAAAAAAAAAAAAGACTGTTGGACTACCAGGGAGTAAACTCTAAGTGCTGAGATCAGATAGTAGTATTAGCACATGTTAAAACATATGTTGGAAAAATATATCAAAATGCATTATATATAAATTATATCTCAATAAAATCGTATAAAAATTTTTTAATTGATTAACTGTATATATCCTATACCTCTGATACAGTATATGATACTACAGTGCAGTCCTGGTCAGCAGTCAGAACAGCCAGAGGGTAAGCACCCTGGGATCCCAGGTCGCTGACCCAATTGTGGACCTGGAGGCCACATCTTCATGCTAAAGGCCCATCCATCCGCTTTGTGGTCTGGCCTTTGTGTGACAGTAGAAGAAAGCTCCTTGCACAAGGATCTAAAACACCTGACCCCTTGCTGACAACAATATGATTGAACAAGACTCAAGGGCAGGAAAACAGATCTGCAAACTGAGAAGGTGCTTGTACTGTGATGAGAAGCACCAACCTAACAGCAGGTGTCAGATGGAGAAATGAGTGCTCCAAGATACATTTTTTTCTCCTTCTAACACCCTGAAGTCAGGTGTTATTACCAAACCTTGAGAGAGCCTCTGTGAGTTGGCAAAGCTCCTAAAAATACATACTGTGTTAACACAAGCGAGGCTTTGTACTTTTAAAATCTATGATATATTTTGGAAAAATGTATTTCATTATGTTTCTGACTAATTTAACTTTTTTTAAAAAGAGGATTCCTCCTTCTGCCTCCTGTCATTATGACTCCAACATTTCAGAGAGAGATGGGAATTTAAGCAGCCCCTTTTTAATTGTTTTAGCATATATTTTTCTTAGTACATAGTGAAATCTCAGAAACTTTAACCCAAAAGATACTTAATTATCCATCAGCTTTGTCTACAGTATAATACAAGAAACACACAAACAATACAGTATTTGACTGCTATAGAAACATTCCCTAATACAAAACTGTCTCTAAGGACTGTAAAGTGTTAGTTTTCTAGAATCTAGGTAGTAGGTATATGGGGCAGGAGAAGTTGTGTTGACAAAACCACAGAAATGTGTTAAATTAGTCTGATCTTAAAGAAACCAAACAATTAGCAAATACAAATTAATAAACTTTAGAAAATAACTTTCTGAAATTTTATGGAAAACTTTTTAGGTCCTTGTTTACTATATGAAGTAACATAACTTATCAGTGTGTCTTATGAGCAAAGTAATCCATTAAAAAATCTGTATTTAGAAAATAATAAATAATTAAAGTTGATAATAATAAATAAATAATTCAAGTTGATAACTATCCTAGAAACATATTTAAAATATGTTTCAATTTACTCAAGTTTAATATAGAATTTATAAGGACCCAAAAAACGAAAGAAAACTATACTGGATTATTAAGGTGGTCTGCTATGGATGGTTGTTTTAACATCTATTCATCTATAATTTGGAAGCAGCAATGAAACACACTAAGCAAATTCACATGAATTCCTTTGGAAGGAGTTGCCTACCAGCTGCATCCAGCAGGGGACTCTTGGGAGAAAGACTAGAAAGGCCAGACCTGGGCTGAAAACAAATGCCTTATCCGATGCAGAAGCAATGTGTTCCCAGAGGACAATGACTATTAATGGTCTAAATAGAAAACCAAATAGCCTGTTAGTGAGAACAAGAGTCACCACTCAAACCAATCAGTAATCTATAAAAGCAGCTTTACTCTCCTTGTGCTGGGGGCAGCGGGGAGGCGGAATACTTACAGGAGCCCCCTGGAGATCTCACTGGAGCCAGAAATAATCAAATGTTACACTCTGTAGCATTCGAACAGGTTTATGCTGAGCATAGGACCAGCCCCATCAGCCCCAAGACCAGCCCCAGGCTCAAGTGACACTTAATTACCAAGGATCTAATTGAAGTCCCAGAATAGAAAGTAAGGCTAAAAGACCCTCTCCCTTTTCTTCTCTTCTTCACCACTGAACTGTTAAAGTGTCAACCACCCCAATGAGGAAGTTGCCCATTTTAGCAGTCTCTGTTTATACACAGGGAACTTGGAGAGGCTTCAACACACCCGGATTGCAAAGTAGTTCACGCCATACATCTCCAGGTCCTGGGCTATCTTCAAATATTCCATTTCAGCTTCATCCCTGTGAGGAGAAAGGACACTGTCACTGAAGCTAAGTGAGAAAACTGGGGGTGAGGGGGTGGGGTGAGGGAATGGTTGCCAAGCTGAGTGTTTGAACCTGCCAGAAGACACAAGCCAGAGCAGATACTAGGAAAGCTTTTCCCAACCCTGAGTCTATTAAACGCAATAAGGTCAAGCAGAATTCCCCACTCCTATTAAAATAAGAGAACAGATTTATTACAGCATCTCTTGGCTTCAATTTCACGCTTTGACCTTGACAAATAGTGACACTCATCTTAAGTAATTCAAGAAAAGCACGTGGTATGTTTTCTCCCCTCAAATGGATCTGAATGTTCAAATTTTATTTGTTGTTGTTCTATCTAATTGTGTACCTTCTTCACCTAGAAGGTTTTAGTAATGAAACAACTCTGTCAGCTACCAGAGAGCTACTTTACTGATTTTATTCCTTTGGGTGTTATAGGAGGGTAAGGCAAGAGCTACATGGTTGTAAAACTCAAGCCAGGTCACCTACTTCTAAATTCTAAGTCAAATTTAAAGTAAGTTCTTGAAGTAGCACTGACTTGCTAAAAAACTCCCAAATAGGTATCGAAATATTTTAACACAGATTTCCCTATGATCTTGCCTTCTCTCGCTCTCCCATCTCAAGATGCTCTCAAAAGAATTTTGAAAATCCAACCTGATAGAATTCCAAGTGTTTGCAAGCAGGTGAAGCAAGTAGAAATCAAACATACTGCTGATATAAATTGATACAATTACTTTGGAAAACTGTTTGACATTATTTAAAATGAAATAGCAAAAGACCAGAGACAATTTGACAACATAAATGTCCATCAATAGAAGAATGGATAATTTGTGGCTTATTAATACACTGGAATTCTACACAGCAAAGAAAATGAAAATAAAAAAAACAAAACAAAAACTACACAAACACAAATCTCATAATATGATGCTTCATTAAAGAAGTGAAACACACAAAAAAACAAAAACTATATGACTATATTTGTGTAAAGTTTATAACAGGAAACACTAATCTAGGGAGTTAGAAATCAGGAGAGAGGTTACTCTTGGGGAGGAAAGAAGGAAAGTGATAGAAGGATCGTGTGCTATCTTGTCACCTGGTTATTACATGGTGTTTTCACTTTGTGATAATTCATTGAGTGTTATATATTTATGACTTGTCCACTTTTCGGTATGCAGTTATAGGAATTTCATTTGAAGAAGAGAAAAAAATTTTAAAGGCTAATGAAAAGATGATCAGTTCTGAAAGTGACCATGGAAATGCTCATTAACATTTAAGATATAATTTTTTACATTTTAGATTAAAAAAATAATGTTAGGAAGTGAACAGAGGGGCAGAGACACTCTCATACACTGCTGATGGGCATGCACACAGGTACATACACCTTTATGGGGGGCAATGTGGTAGCACCTATCAAAACATAAAATGCTCACATCCTTTGACTCAGCAACTCTTCTAAAGAATCTATAGGCTGAACTACCTATACATTTATATAACAAGATTGTATATACTGCAGAACATTTTGTAAAAATAAATTCCTATAGCTACTCTAAATGCCATCAGTAGAGGAATGGACAAAAAGCTACAGGATATCCATACAAGAATTCTTAAAATGAAATTAAATTACCAATGAATACAGTCGGTCTGTACATCCTGACAGGCAATACGAATCCACACCGACTTTATGTCACACACAAAACTGACGACCGCCAGCATTACTCCCAGCTCTCTTTTCTTTTACATACTTTGGTACTGCACTTTGTTCAACAAGCCTGTCTTAGTTTTGTAGTTCAAAAAGGAAGAAAAAGAGAGCCCATAAAAAAATATAAAGTAAAAATGAAAGAGCCTTACCTGGCTCGGCCTCGGTGCTCTGCGTACCAGGCTGTAATTCTCTCCTCCCACATTTCTGGAGTCATTTGATACAGATTTATTACCTATCAAAAAATAGAGCAAAATAAAAAACCCACACACAAAGAAAGTTTTGGCATTGTTTGCCATTTTATAATTATGCATCATTTTTACAAAACAGCACAGCTATTTTTAAAAAGCTACATGCAGGGAGAGCCAGTCACACGCAGACGTGGGCGTGTAAACAAGCACCATGCAATGTGAGTTGCAACTCAGAAAGCTACATCAGTACTCAGGCCTAGGTGCACCCCTCGCCTGGCAGTGACCTAGACTCTTTCCTGGGCTATACATCCCAGAGGGAGGACCTTGGTCAAGAGCAGTACTAGGGCCAGTCTGTGTGTACTGCTGCCTTTGCCAGCACAGAAGCCATCAAAGGAGCAGGTAAACTCAGGGAAAGGTGAAAAGCAAGCCTTTATCACATGATAGATAAGTGGAGCTATAAAATAAGGGAGGGAGGGCCTGCTTCGGTGGCTAATGAACAAGATGAACACCACCAAGAATTAAAAACTACAATGCCCCCCCCCCAACTCATCTCTTCTATCCACCCTAAGCAGCTGCTAACAGTTCATCTCCCAGGGCTGAACACACGCTACCCCACATTCCTTCATGGGAATCTCGGATGCCCACCTACCTTTAAAGAAAGGCCCATTTGCAAGCCATGCTAGTCCTGACACGCCCCAACTAATTCCATGAACCTTTGCTTTTTAATATTCTTAACAAAGATTTCACACTCTTTACTCAAGATTGCTTACAAAATATTTATAAAAATGTTCTTGCCATGTACTGCCATTATTCCTTCAAGACCTTCAGTTAGCTTTCTTGTAAACCATATATCTGCTATGTCTCCCAAACAGAGAATTTGATTTCTTACCCTTTTTGGAAGCAATTCCTCTTGGGCTAAAAATCCCCGCTTGTGTACAGAGGGGTCATAGTCACCGTACTGGAAAGAGAAGAAAGGGAGAGTAAGCAATTGAGATTCGAAAGACAACTATCATTTCTGAACTGGCGGACTCAGTATCATTCCCTCCCTGCTCCCAGCTCCGGGGAACAATTCAATTCTGATGACAAGTCAAGATTTCAACCTTGCTAGTTTGTTATCCTTGAATGAAAATACAAACTGATTATATCTATGAACAGAGTTGCACAATCCCTATGGCTGATGTGCTAATAAGAATGTGACATTTGTATGAAAACAGAGCCTTGTTTTCTAAACTGCAAAGAAAGCAGTCACTACCAAAACATTAGCTTTTGAAATGACACAACAAAACACAACTGTGAAAGTTGTGATTAGCAAGTTGTGGTAAGAGCTTTACCTACAAATGCTTCTAAGTGGCTGGTAATTGAAGCCAATTGCTAAGAATAATGCTGGCAATATGTCTAATAACTTTCATTAAAGGCTCTGAAAAATGCTTTGGAAAAATGTGATGTCATTCATATTGTATAGACAAAGAAATAAGTAAAAGGTTAACGGCTTTCCTAAAGCTGCAGGGCAAGTCACTGATGGAGCCCAATGTGGGCCCTGCATTTTAATATATTCATCGAGGATAATAACTTGAAGATTTATTTTCTGATTAAAAAAAAAAACCTTTCTTTTTTAGGAAACTTAAGTCTGACTAGGAAATAATCAAAAAGGAAGGATTTTTTTTTAAAGAAACGAATCATAAAACATATAGAATATAAAATCAAAGCCTGTCTCTTGTCAATCAGCATTCAGAGGCTTTTCTTCTGATCAAAACCAACAAAGCTTGGTATTTTATTATAATCTTCTATGAACATTTATCCCTTTAGTCACCAGCATTGGGAAAACAAAGGAAAGGTCAGGCACAAGGCTGCTCTATATACCACTAAATCGGGTCATGTCATGGCCCACCCTGTCATTCCTCAACTTAGAGCCTCAAATTGGGTTCCTGGTGTGTTTGCCAAATGAAGTCATACACAGAACAACAAACACTCATGGGTTGAAAGAAGATATTAATCAGCAACTTCAAATTGTATCTCATTCCCACACCACCCTATTATAAAAGCCCCATGAATTAACATTTCTTGTGAATCTCATAATTATCTTACAGATAGCAGAATGGCATTACATTGTTTTTTGACTGTTAAAGGAATTAATTTTTCAAATTTAAACATTTAAAATATGTCACAGATTTTGTAACCCTCTCTAGGCATTTCTCCATTTAAAAAAACTTAAAGAAACCTGGTCTGTCTTAATCTCTAAAAGGCCTGGGAATATAAATCAGTAACCATATGAGCTTTAATGGTATTCGCTCCTGAGGCAGCTGCAGAGTGCAGGAAGGAGCCTGACTCTAGAGTCAGGCTGCTTGAGGTTCAACCTAGCTCTTTCACTTATTAGCTGTGACCTTGGAAAACTTGAGTCTCGGTTTTCTCATACGTAAAATGGAGATAATAACAGCATTTATCTTATAGGAATCTTGTGGGGATTAAATGAATATCCAGAAAATTTTTTTAAATATGCTTGACACATAGCAGTCAATACATCCTGATGTCAAAAGATAAAAACTCAGGTTGTATCACCTCTCTGACTCTGTTTTCTAATTTGTCAAATGAAAGAGCTGGTCTTAGAGGATTTCAAAGTAAGGACTCTTGAGTATCCCCTTGAAGTCTCTAACATGCAGCTTCCTCATCTGGAAAGCTAGGGTCATAATAGCACCTGCCTCAGAGGATGATGAGGATGAAGTAAGACAATCTGGGAAGCACTTTGTAAAGTGCTTAGCTTATAGTGAATTTCATGTATTATTGTTATCCTCTGCATTATTTACAATGACATTGGTCACTGGTTGCCTCTCTGATTTTTGAAGGAGTAGGATGCTAAAGAAAGCCCTGTTAGTTGCATTCCCGAGCCTCTCAAGAGTGCTGAACAAACTCTAATGCAAAACTAAGCAGATATGCAAAGTTAAAGTTGTAAATTCAGGTTCTAAAAGCTTGTAAGATTTAACGATCCACATTACCATACTGAACTCCCAGCCGCTCCACTGATCAAATAGGTTATATCTGAGCGATGGAGAGGAAGCAAAAACCCTTTTGAAAGAACTTCTCCCTCCACTGGACTAACTCCACTTACAACATTAAAGCCACCTTGATGTATGAGTCTGCTCTTAAATGTTTCTTTAAAAAACAAAAGAAGAAAATCTTCAAGTTGTGGCACTTAATAAATATAAAAGAAAGTCATACCACTGCATAGATGGAGACGGCTGTTCATCGTCCTTTTATGTACAGAAGCATTCCAATAATATAACCAGGATTGAATTTACTGTGAAGCTAATAAAGCTGGGGTTTCAGGTCTCTGCACCTAATTTTATATTCATAATTTATATTATTGCATTGAAAAGAACCCCTTAAGTTATATGAACTTCAGGCCCCACAAAACCTGGATCCACCCCGATATAAACCAACTGAATTTAAATTCAAGAAGGGAGTTCATCATTTACAGGATTTTTGGAGTCGATTTTTAGATTAAACAGAGGCTTCTTCTGGATATTAAATACTATTCCTCTGCCTGTACGTATAAAAAATTAGATCAAGTGCTTTGAATGGGATTTCACAAAACATAAAGATTTGATCAATACATATATGGAATAAATAAGATCCTTACCACACATCAGCCACTAAAATCCAGATGGATTAAAGACTTAAAAATGAAAATCTATTAAAATACCAGAATAAAGTATAGAAAAACATGTGTATAAAAATGATGAGTAAAGCCATTCTAAAAGTCACTCAAACCATAAAAATAAAAAGACTAAGAAGTCTGACATGTAAGAAAAGATAAAAGGTTAATATCTATCATATGTAGAGCTCCTATAAATCAATTAGAAAAAAATAAACAATACAGTAGAAAACTGGGCAAGTCATTAACACTTGATTCACAGAAGAAAGAAATACAAGTACCAGTAAATTTATGAAAAGATAGCCCCCATGGTAATCAAGGAAATGAGCACTTTTAAAAATCTATTTTTTCTATCAAATTAACAAAAATGTAAAAGACTGATAATATCCACTGTTGACGAAGATGTGGAAAAAACAGGTATTCTCACACACTGTTCTTAGAAGTTAAATTAAGATGACACTTATGAAGGGCAATTTGGCCAAATCTATTTAATTTTTTTATTGAGACAATTTATACACATAATCTTCACCTGTTAAACTCATAATTTAGTGGTTTCCAATATATTCAGAAGGTTGTGCAACTATCACCACTGTCTAATCCCAGAATATTTCCCTTAGAAAGAAACCCCATACCCATTAGCCGTTTCCTCTTTCCATCCTCTAGCCACCACCACATCTGCTTTGTCTCTATACGTTTGCCTATTGTGGGCATTTCATATAAATGGAATCACACAATATGTGGCCTTCTATGTACAGCTTCTTTCACTTAACATTATTTAAATTTTTTATGTTCTTATCCTTCAACCTAGTTATGCCATTTCCTGGTATCTATTACAGAGTATACTATACATATGTTCATATTTGAAGATGTTCACTGCATCTGTCTAAATAATAGAAAAATAACAGAAAGAAAAACAAACCTAAATATCTATTGATAAAGAAATATTTAAATAACCTACAGTCCCTCCTTTTTTATGAAAAAAATGAGATAGGCCTATCTGTTCTGACAGTTCTAAGTGAAAAGGGTGCACTGTGCAGGAGTTTCTCTGCAGTAGCCACCTAGAAGTGGAATTTCATGGACTGGGTGTATGGCTCCTCCCCTGACTGGCCTCCACCTCACCCAACGCTCTACAGAGGTTATGCCAACTCACAGTCCCTTTCAGCAAGGAAATGAGCTTAAACAACTGATTTACTAATCTTTGTCAATCGTACATGTTTGAAATATTACCTTATTGTTCCTCTAATTTTTCTTTTTCTTGATTACTAATGAGATTATCTTTTTCTGTTTTCTTGTTTTCTCCTCTATAAAGTACCTGTTGTTTAGATCCTTTGTGACCATTTTTCTGCTGTCTCTTTCTTATAAACTTGAGAGTTCTTTATATGCAGGGATATTTCCGCAATTCTACTTTTACTAGAAATCTACCTTAAGGGAACAAAGCTTTTGCATACGTGCACAAGGAATCATATTAAAGGATTTTCAGTAACGCACTGTTTGCAATAGGGCAAAAGTAGAAACTAAACCTACCTCTCCCCTAGAAGAGGGATGTAAGAATAAACTAGATTTTTTCATCAATGGCTACTATACAGTAGTTAAAATCAATGAGCTATAGCTACACATACAATAGAGCTACGTCTCAAAATTGATGCTGAGTGGAGGAAAATATGCTTTTGTACAAGAATATGCAAAAAAAAAAAAATAAGAGAGTGTAGCACCATTTATATCAACTTTTATCTCCTGGATATTTTTAAGTGAGCCTTCTCCCATCCAAATGATCACTATCCAAAGTATGAACCGCACAGTCTCCCACCAGGATGACCACCACAGCCTGCTAACAGGTCTCCTTGTTTCCTTGTCTCACTCTAATCTGTCCTTCACACAGCCACCAAATAATCTGTATAAACTATAAACCTTTCACTGGCTCTGTATCACCCACAGGATAAAGTTAAGATCCTTTATGATCTGTCTCCTTGCAGACCTCTCCAGCTTCAACTCTTGCTACTCTCTACCTATACTTTACATATACTCAACTTCTTAATTGCCTTTTGGTACTCTGTCCCTAATTTGTATCAAAGAGTACTTACTAAGAAATCCTAAGCCTCCTCCACCATTCTTTTCTCTCTGAACACTAGGAGTCTGTAGGCCAGCACTGCAAAATTGATAAGTTATACCTATTCTCTCCCAAAGTCATTTTTAATAAGAACACATTTCAAACACCAAATTGTCAATAAAAAAATCTAACAGGTGGCTTAAAACAGTGCAAGATGGTTTACTATGTCACGTGAATGGACCAAAACAACCCAGCCCACATTTTTGATTCAAATATAAATCAAACTCTAACCAAGAAATGTTGTTCTTGTTAACTGAACCATGTGATTAATATTTGTATTTATACTTTGAGGGTAATTGTTTCTTTATGCTTTGGAATTAACTGTGTCTATATCATTCAAACAGCTAAACACAATAATGAACACATTTGTGCATAATTATGTTCCATGTGTTAATGAGCTCAATTCCCTTTTCCCTCCACACTTCTAAAATTCCTTTCTGTTTCAGAAGGGTTGTAGAAGAAAACAAACTGAACATAATGGAAGGACCCAATATGATTTACTGAAAAGTTTGGACTCAGGTGACCATATAAATGAAACTGGGATTTAGTGAAAGACAGTGTGTGATATCAGAGACTTCTCTCACATGCTAGACAGTGAGGGGCAAAAGCAAAGTGCTGAGTTAGGCAACCAGACACCACGGTTCTCATCTTAGCTCCACTCTATAGTTCTGTTCTGCTTCAAATCCTGTCCATCAAGAAGTGGGCTACAAATTATATTTTTTAAAAAAAGAAATTAATAGACAGTACTGTGACTTTAAACAAATTATTACTCTTTTTTAAGCCTTAAATTCCTCATCTATAAAACAGGCAGAATACTCTTAAACCTTGGTTTACAGAAGAGATTACACTAAGTATCACACAAAATAACATGTTACAAAATGTTATAACACTTTGTAAAACCGTAAAACACTATAGGCATGAAAGAGCTCATTAATACTGTAATCAGAGATAGCCTTTTAATATTAAACAGCAGTCCTGGAAACTGGAAGCATGTTATAATAATCCTTAGTTTCCCAAATGCAGACTTAAAGCCATAGCTTAGCTTTATTTGTGAGATCCTGAAATTTTACATCAGAAAAAAACAGAACATCCTTTTCCATATGAACCACATATGCTGTCTGTGAATTACTTTCATCTCTAAATTAGTAGGACCCAAATTAGTAGGGCTTTCCTACAGTGAAATCTGTTTAAGCAAACATCTGCTGGTTCCCAGAAAAGTTATTTTTTTCCACGGGTAGCCTTTAAATTTGTGGCCCAAAATCCATACAAAGAAAATGCAGCCTTTGAGACGGAAGCCCTTCAAAGAGAGGTAGTGTCCTTGAGAGCCCGGGTCTCCTCTCAGCTGGGGAGAAAGCTTGCTAAAAAGGAACTCAGTTCCGGGCCAGGAAGTCCTCAGATTTAATTAGAGTGACAATGACTGTTTCATCACTGTCAGGGTGATACTGATTGAAAGGACACATTTTTCCTGTTATTAATATTCTTAATCAAAGCATAAAAGAAAGCATATGTTTTAGTTGAATCAAGGCCCATTTTATTTTTTCAATTACTCATTTTTCTGGGCACTAGAATAGGGGAAACACAAAATGTAATCTCAAAGCCATGAATTCTGCCCTTAGCTTTACCCCAAGATTGTCTGGATGACCTTGGGCAAATCACTGAAGGCAGATATTTGCTTTAGTGCCTGTATTGTGACAGAGTCAACAACCAACACCTCCTCAGGCCGGTAAATACTCAGCAAATAATAGACCAGTCATCAAATGATTACCAATCATCAAATGACTCTAGTGCTTCTGTCAGTCAGACTAGTAAGTACAGACATTTTTTTTCCCCTTCCAAATGACAGATCAGTTACTTCTTGGCTTTGCTCTAAAATTGTATTAAGCTATCCAAAAAAAAAAAAAAAAAAAGGCTAGAAAATTAAAAGGATCTTATTAACCACTACAGAGAAATGGCATTATGGATACCTTCAACTAAAAAGAAAAATAATAACAGAAGATTATGCAAAATCACAAAAAGTAATCAAGGTGCCCTAATTCTGGGCACATCTAATGCTGCAGTGAGCAGAGGGACCAAGAGAAAGTGGCATATGATTGAAGTGGAAATCTGAGGATTGAAGTGGAAGCCTTCTGGGCTGATCCTGTAATAAGTCTTATAAAAACAGGACAAAAACACAAGACCATTGGTATCCCTTTCCCATTAATCTCAATCCACAGTAATTTCTCTAAGAATACCTTTCAGCTAATCAGACAGCTCAATGAGCTCAGTGGGCCAAAGAGCCTGCAGTGTACAGCCCATCAGGGATGGAATAAGCAGGGCATTCTCTAGAGTATAGTAAGGTCCCCACACATGGGGCCGCTGGTCTTTAGAAGATGAGTTTCTGCCCTAACCACCATGTTTGGCCCAAAATGGAGACCATAAATTCATTTTTCTGATAAAATAAAAAGAAAAGTTGGTCCAGTGAATTTAAGTAACCACATGTGCACAACAAGATTACAAAGAAAACTCATCAAGTTGTATATTTACTTGTCCATATATATATACTCTCGCTAGATTATACATTAGTGAGACAGTGATAGATGGTTCCCCCAATCCACAAGTTCCATAACCTCTTACCTTCTGGAAAAAGTCTCTCTAAAGTCTAGAAAATCCCAAGAAATAGACAACTAAAGCAACCCCATGACACATATTAATGCCCAGAAAAAAACTCATTTTTCTTCTTTGAGCCTACCTTGGCCTGGACGGCATAAGAAGCCAAGAGCACAGAAGCCTCGGGAGGGCAGTAGATCTTTTCATCTAAAATCTGCTTCTTTACCTAAAACAGGCAATAAGAGAGACATGATACTGTATGTGTGGAAGTGAGCTGTGCAGGCTGGTCACAGCAGATGGCTACAGAGTGTTCCCATAAGGACTGCCAAACCAGCCTGCTAATTATTTTCTGATGAAGGGTACAATTTTTTTACTGCTGCAGACAGGTTGGAAGTTCAGTCACTGAGAAGTTATTGGTAAGATGGCCATGCATAAAAGCCCCTTATCTCTTCTGTTCATGATCAAATGCTGGAGAGGGAAAACAATCTTCATGGTTAAAACAGTAAGTAACATTTAGGTTGTGACAGAGGAGAGCTGTGAACTTGAGAAGTGTAAGGAGCAGCTCTGGTGGTGATTGCAGCCTCGGCCCCTTGCTGAGCACACACAGCACTAGGAAATGAAGTCTACTTTTAAGTCTTAACACAAGACAATAGTCAGCAAGGCCACTGAGTTATGACTGTGAAAAAAAAACATCACTTTCAATATGCCTGCTCTAAGGAAAAAGGAAGCAATAAAGTGTGATCGATTAAACTTTTAAGTACATGTGAGGTTCAAGAAATATAATTCTTAAGCCATAATGTTGAATTAACAAATCTCATTGCATTTAGTGTCTTAGAATGAATGGTTCAGCGTGTGATGTTCCAGACATAGAGGCAAGAGAGCCACATGAAGTGGCTCCACCAAAATAAATATAACAGGAAAGCCAACTCTCTTCTCACAGATGTCAACAGTCACCAGATTCATAAAAGTAGTAAACTTTGCCTTGTTCAGCAATGAAAATGCTCCAACAATGCAGTATGAGGGAAAATTAAGCCAAAGTCACATGATGTATAGGCACTGCTTCCAAAAGCTTACAAGAAAGCCATGTCTATAACATTAGGACATTCTGGGGCCTGTAAGATCATTTTGTGGTTTCATTCAAAGCAGTGTCTTTCTAATTCCTTGGTTTCTTTTCAAAGGGGAAAAAAAAAGCCACACTACAGAGAAACTGAAAGGGCTTCCTTTTGACCAGGAAATGTTAGGCAGTGGTCTCCAACCTTTTTGGCATTAGGGACTATGAGAATCCAATGCCTGATGATCTGAGGTGGAGCTGAGGTAGAGATGCCCACGCTGGGGAATGGCTGCAAACAGATGAAACTTCAATCGCTCATCAACCACTTACTTCCTGCTGTATGGCCTGGTTCCTAACAGGACATGAACTGATACCAGCCCACAGCCTGGGGGTTGGGGGCGCCCTGACGTTAGGGATGGGGAAGTATGTATGTATGTATAAATGTGTATATATACACACCTTTTTTGCAAAAAAAAAAAAAAAAAAAAATTGTAAAATAAATTGAGGGGTTTTATAATGTTTACCTTAATATTTACTGAACATAACAATTTGAGGCTCAAATTAATTATAGAAGGACTATGTGACAGAATATACATTTTTTTCCTGGGAGATCACATAATTAACACCCCTGTTGCAATCTTTTCTGTTACTGACAGTGGGCATCTTGGACAGTCTGCTCTAGCACCAATCACTGTAACTAACCATGAAACTGGGGCAGTGCTCCAGTCAACCAGTAAGAACACTAATCCCTCTGCCCACTGTGCTCCTAGACAGTCAACTAGCTGTCTTTGAACCTATAAGTATGGATCTCCTAATTTCTTCCATTTATTTGAATGATTACTTATGGAATGCCCACTGTATGCTCAGTGAGCCTTGCCTTTAAGGCGCTTACAATCTATGAGTAAAGAAGAAATAAGACAATTACAGACAAAGAGTAGCATGAGGCATGTTTGAAGTTCCACATGAGTAGGATTAACCATGTGTCGCTGGAGTTCTGAAGTCCTGCCTTAATGACCACAGAGTTTGAACTTTTGGAAGAACTACACTTTATAAAACTCTCTTTAGACTTCCTTTGCAACTACTGAGTACTTTCAAGTAAGTGAGAAGAAAGCAGGATCCAGTTTCAAATAAGTTTTAAATTAGGTAGCTACTTGTACCCATTCTTCACCATCACACTTTTACAATTTCATCTGACACCAATTCTTATCACTCAAGTATAGTTCTATTCTGAAGATTTTTTTTCATTACAGAACCAAAAGGACTGGCTTTCTGGAGATAGAACACTTACACAATGTGAAATATTGTGGTCAGCACTGAGGGTTTGTCCAGGCTGCCTCTGCAATCATGCCTGGGTAAGTTTCCCCGTAATTAGGGGGTAGCATGAACTGGTGTACCTGCAAGAAGAATAAATGTTGCGTGATCTCCTGAACTAGCTCCTCCTCAGCATTCTCAGGATAAAATTTGGCCAGGAAGTGAAAGGTGACTGGCTCTTCCTTTGAAACATCATGATCCAGCACCTGCAGAATTGCAGAGCAAAAGACAAACAAACTATATTAGCACCTCTTCCTCCCATGCCACCATCAAAGAACCTTTTGCAGGGAACGTATAAATATTATTTCCCCTCTAAATTCATCACATCTCCCAAAGGTTGTGGTTTTTCAACTTGAGGCATTCACAAAGCCATCTGTAACAAGAGGTAATATTTACTTAGTTTATTAATATCCTCAAGGAATCAGTGGTGCTAAGATTAAGGGACAAATGTTCTCAAGGCCACAAAGATAGTTAAAAATTAGAAATTTATAACACTAAGGTCTTGGGCACTAGCCTTTATGGTAGGCTGAATTTTCTGAGGTAGTGGAATCTGCTTTTATTCTTTTTCCTTGCTGCTGACCCCCAACATTTAGGTCCATATTGGAATGGAAATTAGAGATGAACTAGATTTTTGTGAAATCATCTAAACATTAACTGAGCAACAGAAGTGAAACATGGCCATTATGGCAACCTTTTGTTACAAGGAACCTCTAGAGATGCTGCACAAAATACTTGGGCACAGTCAGTAAACCACACTGCCTTTAATCTTCTAACAATTTCATCCACCCACTGAAAAGCTTGAACCATCTGCTCTCCAGAATGAATTTCATTTCAGGCCATAAACATGCCATGTGACAGGCTCCAAAGCTCCATTAACATGTGTCATAATTTATTTCCTTTGAGCAGCAGGTATCCCGGTTCCTGGTGCCCCCAATCTAATATCCATTTGGCCAACACTCAGGTTATGATTTAAATTTACTTTGCTGAGAATCACAAAAAGATACAGAAATATTGCTGTCTTTGACAGATCACTCTTTGTGCCCCTGCCCAAATTCCATTTGATGGTGCCCAGAAGATTCAAAATACACCTGATCTAGAACAGTCTCACTGACATTGGCACACCGTGGTATTTTGATGTTCATGATCATTGGGAATTACCCTATGAAATTTAAAACCAGCAGGGATTCGAACATGAAGATTCAGATGAGTATGTACATATGCAAACACAATTTGAACACTTGAGTTTAGAGTCAAACTGGTAAAAGACAGGCGGCTTTCACTGTTTATCATGCAATGTAGTAGATAATAAAATCAGGTGGGCAATTCCAGGGGATTCCATTTGGGATAAGAATTAGACACTGACTTACTTTGAGATTCAGGTATCTTTTAGGAATTGCTGTCAGAAGTACATGGCCCTGCTCTCATCCATCCTCATGGTTAGTGAGGCAGGTAAGTAGGTAAGTATGCCTTTGTGTGCATATACGAACCCAGGCAGAAGGCAGTTTCCCTAGGCAATATCCATTTCTAAGACACATGAAAAGTGCTGGGAGCCTAGACTTGTCCAGCAGGCTGCAGAAGCCCCAGAATATCATGAGAACAAAATGGACAGTCTTCCTTTACCACAGGACCAGGGCACTCTTTATTCCTTGGATCATGTTCATGATTAAATTGAGTTGGGCCATGGTGTTTCTCAAAGACTTTTAAAATTCCAAAAAGCACATGAGCCCCAAGAAAAGCTTTCAAAGACATAAATTGTAAAAAATGTATATATGTAATTTTTATTCACAAAGCCTAACTTGTGGTTCAATAAACTGAACAACATAAAGCAATGAGTAAAGAAGCCAGGGATCACAATAGTTTAATCCTGGTTGGTTCTGTGCCTGGGACAAGTAGAAAGCCTGTGGCTTCTCCAGGACCTGCTTCCTTCATGACTTATTTCAGGACTTGCCCTTTCTCTACTATGTCTCCGTCATGCCCCATGATGAGCAAACAAACAGGGCACAGAAAAGAACCAGAGCACAAGCCAGCCCTACTGCTTTCATACAGTTCCAGCCCAACCTTCTTGTCCATTTTGAGCCAGGCCACAGTATCCTTGATTGTGTACTGCAGTCCAAAGAACCAGGTTTCCCGAAGCCCCAGGGTCCGGCACACCAAATCAAATAGGTCCTTTCCTTTCCATTTCATCTGCAATATAACAAACCAAGAGGGAAACACATTGTGAGCAAAAGTCATAATCTGCTCTCATAAAAACCTTTTCTTTGCACTCTCTACTTAAAACGTGGGGATGACACTAAGATGGCTGATAAGCACAGAATTCCTAAATAATTTTAAAGCTTCCTACACAAAACCATGAGTGGGAAAATACCAATTAGAGCTTAATGGCTTAATCACTGCAGAGCATACACAATACCTCCCTTGGACAGTTCCTTACAGATCTTAATATCCCGAAAGCTAATTCAGGAAAGCTGGTAAATAAGCATCCTCATTTAGAAGAGTTTGGCCTCTTGAGTTAATCCAGGGAGATGGCTAGCTTCTAGGGACATTAATTTCCTTGGGATTTTGTCACAATGATTTTTAAAAAATCATGACCCTGCCCTTTAGTAAAAGGTTAGTTTTTTGTTTTGTTTTAAAGGCTGGTTTTACTAGAAGTTTTTAAAAAAGGCAATATAGGGGAGGAAGTTGTAACCAAAATCATAATCATACAGAAAAAGACCATTAGAAACCTAGTTAGACCAATCATAGGTCTCTCCTATCCCGATGGGTAACTGAGGTCAAAGGGGAGGAAGCAACTTGCCCATAGTCACATTGAGCAATTTCAAACTCTCCTGTATCTAAACCAGAGGATGAAGAGACATCAATATACAATAAAGCACAATCCTACAGCCTCACTCTCAAAAGGACCTGAAACAATGACTACTAAATAAACCCTTTTCTCAGCTATTAAATCTTATAGCTGGAAAAGCAAGTTCAACATCTTAATTGGGGAAGAAAATGCCCAGTAGCTTAGTAAATGTTGCCACCTTGTGGCTTTCAAGTTAAACAACCCAGGATGTTCCCATACCACCCCTTAGCTGCTGCTTGCCGCCCCGCCCCCTCCACCCTCCACCTCCAACCTCCAAGGGCCCGGAGTATCAGGTGAACATTCAAACGTATGCTTGGTACAATTATGAGCATTTGAGACACATCACAGTGTCAGTCTCATACTAAGAATAATATTGGGATTCAAATACAAGGGTGCCGGACACCAGAAGAATAAGACCTTTCGACTCAGAAGCGTCTATTCTACCATTAGAAGTCTCCACCCAGTTCCTAGAACACTGAAGATGCGCAATGAAATGAAATATATATATATATATATATATATATATATATATATATATATATATATATATATATATTGAGATTTAGAGTCTTGTTATAAAAGCAAGAAGGAAAAAATAAGTTAGACCTCTAATATCTGATTGGCTTTTGTTAAAACCTGATTCTACAGAGGATTTTTCAAGTAGGCCTTCTATTTTTAATATATGTGAATAAACAGTGTGTTCTCTATGAGGTACTTAACAGGAGAGCTCATCCCTCTTCTATGCTTGCAGTAAAAGTAAAAAGGCAAAGTAGCAACCTAGATGGAAGGACACCAAAACCTCAGCAGACAAGTGGTTGAGATACATAGCTTTTGTCCTTCACCAGGGCCATTTCTCCTAGCTGTCCTTCTAGCTCTGCCCCTGTCCCCTGTGACTTTAGTGAGGCCTCTGAAAACTACTAAACTTGAGGTCTTTAGAAATTATTTTGAGTAGAATAAAATAAAATGACAAGTTTTATTTTTAAAAGGTGATCTCTTTCCCCTTTTTAAGGCTCAGTGCTTCTTGGCACACTCATTTCCTAGTCTGACAACAGGACAAAAGGATTTTTAATTCACTCCAGGTTTTACTTCCTACAGGCAGACTTCACTGAAGAAATGTTATTTTGGAAAACTAGAAGCTTCAGGATGCTGATTATCCTCTTGTCTCTATTTTAAGCCAGTGCACAGTATATACATCATAAATGACTACTTTGCTACAATACAATGTAGCACTAAAGAATAGACATTAACTTGGAAAAGTTAAACAGACATTAACTTGGAGACAGCCAAGCAGGTCAAGGTAACGATTCCCAATCCACTACAACCCACAGCCATAGCCAGGCCCGGCTTTGGTACAATGAGGATGTCTACAAAAGGGATGTGCAGGACATCAAAAAGCAAGCTGTGAAAAAAATAATGAGTGAATTTCCTGACTTGGGAGTTTAAATGCTCAAACATAACATCATATTAATGCAATTTTCTTGTATTTCTTTGTACTTCTTTGTTTGTAAAATGCAAAACTACCTCTGCTGAATGCAAAAAGACAATGTCTTTGTTCCCATGGAGCTGGCAATAAAATAAGAAGGGAAAAAATTCTCACATCAATTCAGAATGCCCTAGATTTTTCACTTTGACTTGTAGAATTGTAGAATGTCAGAGCTGAAAATGAGCCTACCTGCTGGGTCTGCCTACTGTAGACCTATTCCCTTTGTGTATAAATAAGAAAACTGAGTCACGGATTCCTCAGCAACCTGCTAAAGCAGACACTGGTCTTTTTTATGGTGATCTAAGGTAGGAAACCCCTAGTTCCTCAATTGCTTTTTTTCTTGCTCTGTGTGGTTCTATTCCCCAGCTACCTTTTCCTGTAAGTAAGTGGTATCTTAACTCTCTCTCCCACCCTGAAACAAAACTCATTCTTGGAAGACCCAGATATTGCTCCTTTAGAGCTCAAATTAACACTTCTGCTACCTCTCAATTACTCTTCCAACAAGCATTACAGAATACATCCTATGTGCCAAACAACGTTAGACACCGAGGATGCAAAATGGGGGAAGCACGGGCTATGTAGGAGACTGAAACAAGGACCCAGGTCAGAAGAGGCTTTAGAGAACAAGTGAGAGTTAGATGAAAGGCAAAAGGAAATAAATGTAAATAAAAAATCAATATCTAAAGAAAACTGCAAGTCATCTGATAGAGCTGAAACAGACAGTCTGAACTCAGGAGGGGGCGTGGTGGGAATGGGCATGATGTGAGGCCTGGTGGCTCACCATGGAGTCTTTGAAGGCTTTTGGGCAAAGGAGTGATGGGATCAGATCTGCCTTCTGGAATGTGCTCTGACAACAGGGTGGAGAATGAGTTGGAGGAAAGGAGCCTAGACTCAAGAAGGGTAGAAAGGCCAATTCCTGCCTTAATGAAGGCAGTGGGAGGAAGAAAAGACAGCCTGGAAAATGAAAAGAAGGCAGTCACAGAACTGATGCCTGAATGCCAATGAGGACTGAAGAAGAATCAAGAAGGGACATCCGCATTTCTGATTTGAACACCAGGTGGATTAAAGCAGAGAGGGAATGCAGAGAAGCAGCAAGTTTCAGGGGGGAACAGATGACTAATTAAGTTTTAAATGAGATAAGGTGCCTGAGGAAACCAGGTAGAGATATCCAAAATACATTTGATTTAGTCTTAGCTCTATTTATAAAATAAAATGTTCTCTTTTTATGTAATTAAGTTTTTTTTCTTTTTGGTTAAATCTAACAGCCAATGTGCTGTTTACCTACCTGAGGATATATTTTTCAACATGCCCTTCCCCAGCTGTATGAGGCTTGCTTAGTCCTCCTAATTGGGTTTCTACTTTTTTACAAACAAGAATCATTGATCACAGTTGCTCCAGGTGGTTCTCAAGGCTCCCTGTAAAGGGAGGTCCTGGGTTGCAAATGGGGCTTCCTTGGTTCTGGTTGACTACTCAAACATAATCATGTTCCTCTTTACAGTTTTATCGGTGACCCACTGCACTGTGCTGATGCTGTGCGGTGATCTGAACATCTGAATGTCTCCCTAGATTGTAGGTGCCGAAAACAAAAGCAACATCTGTCATGTCTCTTTTCTCCACAGTGTCCAGCTGAGTACATACAAGACATGGCAAATGATGGCTGTCCAACAGAAGACTTTACTACTTCAAAAACCCAATGCTTGAAAACTTAAGGTAAAACGAACACCCATCCACTCCTTCAACAAATATTTAGTGAACACACATTGTGTCCAAACACCAGCCGAGGTATAGGGGATAAGATACAAGGGGAACAAAAGAGGCAGTATTGGCTCTCAAAGAAGTCTAAGGCATGAAACAGTCAGGGACAGATAACCACCTCCCTCGACTCACATATAAAAATCAACTCCAGGTGTCGTTTTCAGCACTACAACACTTGTGAGTGCCACGACAGAGACCCTGAGGCTGTAGGGACCCTCTCTCTTGGAAGGATGGGAAATGGCATCTAAACTGACTCTTAAGATGAGAAAGAGAAGCCGAGTGAAGACCTGGGGAAGGAGTGAGCAGAGAATTATGTTTCAGGCAGAGGAAATAGCATAAGCAAAGGTCTAGTGGCAAAAAGTTTAATGGTCCTTGTAGGAAATTCAAGTATTGTAGTTTAGTCTGACTGAAGAATAGAGACTGGAGAATACTGTTGTACTTCCAAAAGAAGAAAATTACCATCTAAAACCAATTATTTGTCAGCTAACTCTCTGCCTCTTTTATGTAAACCAAAGAACACTGAAAGTTATCCAACTGACTGTTTTCTCCTTTTTCTCAAGAATAGATCATAACTAGTATTATTCCAGGTATACTGGTGAGAAGCTAAATCATTATATAAGATGGATGCCTCAGGACATTAGGGCCTAATTCTTTCCAGGAACCAGTCTAAAAGGCTATGATAGGCTATGGTTATCTAACATCGATAAGAATTTCAGCTCTGTCACTCAGCAGCCTTGGGCAAGTTACTGAACTTATGCTTCACAATGGGGATAATAAACAGAACCTGTGCAGATTGATCTAAGGATTAAGTGCATTAATACAATTAAAAAGCTTAAGACAGTGCCCTGCCCATAGTAAAAACTGAATAAAGAGTAGTTATTATTCATTCTTACCCTGCCTCCTCTCTTTATATTCTAAAGTGGCACTGTTTAAAGTTCCCTAGTCTTATTTTATTCCATGGATGATGGATGACAGATCAGAAAGGGCACCAGGCACTATCAATTCTCATTGAGCTAACCATGCTATCACTCATTTGACAAACATTTATTGAGCACCCACTACATCCTAGTTACTGTGCTTGGGACAAGAGATGAATAATGAATTCAGGACAAGACACTGTCCCTATTCATGTCTGACAGGGAAGACAGGTAAATGGATAACGAAAACATAACCTGGTAAATACTAACAGAACAGAGCGCTGTGGGAACACAATTCAGTTCTGGAGGCCCGGGGGAGTGAGGGGCTTCACTGAGGAGACACTGTCAAATCTGGCTCTTAAAAGCCAATAGTCTGTCCTCTGGTGAAGGGGTTGAAGAAAGGGAGGTCACGCCAGCTGGAGGGAACAGCACGTCTACCACTTGGGTCCAAGCTGTTGCAAAGTGAAGGAACGTTCTTTGCACTTTTCTAGTATCTGACAAGCAGCATAATTATCCTATCTGCAGTACTGAATGTTCAATGCAGTATTGGACATGCAGCTTCAGACTAATACATGTGAAAGCTCAGACTCGCCACGGTTGATCAGGAACAAAGTTGTTCAATCACTGGTTCTGAGCAGTCATGCATCCCACAACAATACCTGCCAGGTCTCTAAGAAGCCAAGACCAGTGGGATGAGTCTCATTTTTTCTTTTTTTAAACTAAAACATTTCCCTTTCTGACACCTAATCACACATAGCTTTTTGGGCTTTGTACTTCTACTGCCTAAAGGCCATTTTGTTTGTCCTAGGGTTTGTCATTTTTCCTGAACAGATTGCCAAAAACAGAATGGCTCCTGGTATTAATTAAACGTTCATTTAAGCCCATATCTTTCCACCTGGCCAAAGTGTTCAAACTGTTCCACATATACCACTACAGCAGCTACCTGCCTCATCTCAGCCTGTGAATAACAGGGAGGCTATGAGGCAGATGTTCATTTTGCAGACAGAAAAAAAGAAGTGGAAGGAGAGAGAAAGGTGATTTTCAGAAAGAAGAAAGGAATGAAGGAGCATAAATCTGGACTCCATGGCACATAAGCTCCCACTATGCAGGCTTCATCCTCAAAATGCCCTTCAAGCGTAGGGGCTAATGGTAGTGGGTCTGGAAATACAATGCTTCATGCTTTCTGGCTGTGCTCTCTAGTACTTTAACAGTCTGCAGTACTATTTCATAGATATATATACTTGCGCTTCTATCAAAGATAGATGTTTATGAACTTTATAAACAGGACTAAGTGCTGTCAGCTTGTTATTTTTTTCGTAGGGGCTGAATTTATTAGCTTTACCCAGAGTGAAGTGCTTGTAATTTATCAACCTAGAATGTTTTAAGTAAATAGCACTAAGCACGTACTCTCTGTAGCAGGAACATAGCTGGAGGAAGTAACTGACACCAATAACCTACAAGGCTGACTAAGGTCTATTAACCAGGGAAGCATTATGAATAACGTCCATTTTAAGACCATCATCTTAAAATTGGCCGTGTTTAGACTCACAACCCTAAAACTTCCATTGTTTTTTGCTTTCACAGCCTCCACATTGCATTTCTCCCACTGCTTTCCTTAGGCCATGCAGCCATTGAATCCCTGTACTTGCTAATACAACTGTGTAGAATGAGTAGAAAACCAGCCACATGGCAGGGAAAGGCCACAGCTAGAAAAAGAAAACTTTCTTGAAGAAAGAGAATGGATTTTGGCTGCCATCTGTGAAGTACCTAAGAATTAAGACCCACAGAGAAATTTCAGCTTTACAAAGAAGGCTCAAATCTAAAAAAAGCTACCAGAGAAGCTGACATTCCATTTCATAGAGGTCTGGGGGACCAGATTATCAGCCACACAGGAATGCTATTTGCCTGGCTACCTACTCCACAGAAGGTGAAAGAGAACTGACAAACTCAGCATTTGCTTATCAGGGGTTCTCCTAATTAGCTCACAAGCTGCCCCAGCTCTTGCCATAAAACTTGTCAAAAGATTTGCTTCCTTACAGATACAGCAACAGAAGGAACTGAGCCTCCTCAGGCTCGTGACATGTGCATCATGCTTACCATTATCCCAGAAATAGAAAACCAAGGATGACTGTGATTTCCCTTCTCAATGTTTATCACTAACTGACTTTTACAGTCACTGTTGGCCTACAAGAACTGATTTACTATAGGACACTTGAGAATTTAAGATGCTAATGTACCAGATCCAAAACTTTTATTTGTCCACTTTGAAAAAACAGATGCCAGATATCTCAATTTACAAGATAAAAACAATGGAAAGAATTATAAAAAAATGATTTTGCTGTATAGTAAGTGAATAATGAGTTCCATTAAAATCTATTATTTAATCAAAGAAGATAAAAAAAATACAGTAATACATGTGTAAAACTGATACTCCCCAACTCATTGTGCTATCACCATACCACAGAAGCAGGTTCTTGTGTCTCAGGAGCTTAAACTGCAAAACTATTGTGCTGTTTCCTGTTGCAATTAAAGGATGCACCACTCCTAATGAGACATTATTTATCAACATGAGAGAAAAGGGGATTCTCCAAATAAAACAGTATTTTATCAAATAAGAAGATTCATTTCTCTGCTCTACCAGTGACGACCTCTACAGTGCTCATCTATATCAGAGTAAAATCTCACAAACCCGAAACCTCCTCCTTGCAAAAAAAAAAAAAAAAAAAAAATCTCAACACCAATCTCTTGTCCTGTCAATTTCTGCCATAATCAAACATAGCAAGTAATTTTCTTCTCCCAGGTCTCTGATCATCTCTGTCAGTATGTAAAATCTATTTAAATTATTAGTTTCAAGGCCCTCCACCTTGAAATTACTTTTCTTCCTTCAACCAATTGCCCTGCCTTATTACAACCTAGCCTGTGCCCTCCCAAGTCAGCAAAACTCTGCGCTTCCATTTATACATAAATAGACCTTTCTAAGATCCCTCCCTTTATCTCGCCACTGTTCTCAAACAATACCAGGTACATGAGTTAGTATGTACTCTATGAATACAGAAAAATGAGATGTCTGCCTTTCCCCAAGATTCCTGTCTTTCCTCTAATTCTGCAGATCACAAACTCCTTGAAGGCAAGGGCTTGATCTCGCACATTCACACTCCCTCTCCCTCTATCTCTTCTCTATCTCTTCTCTCTCTTCTCTATCTCTTCTCTATCTCTTCTCTATCTCTTCTCTATCTCTTCTCTCTCTCTCTCTCTCTCTCTCTCTCTCTCTCTCTCTCTCTCATACACACACACACACACACACACACACACACACACACACACACACATATTTAAGCTCCCAGAACTGAAGCAAGGGTTGCATAATCTGTGGCCACTCCATAAATGCTGTGGTTGGCTGCCGTTGTTGATGATAATGATGATGATAACTAAATGAGGCTTCTGAGTAGAACAGGCTTCTAAGTAATGATTGCGATGAAGCAAGAATTTATGATATCCTTATTAAAATTCTAATTGCATAATTGGGCTTTCAGGTATATATATTTTCCCCCTTTGGTGACACATACTGATTTCTTCTCTCTAAAAATATCTTGGCAAGGAAATCTAAATCTCAAAGAATCAACCAAGAAAAAAATTTCCACAGAACAAAAGAGACTAGTAAGAAACAAATCACAGCAAGTTGGGAAGTCACAAAATGGAGGTTTTAAACTCTGATAAGTCTTTCAAAACAAAATGAATTATAGTTT
The DNA here is from genome assembly GCA_004027375.1 of Macroglossus sobrinus. Taxonomy (NCBI): domain Eukaryota; kingdom Metazoa; phylum Chordata; class Mammalia; order Chiroptera; family Pteropodidae; genus Macroglossus; species Macroglossus sobrinus. Next base: position 683,918 of record PVKZ01000485.1, on the reverse strand, counting down.
TTTGGGGCAGGGGAGTCCTTATGTTTGTAGCTTCTAGCACGTTTCTTGCTGAAGTGGAGAGAGGTTATGGCAGCAGCAGTGAACCCAGAGAGGGGATATGTGCCCTAAACACCTCCTTCTACCACATACAAGCTTATAACCTCAGGTGAGCCATGCAGCTCAACTGGGCCTCAGTTTCATCATCTGTCAATTTCTTATGCCCCGTGCAGTCCCCAGATTTTATGATGCTACAAGAAAAAAGAAGATGAGGTGCTTCGAAGTGGGCTGACAGATGACAAAGGAAAAAAAATATGGTTATGGTGCTATAAAAATAATACAACCCCCCAAAGCAAATAAGACAATTTCTGTCTTTAGAATTTAGCTCACAACATGAGAGCAATCATAGCCTTGTCAAATAGCTATAAAACACCCAAACCCGCTGTGTTGGGAAAGTCACTTACCCTCTTTGGATCTCAGCTTCCACAACCATCAAATGGTCTTTCAGTATTTATACCCCCTGAGTCTATGAGCTTGAGATGGTTTTTCTATAAACCATGTAGTATTTTTTTCATTGATATAATAATTTTCTTTTAATTCTTTAACATCTCATTCTATAACTTAAAATCATTTTCAGGGATGTAAATGACTCTTAACAGTTAACTTATGTGTGCTTTCCACATTCTCTTCCCTTACTCAGGTTTTGCTATTGCTTCTATTCCTTTTTCTTAATAATCAAGAGTTGACTTATAATAATGAACTCCCTAATGTAACAAAAATGATAATTATAATACTGCTGAAAAACAGAAGATTTTTAGCACCAAGCATGTTGTTTGATATTCAGCAATTATCAATGATTACAATGCTTGAAATACGGAAAATAAAAATTCTTCAGAGCTACAAATAGGAAACGACAGTAAATTCAGTGCAGATAGACACAAAGCTAAATTCCAAATGCCCAATCATGAGGTAAAATTAGCCAACCATGAAATACAACCCATGATTAAGCATTATCCAACTGATTAATGCCTCCTGCCCTTCCCCAAAATTATGGTTTATATGCAGAAATGCATTCCTTAAAAAAACAAACAACAGCAACAACAACAAAAAATCTCCAGAACAGAGCTAGAGCATAATACATTCATGTAAATCAGCTCATGTGGAACTCACACTTTAGCGTGGAAAGAAATTTTAAGCATTCTGTTTCTGTTTCTAGCTTGACCTTTTGATTAAGTTTCATGGTAATTAATAACACTGACTTTGACAGCATTAGAAAGTATAGGTATGAGTGGGTAGGACTGGTAAAAATTTCTGCAGATGAATGAGAACTACTGTGGGCTTAAGACTCTTTAAACATATATTTATGAGACTTATTTAATCTCAAAACATTATGAGTTGAATACTAGAAAAATACACTGTTGGTGAATTTAAAACCACAGATCAGTTCAGATAAGGTTAGTAATTACTCTGGACTCCAGTTTTAAGTGTAATCTGAAAGTCATATTACCAGTTACTAAAACTTAGAGACTAAAACTGGCAAGGTGGATGGGAAAGTCGTAAGTAACATAATTCACTAACAGAAAGGTTTTGTGAATTTTCCAAAGCTAGAATTTGGCAAAGAAGCAAATGAATAACAGCAAGCGTAGGAAGAGGAAAAAGGCCCAATGTCTTTAGAAATGATGTGCTCTGACCCCACCTAGTGGTGCCACGGCGATTCCTAAACTGGAACAAGTACGCTGAGTGACTGAAGATTTCATTAAAGACTTTTTCCCCTGAATTGAGCACTAGTTTGGTAATAAACTTTTACTTGCTGAAAATGTTCTAAAATGTGGGTTTATAATCTAAATTGGACAAAGCACAGGCAGGAAGATGGAACACATCATCCTGTAACAAACCAGAGAAGCCTCACCACCAGCTGGCTAAAAAGATTAGCAGCTCTGAGAAAACTCAATTCTAGGCTTTTAAAACTTCAAATGCTTTAACTCCTAGAATTAAAATTAAATAAGCAGCAAAGTGTCTTGGACAAGAATGTAAAACTAGAATGAATAATTGGAGAAGTCATCAAAAACAAAGAAAAAAATTTCAAAATGACACATTAGGGACAAAAAAATGGAGAATAATTAACAATGGCAGAAATAAGGAAAGAATCCTATGGATATCGATCACAGTGGACATAAAGCTACATATAGATCAATTATATAGCACATTATAAAAAAGATCCTTAAACAGGAGTAAGGTATAAGGGAAAGCTCCTCATATTTAGATTAATTATAGAGTCCAGAGGGTCTATAATTACAAAGGCATGGATAACCTGAAGAAGGTTCAAAGAATGAAGGAGATGAGATGATTAAAGGAGAAAATTCATAGTGCCTCTAGCATAAGAGCCTTCCTCTTTGTTCTCACACTCACAACTCATGATAACATAAGAAGCTAATATTTACCGAGTGCTTACTATGGTCAGGCTGTGGGCAAAAACCTGTAAATGTCCACCTCATTCATGCTTTAAAACAATCCCATAAGAAGAATACTATTATTCTTCATTACAGATGTGGCAATTGAAGTTTAGAGGGCTAAGACCAAAGTCACTCTTCTCCCCTGTTTTTCTGATGAACACTGAAGCCTGGAGGGAAGAAGAGATGTACCCAAGGTCACCAAAAGAGCTCTGCCTGGAAGCCAGGGGTTCAAACATCAGTTCAGGGCTCTCCGTGGTTTTACACAAGTAACACCCTGACTGCACATTGGGACCAGACACAGAAAGTGTGCTTACCTCCTGAGCCCAACTCTGGCCAGGCTATACCCAAGAACTGCCTCCTGCTTAGCTGGCCTTGGGGCCTAAGAACTGGCTCTGCTCCTTAGCCACATAAGACCCGGATCCCTGACCTCATTCTTCTCGTGACCAGGCCTGTGGATTCACTAGACCTTTCTTTAATCTGCCTAGTTCAGTCTCAGCCCCAAGCTAGTTCAGGTATGAGTGTGACATCTGGCCCAAAGAAGTTGCCTTCTAATAGGGCCCTGTTTCCAACCTCTCCTCAACTACTCTCTAACATTCCAAATCATTCTGCATGCCAACCGCTCTAAATCACTCTCCTAAGAAAAACTTCAAAGCTTCCTTGCATCTGATGAATACAGACTCCTTAATCTGGCCTTCAAAGGCCCCCAATATCTAGCCTGAACCTATCAATTCAAACACATCTCTCTCCTCTCACTCTTCAAGCCACAGGATTCCCAGCCACTGCCTTTGCCCAAGCAACACCCACTTATCCACTGACAGGACTGTTCTTCCCCCTGCATCTGTGGACATGAACCTGCCTTCAAAGCCAGGGGTAAGGTGGATAGGAAAAGTGCTCCCCATTCACCCCATTGCACAATAATTCCTTGCCCTCACAACAGTAACACACCTTCATTTGAAACATATAGATTCCTTTGTGTTATCTTTTCATGGATGTCCTGTTTCTCTAACCAGATTATGAGCACCTTGGAGGCTGGGATCTTCCCCCTTAATATCTTCCTGCATGCTCTAAACCTTAAATACCGGCTGTTCCAAAACTGAACTGCAGGGGGAAGAAGTGGATAGAGAGGGAAGTGGACTTTAAAGAAGTTACATAACTTTGTATAGCAAAGGAAACCATTAACAAACAAAAAGACAACAAACTGTTTGGGATAAGATATTCACTAATAATACATCTGATAAGGGGTTAATATCCAAACTATATCAAGAATTTATATAACCCAACAGCAAAAAAGCAAACAATCCAATTTAAAAAATGGGCAGAACACCTAACAGATACTTTTCCAAAGAGGAAATACAGATGGCTAATAGACATATGAAAAGATGCTCAAGGTTGCTAATCATCAGAGAAATGCAAATTAAAACCACAATGAGATATCACCTCACACCTGTCAGAATGGCTATCATCAATAAATCAAAAAACAACCAGTGTTGGCAAGGATGCAGAGAAACAGGAACCCTCATACATGTTGGTAAGATTGCAAATTGGTACAGCTGCTATGGAAAGCAGTCTGGAGGTTTCTCAAAAATTTAAAAATGGATTTACCTATTGACCCAGCAATTGCACTTCTGGGTATTTATACAAAGAAAACCAAAACGATAATTCATAAAGATCTATGTACCCCTATGTTCATGGCAGCACAATTTACAATAGCCAAGATAAAAAAAGTTGTGGTTCATATATATATAATGGAATATTACTCAACCATTAAAAAAATAAAATCCTACCATTTGCAACAACGTGGATGGACCTAGAGGTTACTATGCTGAGTGAAGTCAGACAGAGAAAGATAAATACCACATGATTTCACTTACATGCAGAATCTAAGGAACAAAAAGAACAAACTAATCAAAAACAGACTAACAAATATAGTGGGCGATTTGGTGATGGGCAGAGGGGAGGGGGGTTGAGGGGCTGGGAGAATGGGGTAAAGGATTCAAGAAGTACAAATTAGTATCTGATAGTTGGTCACGGGAATGGGGAGCACGAGATGGGGAGCATGGCAGAGGAAATGCAGTTAGCATTAATATGATGGCTAAGTGGAAGGCCAGGAGAGGGAGGGAGCAATTGGGGGGATCATTTTAAGAACTATGTAGATTTTAAGAACTATGTAGTTTAAGAACTATGTAAATAATTTTTTTAAAAAAGAAGTTACATAACTAACTTTTCAAGGTACATGAAAGCGTCTCAGAAGAGAGGTTAACCCATTGCTATCTACATAGACACACTAAATATTATGAGGAGATACCAGGTTGAATATAGTAAAGAAAATTCTGAGCATAAAGCATGTTAAATATGCAACTAGAAAATACTTAACTATTTACAAAATAAGTCTCATTTTAGGTCAAAGGCAAGGAAGTTGAAGTAAATTGTGGCAAGAAAACAGGATTCACTTACAGAAAATGTCCACTTAATTCAAAAAGACAAGCTAAACACCAAAGCGATATAACAGATTTGTCAGGCAGGCACACCATCACTCACCAGCCAAAAATTTAAGCCCACTGGCAAATTTACAAAATGGTTTGAAATGGTATCTTATACCAAATGCAATAAACAAAATAATGTCATAGACAAATAGTTGAGTTAGGAAGTTCTTTGAAAGATCTATTTCTACTTTCTTTTTTCTGTTTATCAAATATTTAAGTTCTCTCCAGATTTCTCACCTTTTCTACCCTTTTTCTACTTGAAGCTTTTTATTGGGTAGCAAAATTTAGTAGAAAGAAGGCTGGCCTGGAAGACAGATGACCTAGGTTCAATCCTTGACTCCATCACTTAGTAACTGTGTGGTGGTCTTGGGCACAAAGAGGAGGGAACACTTGAGCAGAGCATAAGCAAATAAGAACGTATATGCCAGGAGCCAAGTACGTTCTGGGCAATGGGAATAGCCAGTGTAAAGTGGAGCAGTGTGAAAAGAGCTTTCAGGAAAGAGTGACCAGGACAATGGGCCCAAAACAAAGAGAGTATGTGAGGAAGTGCAGGAGAGGCCAAGAAAGAGAGCCAAATGATGAGAGACCCTGTACTTCCTTCCTTTCATGTAACAACCCTTATAGGGAACTTACCTGTGCCACATGCTATTCTAAGTACTTTACTAATAATAACTCAATGTTAATCCCTGTAACAACCTTCTGCAGAAAGAATTATTACAATCCCCATTTTACAGATAAGAGAACAACAGAAGCATGTGAGAGGATTAAGGACCTTGTCTGAAGTCACTCAGCTGGTTAGGGGCAGAGTCAGGGACTAGGCTCCTGAGATAATGGTTGTAACCTCTAGGTTACAAACCCATTGAGAAAACAGGGGCTTGAGCTAAGATCTCTTCAACTTGAAAGCCTCATTGAAAAATTCAAATATGCAACTGCTGGCCTCATTGGTCATTATTGAGTTAGACGGTGTGCCCATCTACTCTCCTATTACCAACCTGCCTCTGTCCTCTTCTTTCTCTTTCAGAATAAACCGTGGCTCTACTGAGACTTTAAGCTGCCTATTTACCCTATCTGAGCTTCCATTTTTCCCTCTGAAAATAAAGCCAATGACAGCGCCTACATCCTAAGTAGGTTTTGACCACCGCTAGGTTGTATTCACTGCCTGGCCCACGTGGGTACTCAGTAAATATCTGTTGAATGAATAAATAAATGAGTCTCCATTGTATCAAATAATATAATGTGTTCAAAGCATTGAGCATGGTAGCTAGCACACAGTAACTGCTATTCCCTAGCCCTTCCTCTCACAAAAGGGCAGACATGGGATCCAGCCATGAGCAAGACTAGTCAGTAAATGCCCTCCTCCCTTCTTCAACCTTCACCAGCAGGGCTGCATTCACTATTAATTGTCTATGTTCTAGATCTGTAGCACCCGTGCCATTCACAGGCACTGCTTAAACCCCATTGGAGAGCCCAAACGATAAGGTAGAGATAATCTTTCCTCTGAAATAAGAAAAGATTCCCAGTGCTCTCATGCAGATAATGATTACTGTATACTACAACCAAGCAATGAAAGCACCACCTCTACCCTCCTGGAGTTTACATCCCAGAAGGGAATCATTTAACTAAATCTTGGGGTGTCTAAAATTTAATATCTTATTAAAAACATCAGAGTTGTCCTTTCTGTTTTTTCCTTTCAAAACATTCCTTCTGTCATGGACGACTTTATGTCCATTTGCATGTTGGAATAATCTGTAATGTTGGTATTTAATCTGATCATAATCCCATTTGGGTATGTGCAAACATTTGGAATGCCAACCAACATGAAAAGAGGCTTTCTTCTCAATATAAGATGGTAAGAGAACTTCTCACAACTCAATTTTGAGAAGTTTTTCATATTTGGCTCTCCTTACTGATAGACTGAATTATTAGAGTAAAATCCCAGTCTAGATAAGAAATAACATAACCATTTAGCCTTCTGGCAAATTACATTCAGCACCCACTTTCTCAAAATGACAAATATCAAATCTTTCAAGTGGAAAAATTCTCCAAACCATCGAGCCAATGCAGCAAGTAATGCAAGGAAGAGATTTTCCCCCCAACTCTGCAGCAAAAATCTGAACTTCTTAACATAAGGTAAAATGATTTATATGTCAACTACCACTGAAATTGAGTCCTTCTAAGAAAACCACCTACATTTTACTCAGTAAAGCCAAGAATTGCTCAAGCACCACCTGTCTTCTTTTTTTCCAAACACATTGGCCTTCTCCTTGCATTAATACCTTGCTCAGTTAATGTGTGGCATAAAAATAGGGCAGAAGACTGATCACTTCTCAGAAGCTAAGTTCTATCATCTTAGATCAAACTACTGTTATTTTCAAAAGAACATTTGAACATCATTTACAAACAGGTATTTTCACTGGAAATTTGAGGTTCCATGAGATGACAAATCACAACATGGCCGTGCCCATGGTGACCTTAGCTTCCTACTTTAGGCCAATTATAGTCTCTTCCTTTCTGCCCAGCACTACACATTCCATGAATCCTTATAACAACCTTGCAGGGTCAGTAACACTAGTTCTATTTTACTGGTGGGAAACTAAGGTCTAGAGAGCTGAAGTATCTTATCCAAGCTTTAATCAGTTTAGCTAGAATTCAAGCCCAGATCTGTCTTATTTCAAAGCCTATGCACTTTCTCCTATTGCTTTGCTTCTTGGTGTGGTCCCTGAGCCAGTGGTATTGCATCACTTGATTATTAGAAATGCGGAATTCTCAGTCCCACCAAAAAACTACAGAATCAGAATTCGCATTTTACCAAGATCCTCAGTTCATTTATATGCACATTAAAGACTGACAAACTCTACATTATAACATTCTGCGTCTCTGAATATCACTACTATTATCCCATTCTATAGATCAGTGGTTCCCAATATGGTGGCAGTGGGGAGAGAGAAGACAGGAAATGGGAGGCTGTTTTCCACCCCCAGTGATATTTGACAATGTCTTAAGATATTTATGGTTGTCACAACTGGCTCTGGGTGGAGGGTGCTACTGACATCTAGTGGGTAGAGGCCAGATATGCTGCTAAACATACTACAGTGCACAGACAGAATAGTCCCCTATCACAAAGAATTATCCAGCCAAATGTCAACAGCTTCAAGGTTAAGAAACTCTGCCATTGCTGATAATACTGTCCATCCTCTTAAAATCTGGGGTTTGTTTATAGAAGAATAAATAAGAGGTTTTCATAGGAAAATTATGGCTGAAGAAAGGTCATACAAAATCTCTTTCCCTATGGGTATCTCTCATGATCTCATATTTATCAAATAGTAACTTAGATCAGGGATCAGCAAACTATTGCCCACAAGACAAATCCAACCCTCTGCCTATTTTTATGCAATTTAAAAACTAAGAGTGAATTTTACATTTTTAAATGGTTGGAAAAAATTTTAATAACATTTCATCACTTGTGAAAATTGTATAAAATTCAAATTTCAAAATCTATCATTAAAGTTTTATTGGAACAAAGTCATGGCTATTATTTTTAATTTTATCAAATGCTGCCTTTTTACAAACTTATTGAGATATAAGTCACATATCTTAAATTCTATTTAAAGTGTACAATTTAATGGTTTTTAGCATATTCAGATTTGTGCAACCATTACCACAGTCAATTTTAGAACATTTACATCACCTCAAAGAGAAACCTTGTACCCTTTAGTTATCACTCCCCTATGCCCACAGCCTCTTTTCAGTCCTAGGTATCCATAAAATCTACTTTTATCTCTACACATATCTCTATACTAGACTTGCACATGAAAATAATCATAAATTGTGTGGACGTTTATGATCAGCTTCTTTCATTTATGTTTTCGAGGTTCATCCATGTTGTAGCATGTATCGGTACTTCATTTTTATTGCTAAATACACCATTGTACTGATATACTACATTTTGTTCAAATATCATCAGCTGATGGACAATAAGATTGTTTTCACTTTTGGTTCTATGAACCAAAATAACTAAAATAAAGTAATAATACTGGGGGTGGGGGGCTAAAATGGAGGGAAGTCAGACTTGTTCATATCTGCACCCAGATGAGGTTTGGACTTTTGTGCTTGCTGTATAAGTATATCCTGAAATTTAACCCCCCTCGTTTCCATGCCAATGATTACTTTAGAATCTCACCACGTGGACCTGACCAATCCTTTTTGAACTAGCCATCACATCATGTTAAGTAGCCAATAGGAGAAGTTTCCTTTGTTCCAGATGTGGCTTTTGCCTTTATAAGCTCTGCCTTTCTTTGTCCTCCCCAAAGCACAGTTCAGGTCTTCTCTTAAATTTGTGTTTCCCAGATTCAAATCCATTAAGACCCCAAGTAAACTTAATTTTTTTACACTGATCTATATGACTATTTTTATGCCAGTACCATACTATCTTGATTATGGTTGTTTTGTAATAAGTTTTTAAATGAAGAAGTGTTGAGTCTTCCTACTTTATTCTTTTCCAAGATTGTTTTAGCTATTCTGGGATCTTTGCAATTCAATTTGAATTTTAGAATCAACTTGTCAATTTCTACAAAGAAGTAAACTGGGATTCTGATAGGGATTGCATTGATTGTGGGAAATATTGCCATCTTAACAATATTATGATGTATGAACAAGGAATGTTTTTCCAATGGATCCATTAATTCCACTAATCTTTTAATTGCTTTCAATGTTTTATAATTTTTCAGAATGTTTTACAATTTTGTTAAATTCCCATGTTATCTTACACTTTTTTGATGGTATTATAAATAGAACTTTCTTAATTTCACTTTTAAATTGTTCATTGCAGATATATAGAATTACAATTGATTTTTGTATATTGATGATGTATCCTGCAACCTTGCTAAACTCATTTATTAGTACTAACAGTGTTTTTTACTGGATTCTTTAGAGTCTGTAGCCAGCAAACACAGATAGTTATACTTCTTCCATTCCTGTATTAATGCCTTTTATTTCATTTTCTTGTCTAATTGTCCTGGCTAGAACCTCTAGTACAATGTTAAATAGAAGTGGCAAAGTGAACACCCTTGATTGTTCCTAATCTTAGGGGGTAAGCATCCAGTGTTTCACCATTAAGTATATTAAGTACTTTATACCACATGCAAAAATTAATTCAAAATGGATCAAAGACCTAAATGTAAGAGCTAAAACTATAACACTTTTGGAAGAAAATATAGGGATAAAACTTTATGACTTTGGATTTGACATAGGATTCTTAGGTTTTTCAGGTGCTCTTTATCGGGTGGAAGAAGTTCCCTTTTATTCCTATTTTGTTGAGTATTATGAAATACTGCTGGATTATGTCAAGTGCTGCTTTTGCATCTATTGAGATGATCATGGATTTTTAAAAATCTGTTGATATGATGTAATACATTAATTGATTTGGGGATGTTATATCAACCTTGATTCCCGGAATAAATCCAGGTTATGGTATATAATTTGTTTTATGTGTTGCTAGATTCAGTTTGCTAGCATTTTTTTAAAGGATTTTTACTTTCATATTCATAAGAGATTGGTCTCTTGTTTTATTGTGTTATCTCTATCTGGTTTTGGTATCAGGGTAATGCTGGCCTCATAAAATAAGCTGGAAAGTGGTCTCTCTCTCTTTTTTTTTTTTTTTGGAAGAGTTTGTGAAAAGTTGGCATTAATAGTTCTTGAAACGTTTGGAAGGATTCAGTGGTGAAGCCATCTGGGCCTCTAGTGGGTAGAAACTGGGCTTTTCATTGTGGGTAGTATTTTTATAACTAATTTACTCTCTTCAGTTTTTATAGGTCTATTCAGATTGTCTCTTCTCAAGCCAATTTTGGTAGTTGGTGTCTTTCTAGGAATTTCTCCATTTCATTTAAGTTATCTAATTATTTGATGTATAACTGCCATTTTTCTTTTGGTTTCCTATGTGTTTCCTGTTTGTTTCTCTATTCCTTCTTTACTACTTGCTTTTACATTTTACTTTTTTAATGAAGCATTTAAACTTCTTTAATAATTTTTTCCTGTTTTTTTCTACATATATATATTTTTAATGGTTATTCTAGAGTTTACCATATAATCCTGACTTATCAAAATCAGCTTCAGACTTATACCATCTTAATTCCAGTGATATTTTCCAGAAAATCTTCTATAGCTCCATTCCCTGCCCTTTTTTAATAGTATTATTATGATATATATTACACCTAATTAAGTTACAAACCTGACAATACATTGTTGTAGTTATTACTTTGCCATCTGTAGTCATTTCCTTAGTCATTACAGCTTTGCTCCCACCCATCTCCTTTCTGCTGTTATTGGCACATATATTACACATATATTACATTTCTATGTTATAGTCCCAACATACAGCATATGCATATTTTATATAATTGCATTTTAAATCATTTAAGGAGAAAAATATGCATTTATACTTTTTTATAGTTAAATAATTACCTTTATTGGTGCTTTTTTATGTAGATTTAAATTACTGATATCACTTGCTTTTAGCTTTAACTTCATTTAGTGCTTCTTGTTAGGTGGGTCTTTGAGCAACAAATTCTGTTTTTGTTTATCTGAGAAAATATTTCACCTTCATTTTTGAAACATCTTTTTCATTTATATTGTACTGGATATAGGATTCTCAGCTGACAAGTTTCTTCTTTGAGCACTTTGAAGCGGTCAACTGTTAATCTTATTGGGGTTCCCTTGTAAGTGCAGAGCCATTTCTCTCTTGATGCTTTCAAGATTTTCGCCTTGCCTTTGACTTTCAGTATTTATGTCTGTTTGTGAATCTCTTTGTGTTTGTCCTCTTTGGAAGTCACTGAGCTTCCTGAATGTATAGGTTATTGTTTTCCAGTAAATTTAAGAAGTTTCAGACATTATTTTTTAAAATATTTTTTTTCTCTTCTTTCCTTCTGGTATTCCCATTTTACATGTTGGTGCACTCAATCTATCACATTTCTCTGAAGCTCTGTACACTTTTCTTCATTCTTTTTTCTCTCTACTCTTCAGCCTACATAATTACGTCAATCTATCTTTAAGCACACTAATTCTTTTCAACTCTTTGAACCTCTCTAGTGAATTTTTCATTTCAGTCACTGAACTTTCCAACTCCAGAATTTTAATCTGGTTCTTTTTAATAATTCTATCTTTTTATCAATATTCTATTTGAAACAAAAATATCATTACACCTTCCTTTACTTTCTTAATCCTGCTTTCCTTTAGTTCTGTGAACATATTTATAATGGCTACTTTGAAACTTTTTCATTAAATCTGACATCTGGTCGCTCTCACACGCATTTTCTGTTGCTAGCTTTTTTCTATTGAATGGGTCATACTTTCCTGTTTCTTTGCATACCTCATAATTTTTTGTAGTAAACTAGACATTTTAGATATTATAGCAACCCTGGGGACTGGTGCCCCCTTTCCAGGGAGTGTTACTGTTACTTGTTTGTTTATTTGTTTAGAGACTGACTGAACTGTTTCACTGAAATTTATTTCCTTCACAGTGTTAACGCCTGTGTTGTTGCTCCTCAGGGAGGTGCATCTTTGGATATGCCCACAGGTTTAGCAGGGCTCTCTTTCTTTCCCTGATCACAACCAACTGTTAAACTCCACTAATTGTGGTATATTATTATTTTCCACAATGCTCTGGGGCAACCTTGACTGTTCTTGAGTATTCTTAGGCATAAACTTCTCCATAGTCTACTGCAAATGAAGTCACTCCCTTTGGGAAGAAATTTGGAGTTTAGGCAAATTCTCCCTCCAGGCAAAATCTCTGAGCCCCTGGTAAAAGTGGGGAGGGGAATATACCAGCCTGAAGTCTTCTCAGTTTGTCTCTCCTGGCTGGAACTACCATCTCATAAACTGAGGGTTGGGTAAGAGTAGTTGGGGCCCAAAATTCTCAGTGTGCCACACCAAGGCACAATCCCCATTTCATAAGTAGAAGCTGAGTGGAAGAAAGAAGCCCTATCTTTAAACTTCACTCAGTCTCAGGAACAAGTAATCTTGGGCAGGATGAAAAGCATTAAAGTCCTGCTCCACCTGGGAAGAAAGCCTTCTGACTAGGGACTAGAGGGAAAGGGAGCCCTGTGTTCTGAGTTGCAGCAGTCTGAAGGAGAATCTCTACCTTGCTGAACTGAGAGCAGGGAGGGTAATAGTGGTCTTGGTTCACATTCCCTACCAGATTTTTATGTATTTTCCTGAATGGATGTTTCTTCACTTGATGTCTGCCATTAGGATCATTTCCAAAGAGTTGAAATTGTTTTGTTTTTTAATAATTTTTACCAGTTTTACAGGGAACCAGGTCAGTGGAGCTCCTCACACTGTCCTGCTGGAAGTCAATCCTGCCTACAGCTGCTTTTGTGCTACAATGGTAGAGCTGAAGAGTTGAGTAGCTGCAACTGAGTGCAACCTTATGGCTTGCAAAGCTGAAAATATTTACTATCTGGCTTTATACAGAAAAAGTTTGCCAACCTTTGACTTAGGTCCCTGCTTCCAATACTGCTGGTTCACAGACCACACTTTGACTAGCAATGGCTTAAATTACTTGAAAGGCAGTAATATATGGGTTAAGAGCTTGATTCAATACTCCACTTTGCCATTTACTAGATACATGGTTGGGGTACTTACCTCATTGTGAAAATTAAAGGTATAAATACATGGCACTTAGAAAATATTCAACAAATGATAACTGTTATCACGATGGAAACTGTACAGAAAATTTAAGTACAAGAAAGACATCATCTCATCCCTCAAAGAGTTTTTTCCTAGATAATTAAGTTCTGGAAAAGGCAAACAAGTATAGACTTTTCAATAAAACGAAATGGCTTTAAATACCTGAAGGTATATATTATCTATTGAGGTAAAAACTTTAGAGCTTAATTTTGACACTGAAAACTAGAATTCGCTCCCATCGACGCATCCAGCCTCTAGCTGTTAACAATGAATGAAAAGTTTCAGGCAGTGCTTTGAAACCCAAAAGCTCTAATAAAAAAGGCAGCAATTTATCTTTAATATGAGGGTTTGGGCCTAGATGGCCCCTTCCGGTTCTGGCAGTCTCTACCTATGCCCAGAAATGATATAAACAGAATCCCTTAAGTTTCCACCTCGATTGTCACCGCGTCAGGGGTGCCTGGGTCGGTGTACGACCCGTGCCAGGGCCCAGCGAGCGGGGATTCCTCCAGGCTCCCCTTCGTCGCAGCCCGTCCGGACTGCAGGCCGGTTACCTCGCAATTGAACTCCATCTCGGCGTCCATGGTGACGATCCGCACGGTGAACGTCTTGGGCTGCTTCCTCTTGAGAGAGCTGAAGCTCATGCGGGAAGCGATGGCCCCGGCCATGGTGCGGGGCTCAGGCCCGGGACCCTCGCGTCCCGAGGCCTACACTCTGGGACTGTTAGCCCCCCTGGAGAAGCTGCACAGGCCTCAGGGCCACCATGGTGGCCGGCCAGCAGGAACGAGATCTGTCTGGGGGGCGTGGGTCGCCAGCGGCCAGCATGGGCCGCGAGGCCCCTGCCCCGGGAGCAGAAAGGGGGAGTTGCGGGGCGGGCCCTGATGGCCGTGAGGATGGAATGCGAGCGGGGACGAACGAGGCGGACCCGGCCAGGCGCTCCGGGACTCGGGCCGGGGACGCTGGGGTCACCCAGGGACGCGGCCCCTAGACCGCGGCGGCCGAGATCGCGCGCGCCTCTCAGCGGCTGATGGAAGTCTCGGGGCCGCGCTGCAGCCGAGCGCGCACGTGCGCGCGTGGCTGTCACCGTCCTCACCCTACGCACCCTCGGGTAGCGTCCCCTCCCGCATTCCCCGCCGGCTCCCTGCCCCGCCCTCAGGCCCCGGAGGTCGCTACTCACGATACAACCGAACAAGCGACTACCAGTCAGACGCAGCGATTGGCTTAGAATTCTGAAGGAGCCGGGACTTACACTCTCCGTCCCGCCTTCTTCAGAAGGACTCCACCAATTAGAAGTTCCATTCTGACGGGAGGCGCGGGCCTGAGCTCGGCGTTGACTGGCTATAGCGTCAGTCCCTCCAAATGCTTTTGTTAGTGGAGGACACGCCTACTCTAGCAAGACTGGTTGAGGCGGGGGATCCCTGCTCCCCTTTCCTGGGAAACCACGTACAGCCTGGCCCGAGGGCTCAGGAGTGAGGTTCCTCCCAGGTCCAGTTAGGAGCGGCCCTTCAGATCCTGTGTGCTCCAAGTGTGACGCCCCAGGGAATTGTGTTTTCGACACCGGGTGAAAAATCCTACTTGGCACTTAATAATTATGTATTGACTTTTGTTTCTCAAACTTTTATTTTTTTAATATTTATTTATTATTTTTAAAATTAAGTTTATTGGGGTAACATTGGTTAATACAATTATATAATTTTTAGGTGTACATTATAATTTGACATCTGTGTATTCTACTGTGTCAAACTTTTAAATCACTTGTGGAGGCTCCTTAGGTTGCTGGCACTCTCCCCAAGATACTTCTCTTCAGGAGAAATATTACCGAGGAGTGGATAATAATTGTGCATAACTCATGAGGTAATTGAAGAATTTAAGTGAGTTAATATAAAGCTTTAGAACAATGGCTGGCAGAAACTAGTTTGAATCCTATGAGATTGCTGTTTTTGTAGATGCAAAAGGCTCAAAATGAAAACATTTGTCATTTTGTACTCTGATTTCTATTTTTGAACCATATACGTGTATTATTTATTTCTTAAATGTCGTCAAAGTTTATAACTAGTGTGTATGAAGTGGGGAAATAGAACTCTGTATTTAAAGACTAAGTCCTATTTTTAAATAGCTCTTAAGTATTGAATAAAAACAATTTCTTGTGTTTTAACTGAACAGTAAGGACTCCACACATGTTAATCACCACCTCTCCTCTACAGTGGAGGAAGCAGAGGCTCAGCAGGACAGAGGCACTGGCTGGCTATCACCCAGATAGTGAAAGGTGAAACCTAGATTGGAACCCAGGTCTGTTCCATCCAGAGCCTGCTGGTATTACCACTGCACTGCCCTGTTTCTCAGGTTGTAGTTGCCAAATTGCTCCATGTTGTAGCCCAAGAGCCATGAACTACAGTTTGGGGCCATTCAGATTCTCTTGCTAAAACTGTTCTAATAAAATAAGTCTAGCTCTACCTCACAGGCCCCTGTCATGCCATGAAGCACCAGCCAGGCCCCAGGCATCATTTGCTGGCACACCCAGAGAAGCTGCTGTGGGAGAACTTTATGTCATGTCTGCTGCTAGTGGATTCACCCCACCAAACTGATTGTTTGGGAAAATATGGTCTTGGCTTTCAAGTGTCTTCGTTTTCATTGCTTCAGTTCTTCCCTGCAGGTGGGAGAACCAGGCTGGATTCTCCTATGAGTTCCCCACAGGGACAACAAATCAGGGCTTTAACCCAGGGCTAAGACTGCTGACAGAAAATACCTAAGTGACTCTGGGAACCTACTGAACAATAGCCAGTGGAGGTGGTTCAGCAGCAAAGGCTAAAAATGACATTGATGGCCAGTAATAGCTCATTTTTATGGAAGACTTTCTAGGTGTTAGGCACTATGCTAATTGGCCAAACACACCAAATTTAAACATTCCTGGGGAGGCATCCAGGTAGATATATGGGTCTGGATCTCAGAAGGGAGCCAGGGTTGGGAATAAAAGTAGACGCGATGGAATATTATTCTGGCATTAAAAGCGCCATTCACAAAGAATAAACAGATGATACTAGTACCTACCAGATAGGATTTGAAAAAGAATATTTCAGGTACAGTTCATTAAGAAAGATCTGACAGACAGATACCAATTAATAAATATTTGTGGAATGAATAAGTAAAGGACATGAAGAAATACTTATGGTTGCAACTGTGGGAACAATAGTAATAGCTACCGTATATTAAACGCTTTCATATCAAGCATTCTGCTAAGTGCTTTGTATGCTTTATTTCTTTTGATCAAACCCCTATTTGGTAAGTATTATATTCTTGGTTTATACATGAGGAAACTGGCTAAGGCTGAAATGAAGAAACTTACCCAAGATCATAACTGTAGAGATGCAATTTCAATCCAGGATGCAGTTTTAAAACAGTCCAGGACTGTTTTAATCCAGATTTCACCTGACTTACATTTTGTTTCTCCATTCTTCCAAAAGATCAGTGGTTTTCAAAGTCAGGTCCCTTCTTTTCAGGGGACATTTGTCAATGTCTGGAAATGTTTCTTGTTTGTCAGAACTAGGGGTTGCTCCTGTCCTCTATTGGTAAAAGCTAAGGATGCTATTAAACATCTCAAAATGCACAGGACAACCCCCCACAACTAAGAATTATCCAGCCCAAAGTATCAATAGTGCCAAATTAAAGAAATCCTGGTCTAGAGCAATGAGTCTTTAATTTTTTTTAGTCAAAAACTCTAGAGAATCTGATGAAACCACCAGAGTCTTTCCTCAAAGGAATGCACACGTGAATAAAATTTTGCATATGGTGTTAAAAGGTTCATGGAAAGACTTGTCCAAAACACATCTATGAACCCTTGACTAAACTCAATTCACCTCACCAATTAAATCAATTGTGAATTCTAGATTGTGACCCCTATACTAAAAACTGGACTCTGTTTTTGTCCACCTGCAGAATTACTTTTACTGCACATTGGCACAAAGCCAATGTCCTGCACTGAGGATATTATACGTAACTGCCCCAAGGAACTCCGTCTTTATGGTAGAGATTTAGCTGACAAGGCTTCACACAGCATTATTTCTATGGAGATCCACAAGAGAAATCACACTCCAGCACTCATGGGAGACGGGTTTGCTTTTTTATTTTTTAAATAACTTATTGTATTTTTCCTTATTTTACAAGCAATTCACATGTATTATAAAAAAAGAAATTGAAAACTAGCAGTGTGGTAGGCATAACTCTAAAATATGCCCCAGGGGTCCACAGCCTTTTATAATCCTCCCCTTTGGGTGTGAGCAAGACCTATGAATATGATGGGATATTATTTCTGTGACTATGTTACTGAATATGGCTAATGGAATTTTTGCAGATGTCATCTCTAATCAGTTGTATGCATCAAAAGGGACATTATCCTGAGTGGGACTGATTTAATTGGGTTACTCTTAAAAGAGAATCTAGAAGTCAGAGATGGAAGGAATTAGGGAGCTGAGCTCTTGCCGACTTAGAAGAAAGCAAGCATCCATGTTGTGAAGTGTCTATGGGGCCACATAGCAAGAAACTCTGGATGGCCTCTGGGAGCAGAAAGTGGTCCCCATCTGACAGCAAAAAATCAGGGATTACAGTCCTGCAAACACAAGCAGCTGGAATCTTCCAATAACCTAAATGAGCTAGCAAGAAGATCCTGAGCTCAGTTGAGAACCGTGGAATGGCCGACACCTTGATTGCAGCCCTGAGCAGATGATCATGTTAGGCCATGCCTGGAATCCATACTCTGGATTCCAGACTCATTTCAGACTCATGAGATAAATGTAATTGCCACTAAAACTGTGATAATTTGTTACACAGCAACAGAAAGAAAGAAAAAGCAGAAAGAAAAACCAATTTTAACTTGCATAATCCAATAGCCCACTGCTTTTACATAGGATATATTGTTTCATGATTTGCTAATTTTTTACTCACTAATGTTATGAATATTTTTCCATATCATTAAATATTCTATAATATAATATTTTAAGGGCTGCTTCAGACCCAAGGTATGGATGTAACTGTTTGGGGTTCTTTTTTCTCTCTTAACACACTGTGAAACAATGTAACAGATCTTATTTCCTTCTTGGAGTTTTCTGTTAGTAAGCCCAGAGCCAAATTCGAATTTAGCTCTGGCAGTAATACCTGGTCTTGCCTTATCTTTGGCTTTCTCTCTTATTTTTCCTAACCTTATTCCTCCCTTTGCAGTAATCTTTCCCCTGCCTACTTACTGTTCATTTGTTGCACTCGCTGTTTTTCTTTTTATACGCTTATGGATCTCTTATTTGAAGGTTTTTTATACACTTATGGATCTCTTATTTGAAGGGTTTTTTGTTGTTGTTTATTTACTTTTCTTAGATCAATGTATAACAGTGTTTCTTACATATATATAATTTTAAACTTTTATTTTGAACTAATATTAAAGTTTGTAAAAATAGTAGTTTCTCTATATCCTTCACTCAGCTTCCCCAAATAACATCTTACTTAATCACAATACAATTATCAGAATCAAGAAATTAACATTGATACACTATGATTAGCTAAAGCAAAGATCTTATTCAAATTTCACCAGTGTTTCTACTGCTGACATTTTCTGTTCCAGGATCCTATCCAGGATCCTATCCAAGATCCTATAATAACATTTGGGTGTTTTTCTTTAGTCTCCTGCAGTTTGTAATAATTCCTATCTTTCCTTATTTTTCATTTTGACACTTTTAATGAATATCTGCCAAGTGTCTGTTCAGTTCAGGTTTGTCTTATGCTTCTCCTATGATTGGACTGATATTTTAGTCCAATTTTCCCAAACTGCACCACATTCTTTTGGGAGTACGGCAGAGACAGAAACTAAGCAAACTAAGTGGTTCTGGCCTGTCTGCAGACTGAGGCTCAGGAAGGTAACTTGATTCTTTCAACATCACCTGACCCAGGTGATCTGGGACCTAAGACATCTGAGGCCATGGCCAACATGCATTCCAAGGTGCTATCTGGAGGCACTGCACCTGAATGAAAGCAGCCTGCAGGCAACAACTCCTAACTGAAATAACAGTGGGAAAGAACCTAGAACACCTTAGGAAATCACTAGTATTTACCTTATTCCATTCAGCCCTGGAATTGAAGAATTTTGAATTTGACAGGTTGCTCAAATGGCTTTCAGAACTCAGGGAAACACTTGGGTTTATTATATATTAAAGATACAAATGAACAGCCAGATGAAGAGAGATACATAGAACAAGGTCTATAAGGGTTGGAGGAGCAGGACCCTTTTCCCTGTGGCTTTGGGGTGCACCACATTCCCAGCACATGAAAGTGTTCATCAATCCAGAAGTTCTCTGAACCCCTTACAGTTGGCAGCTTCACCATACAGACATGATTGATCATTAACTTAATCTGCAGTCACTCTCCCCTTCTAGGAGGGGGCTAAAAGAAGCCCACCAAGCGTTGTCTCTCAGAACAAAAGATGTTCCCATCACCTAGGAAATTCCAAGTGATTTAAGAGCACTGTGTCAGGAACCAGGGTTAAAGACCAAATATTTCAACAAAAAGTGTTGCTAGTGCTCTTATCACTTAAGAAATTATGAGGTTTTAAGAGCTTTGTGCCAGGAACCAGAGGCAGAGACTAAATATATATTTTCTATTATTTCACAGGACATAATTCAACCCATAACACTCTCCTTCCAGGGGTGGACTCCAAAAGCCATATTTATGCCAGGATGGCTGGAGAGGTCCAGGAGATTCACATTTTTCAGGAAGGATGTCTTCTGTAAACTTCACATGATTCAAAAGTTTGTATTCCTAACCTTTTTTTTCCCCAAAAGAATTAATGTAAAGAAGGCAATGATTTCACACAGCTCATACATCTACAACTACCTTGCCATAATTTCGCTTTTGATGCTGCTTTGTATTTTTGCAGCATTATCTGTACCCACTGGCACTCTCCTGAATTAACAGCACCACCTGTCACAGAGGTGGTTCAGTCTACTTCAAGGTCTTTTATCACATCCAATATCCACTCCAGAGGGGACAAGTTTTTCAGCACTAGCATCTCCACTTCGTGAATTCATGAATGATGTTATTATAGCTTTTTAAAGTGGTTTATAATGACAATGAATGGCAAAATAACAGCTCCATAGTCACATAAAGCAGTTGCTAGAGTCCAAAGCACACTATCAACAGTGATTTGCTCCATAATGACAGCAGTGTGGTCATTTGTTTCCTGGCTATGGTGGCGCCACCTTGTGGCAGTAGCATAAACACAGTTCATAATTCATTCCATCACGACCTCTTTGAAATTGTTCCATACCTAACAAGTTAAAATGATTTCTTTTTCTGGGATATGCATGGTTTCCAACTTACACAGGGAATGGCACTTTGTTAATGTTTTTATGTGGCACTGTGTCAAAGTCGTATAATTCATATCTGCATATGATGCATCCTACAGAAAGGCTGGGACTTGGCACTGTGGCTCAGCCCCAGCTGAGATAGAAAAGCTTTCTTGTCCCTGTCATTCCTGTTTGGGGTTCCTTTGTAGCTGGGGGATACAATTATGAGAGCAGTTGGGCCTGAGCATAAAAGCCCATTTATAAGGAACGGGTGACACTGCCACAGCTGGGTAATTTGTCTCTTTGCTCTCCTGCAGCCTATTCGGTGATGATCTATTTGTCCCAGAGGATAGATGATGGCAGGTTTGTCCATATTTTACACTTATGAACCTGCCTGCTCCTTTCTGCCCGGTGCTGCCCATTTGTCTTTGTCCCTGGCTCCTCTCATTTCATTTCACAAATTGGGCAACAAGTCTTGGCAATGAATTATGAAGGTAAATTCCATGAGGGAAGCTTTTGGAAAGAAGGGAGAGAGAAGAGATGAGTCAACTCCCTGCAGAGAGGTTCAGGGAAAAAGAGATGTCACAGACTCAGTGGTAGAATAGAAGGGACCTCAAAGACGAAGGGGAAGGAGAGAGCCTAGGACAGAAGACAATGGTGTTGGGGATTCCCGCTCATAGAAGACTGCTTGAAGAGCTAAGTCCAACCCCAATAATTAAGTTGGGTCTAGTGCAAAGCCTAATTGTGGTAGCCAGCCTCCAAGATGGCCCCTGTGACTCTTGCATGTTGGTATTCACACCCCTGTAAAGCCCCGTCCCACACTGAGCAGGGCTGACATGTGTAACCAATGGGATATGCAGAAATGACAGCATGACTTCCAAGGCCAGATTATAAAAGTTCTTGAAGTTTCCACTTTATCCTCTTTTAGATCTTTCACTCTGGGTGATTGAAAACACCCAAGCAGTGCCTGGAAAAACCCATGTGGCAAAGATCCAAGGCCCCTGGCCAAAAACCAGCACTAACTTGCCAGGTGTGTTAAATACCTTGCCTTGGAAGCAGTTCCCACAGCTCCAGTCAAGCCCTCACAGCCTAAGTTGACATCTTGACTGTGACATTGTGGGAGACCCTAAGCCAGAAGCAGCCCAGCTAACCGCTTACTCCTGAATTTCCTGACCTATTTGGAACAGTGTGAGATAATACATGTTTATTGTTTCAAGCTGCTAAATTTTGGGGTAATTTGTTCTACAGTAATTGGAAATGGTCTAATTCCTTATTTGTAAAGTTGTTGTCCAACATTTATCTGGTTTGCTGCCCAGAATACACAGTCCATGGGACAGGAACCCACTCATACCAGCTGCTCTGTTAACTGGTATTCCATATCACCAAGTGCCACAAAGAGAGCCCCCTGCCCTACTCTTTCAAGCAGGGTAAATGGAGTTAGTTAAGCAATAAAATACTCTGAGATAGAGTGGGTGTGTTTTCTGGAGAGAGGGATAGGGCCACAATTAGGATGGCCAAACCTTCTGGTTTCCCAGGGACAGAGGGGTTTTCTGGGAGGGGGGACTTTCAGTGCTAAACTGAAACAGTCTTGGGTAAACTGGAATAAATTGGTCACCCTAGCAGGGGTGGGGGTGGAGTTCTCAAAGCTTCACTTCCAGTGAGCTCCCATACTGTGGTTCATATGGCATGGGGAGGGAGATCCATTGTTCATCTATCTGGGTCAGGGGTGGGAGACTGCTTCTGGAACTGCCTATTTGATCCTCCTGCCACACTTATGTGGGAAGAGATGAGATAATCATCTTTGAAAATGCCTAGATAAGAGTGAGGAGGCTGCAGGTCAACATTCATTCTTCCTAGCAGAAGCAGCCAGAAACACCAAGAATTTGATGATGACTCAACCTAGACCTGGAGGCCAGCCCCTCCCTGTCCATGGGTCCTAGCTTCCTATGGCTTCATTGCCAAATACCCTCTGTCATGTGGCCAATAAGTTGCTACTATGCAACCTCTGTTGGCATAACCAGTGGCAGGTCATCAAGGTTGCCCACACCATTGTTAGAAAAGTATTCCTTGTACTGAGTGAGAAGCTGCCTCCACATAATTTCCATCCTTTAATTATACACAATTGCACCGAACAATCTGAAACTATTTCTTCTTGGCAGTCCTTTAAATACTGTGCACACATTGCTTTCTCAGCCTAAAGTACTGCTTGCCCTGCTCCCTTCTCCTGGCAACTCTCCCAGTTTATCCTTTAAAGCTTAGGTCCAAAGTCATGCCTATTGTTAGACCCAGTGGAGGCAGTCACTTCCACCTCTCCACACCTGCCACACTCAGATCCTAAGGGACAGGCAGCTCCAGTGAATGCTACCAGTGGCATCTTATTTGCTGCACTTCCATCTACCCACTTGGGCTTTTCCTGAGTGGCTGTGACTGGGAATCCTCTGATCACACTGATTTCCAGAATGAAGACTTCACTCCCTTTTTGGTCCCTCTATAAACCCCAAGGAGCCACCAGACCCAGTTGTGTCTCTAACCCATCTCTGTGCCTCTTCTTTGTTAACACACCTCTCTTCTGCCTGGTGCTGTCACAGTGCCACACTGTTTTTTCATTGCACTTATTTTTATAATTCTGCCTGTTTTGACAATTGATTCAGATTTTCCATCTATCATGGTGATATAGTTTCCTTTTTAAACAAATCACACATAGGATACACATTCATTGTATCAACTCTAGAAAACATGGGGAAAAATCATAGTTCAAGTCTCATTTTCTTATAGAAGTCATCACTGACTCTCAAAGTCTATATAGGACCTCTCTTTTTCTCTTCCTCCCCATTATAAGTCCTCATAACTCCCCATACTTTTTCATAGCCCCTACTGCAATTAGCAAAGATATCTTTGTGTATATTTTTCACTTATTCGGTAAATATTTTATGTATCAGGAAGGAGAGGTAAGGGGAGAAAGGCCTAAGACGTCTGCTGATTTGATTTTGGTCTCCCTTTTGAGACTTGTATCCCAAAAGGGCCGGGAGCTCGTTCTGCCCATCTTTAGTGTTTCACAGCCTAGCACATGCGCTAGCCAGGCTGACTCAATATTTGCTGAAGGAATCACAAAATTAATGCCTGCCCTCACCCCAAACATACCAGGAGGGAGACAGAGTCAGCAAATAGACATTGTTTTTGGAGGTGTGCCTCCATGTGAATAGCTCCTGGGGTGCCCTGTGATGCTTACAATCCTGCTGATGACTGTGGTCTGAAGTGGGGGGATTGTGAGCTAAGAAGGAATCAGTTTGGAAGACAGACAAAAGATCTGGGCAGGGCAGGAGGAGGATGTGAGGTCCCAGGAGGCCAAGGCAGAGATGGTAAAGGAGGATAGAAAGAGAAAGGGAGATGATGGAAAACATCTCTAGTCCTCCTGTCTTAAATTGCTAGGGGGATTATTTCTTTAATAATGTGATAGACACTGTGGACCTACTCCTTGGAAAAATGCACAATTTCAGGGGGCTTACTTCTCCCTCGTCCTTGAATGCCGAGTTGGGTGTCATAGCTCAACACTCCCATTTTACCTAGGTGAACACTGAGACCCAAAGTGGGAAAAGGCCTTGCTCAAGGTCACACTGCAAGTCAGCAGCAGAACTGCAGTGTGCTCAGATGACAAGAATCCCGACTTCTGCCCGGGGTCTATGGGCTTGCACCACGGCCACACCCACTCGGCGGAGAACAAGGCTGGCAAGATGGGGGCGTGGTTTACTTACGCCCCGCCTCCACCTCCTCCTCCGAGTTCAGTGGGAAGGCCTTCCTCCAACCTTCTGTGCTCCAATATGGCTGTACGGTTGTGCAGCATCTCTACAGCGGCGCGGCGGCTGTCCCGGGGCTCCGAGCTCCGTGCCGGGAATGTTGCGGCTGCGGCTGCGGCTGTGGGGCGGTGAGAGCCGGGCCGGGTTGGGGCAGCCTGCGCGGGGCGTGCAGGGGAGGGGGACAGGGTCTGTGCCTAAGGGATGGGCAGACACTCTGGCTTGGAATCTATGCGTTAGAGGTGGGGGCAAGATCTAGACCTGGTGAAGAGCTCTGGGCAAGAATGGGGGAGATGGGAAAGGTATGCACAGGGTCTTGTTTTAGTGGATTCCTGGCTCTGAGCAGAGAAAGATGGGAAGTGCAGGTCCTGGGCCCTGATAGTGGTAGCGGGCAGAGAGCAGGAGTGGCCCCCTTCCCTAGGCCTTTGCGGTGATTGTGAGATAGCACCCACTGTGGCTTCTAGAAGAGGCAGCTTCCCTTTCGGGAAGTTCTGCGGGGAAGACATAGAAAGAACAATGGAGGATCCCCAAGGGCCATGGCTGCATAGACCCTTTACTCCCAACCTGTGGGAGGTTGTTTGCCAGGCAGGGCAAAAGAGTCCTGAGAATGGATGGGAATTGCCCAAGGTCACTCCTCCTGAGTCCTGTGGCAGCACTGGTTCTAGACCCTGGTCTCCTGACACTTTGCTCTTTGCACCACAGTTGGTGGCCTCCTGGGAGAGGGAGGCTGGCTGGGCCATGTGATCAGCCTGGGTTTTTGTTTGGGCCCTGGTCTAGGTGCAGGCAGGGGTTGGCCTCCCTGATTGGTCCTGGGCAGCCCCTTCCTCTTCCGTCTTTAGTGCCCTATACTTCCCCCATCTCTATACTTATCACCCTGTACTTGCTTGCCTGTCTCCCTGGCTAGACCATCACTTCATTTTTTCTGTTTCCCCAAACTTTGGCACGGGGCTCAGGACAAATGCTCAAGAATGTTTGCCAGGGAATGAGGACATCTGTCCCCACACATGTGGAAAGGAAGCAGGGGTGCCCCTGCCTAGCAGTTGCAAGTGTGAATCTGCAGAATTTTAGACCTTACCTTAAGATGTTAGAGTGCTGTGCAGTGTGGCTTTGGGGCACTTGGGCAAGAGGAGCTAGTGTGTGCCCAGTATTTGGGGAGAAAGCTGATATCATGGAAAGAGCCTGGATTTTGCCTGGCACCAGCAGATCTAACTCAGGCTTTCTTGGTGGGGTGATCTTAGGTGAGTTGTTTGGCCTCTTGAAGTCTGATTCCGCATCTATAAAATAGGAGTAATAAAATAGTATATAGAGAGTTGTTGAGGATTAAAAAGGCCATGTGTATGAGGTTGCTAGCCCCTGGTGAACACGCAATGGCTGTTGCCCCTTACTTAAGCAGTTTCTGTGTGAGCCCCTTGTAATATCTGGGCTGAAAGGGCCCTGGGGAGATCATCATAAATCCCTTGTTTTCCAAATAAATCAAGATTGGAGAAGGGACCTCACTTTCCCAGGGTTACAGAATCAATTGGTGGTAGAAACCATTTAGAGGCCACAACAGGGGCATGAGACATAGAGGCTGCTCCTTACTTGGTCAGTGACCTTGGATTAGGCACTGAACCTCTGTGAGCCTCAGTTTTCCTCTCTGTAAAGTGGAGATGATGATCCCTGCAAAGTGTTTTTTGCAGGATTGCTGTGAAGGCACTTACCAAGTGAAAGAATATCAAGTACTTCAAGGACTATATTGCTGTTACTTATGCCCTGGTCCTACTTTGGATACTAGGACATCTACCCCTCCACATCCACCCCCAGTCCACTGACCTTCAGTCTGCCCCATATCTCTCTGGAGTCACTAGAGGGGTTAGCAGCAGCCCTTCTGGCCTCTCAGATTTGTGGGCTGTGACATCAGATGGACCTGGATTGGATCCTCTTGACCACTGCTTAACGATCCTTGAATAAAGCATGGGACATCTCTGAGCCTCATTTTTCTCAAAAACATATTGGAAGGATTAGCTCTTAGCACATAGTAAGTGCTCAATAAACAGCAGTTACTTTTACTGTTGTACCAATAATCCTGTTAACATAACTTTAGTTCTGGTTCTTCTAATGTGTCTTCTAAAGATACACTTCTGGAACAATAAGCAGAAATGTGGCCCTTTCTAAAGTCAGCCAACTCAAAACAGAAGAGTGTGTCAGAAGTTGCATAGAGCTCCCGAGCAAATAAAGCTAGAAAATTTTGGAGCATTTTCATGTGGGGAGGCATCAGACTCTTGATCCCTAATGAGAGTGCAAATGTGTCATCTACTGAAAAGTTCTCATCTGGGACAAATATTGAGCAACTCTCATGCCCAAAGCACTGTGCTAGGTATCCTGGGGGAATGAAGGATAGTGGCTAGTGGTGGCTTCTGGTGTTGGGAAGGTAAGACATATTCATATGATAATGATGAAAGGGCTAAGGGGGAACTATGAAGGATGATTTTGTGGGAGGGGCTAAACTGGACCAGCTAGAGTGGATTCCACAGATTGGACAAAGCTGTATTGTCTTTTTCTAGGCCTATAAGGCATTCTTAAGAGTTTAGGTAACAATCTTTGGAATTTCTGGGATGATTTACTGAGATTACATTTTAAAAAATGGGACTGCTCTAGAGCAATGATTCTCAAACATGCATCAGAACCCCCCGATGGGCTGGTTAAAACCCAGATTGCTAGGCCCACCCCCAGATCTTCTATTACAGTAGCTCTGGGATAGGGCCTGAGAATTTCTCAGGTGACCATAGTGCTGTGGGTCTGAGAACCACTGGGATGGGGAATTCTGGATCTGTAGTTATCAAATTTAAAAGAGAATCAATTCTGAAAAGCCTGGCAAAGTAGATGAGAACTAGAATCCCAAGTGGAGACATCCAACCTTTGTTTTGTAGGCCGTGGGGAGCCATAGAAGACTTTTGAGCAGAAGAAAAGCATCACAAAAATGGTGCTTTCCAAAGATTGGTGGACAGATTAGGAAAAATGGTGAAAGAGTGGGAGCGGGGAGATCAGTTAGGAAGTCATGTGGGAATATTGATACTAGCTGCCACTGCCACGTCAGGCCCTTTCTCTAAAGGCGCATCCCTTTACCTCTATTTTACAGATGAGGAATACGAGGTTCAAAGAGAGATGAAGCTGAGCTGGGATTAGAACCCGAGTTTGTCCAGAAACTGTGCTCTTAAGCACTAATTCTGCTGGCAGTGGTGGGGATAGAAAGGGCCTCTGAGCCCCATGTCCACACTCTGAATGAAGGTCCACCTTTTTGTTTCCTTTCTTCCAGCTTTTACTATTTTCCTACAGCTCTATCTGAGCCCTCCCCCTACCCCAACTCCTTTCATTTCTGCAATGTGGACTGAGCACACGCCATGTGCTCAGCACTGTTCCAGGCACTGGAGAGACAGCAGGGATACATAGGACAGACAATATCCCTGTTGCCGTGAGGCTGCTTCTAGTGGGGAGACAATAAACAAAGCATAATAGAATAAGCAAAAAAAAAAAAAAAAAAGATACAATGTGTTAGAAGGAGCTGTGGTGAAATAGAGAGCAGGGTGGGAGGGCTTGGGGAGTTCAAAGGTAAGAGAATGCTTTGATTTCACTGAGAAAATATTTGAACTCCTGAATGTGTGAGCCTAAGGATGCTCGCTTCCAATTCAGACTCTGCCCTGGGATCTTGGACAGGTCCATTCTTGGGTTTTACCTGTAGAAAAGATTTTTAGAGATAGGCTGCTCTACCCTGCTTATTTGATACATGGGGAAACTGAAGCTCATAGGCAGGAAAGATTAGAGAATGATGGGAAGACATGGGAGCCCATCAGAGCTCCTGGACCTCCTTTCTACTCCCCAGCACTCCAGCCCTCAGGCTTTCACTCCATGGCTGGCCACTTGGATATTTATCTTGGTCAGATGTTAATGAATTACTTAAAGTCCAGTTCTGGAGCAAAGGTCTTGGTTGACAAATCATAGGAGTTGCTCTCCTCCCTGCCACCACCCTCTCCAAGGGAAGCATCCACTCTACATTCAAACCGAAGGTCAGGTCCATCTGCTAGTGTTTTTGTTGAAAACACTTGGTTCTTCACAGTATCTGCCTGGTGCTCCCCAGGTTGGTACCTGACCCAGTGTGGAGGCCGACTTTAGAGAAAAGAGCTGTGGGTTAGCTCTTACCTGAGTTCTGCCCTTGACTTGCTATGTGACCTTGGGCCAAGTTCCTTAAACTCCCTTATCTTCTATTTTCTCATCTCAAAAATGGAGACACTAACAGTAACACTGTAACATCATTGTGTAGATCCTTTTTAGTAGGATCATGCTACTAAAAGATCAATCACAGATCCCTGGCATAGAGGATGGCCTCAGCAAGTGTTATCTATAGATCCTTGCTATAGCAAGGATCCCTTATTCTGTTCCAGAATTTTCATAGACCACACCACTTATCTGATGATAATTATCTTTTTGGTGTTTGTTAGTGAAGCAAATACATGTACAATGACAGAAGGCCTGTGCTCTCAGAAACACTTAAAACATTTTTTTTAACTTTATATAAAATTATAATGAAAAAAGAAAAATTTAACCACCCCTCTACCCTCCCTCCCTTTCTCAGGTAAGCACTATTAATGATTTGGGACAAATTCTTACTCATCTTTCTTTATGCTCATTCAAATGTATTTTTTTTTTAACTTTATCAGCCCCAGTGGCTGCTCCATATTTTGGAGAAAAAAATGTTCAACACTTTGAATTTGCAAGACATTGATTCTAGCCACAGAAAAGTCTCAAAAAAGGCGAGGGCTGATGGGACCTCCACTACCAGGCTCCCTGGCTAGAAATCATTCAGTGGGTGATTTACTTTTCAGACTTTGCCAGAAGCTGCTGGGACCTTGTGTGGGGAGTACAGTTACGGTCTGACAGGACCTGGCATCAAGTCCCTCTGCTCTGAATGAGGAACATCATTCATTCATTCTTTCATTCATTCCCATGGGGAGCAGAACCCTAGAGGTGCACAGGACATATATTTGTCAATGAAGTGTTGGCTGCACAAGTGAATGAACCTTGCCTTGCATGCCTTTTATCCCCTCTATTTGCCAAATCAGCCCTGGAGATTTGGAGACTAATCAGATCACCTTTGGAGGGCCTGCCCAGATTGCCAGAGGCTGAGTACAGGCTCATTTGCCTGGGCTTTCCCAGAGACACCTTCAGTTCTAATTGTGTTCCAAGGCTCATTTCTTCCAGTGGACTGTGACTTCCTCAGGAACAGAGCTTATTTGTCTTTGGCTCTCCATTTGTGAGGGCTGAGAAGGGGCACTGGGTAAATGTAGTGTGAGCACTGGAAAGGACGTGAGTGTAGAGTTCTCATCAGGGGGACAGAACTTGCAAAGAAAGCACAGAGTAAAAGAGCCTAGTGTGTTCAGGGAGGATTGTCACCTGGAGGGTGGGGGACACATGTGGGAGGCACACTGAAGGGGAGGCTGACAATATAGGTTGGGCTATCAAAGGCTTTGGACATCTGGCAAGGTGGGTTTGAGTTTGCCTCTTGGCAAGGGGCTGCAGTTGTGTCGCCCAAGTGGAGAACCCCTTGGAAGGGGGTGAAGTGGAGGCAGGAAGGCTAGAGAGACATAGGAGGTGGCACTGCCTCTTAGCCTCCTGAGGCTCTGCAAAGCTTGAAGTAGTAAACCGGGCAGCCAGGATCTCTGTAGAAGGGATCAGGTCTGCTCAGTTGGCTCCAATAACATGTTATATTCTGGAACTGCCATGGGATTCTGTGACCCAGAGATGTGGGTCACCAGACTGGGGGAGTAGGGCTGGTGAAAACAGATGGAAAGTCTGAGGCTCCCTGACCCCTGTATGTCCCCCTGAATTCTTTTGTCCTACAGCTTCTATTCCAAGGACAATGAAGGCAGCTGGTTCCGCTCCCTTTTTGTGCACAAGGTGGATCCCCGGAAGGATGCCCACTCCACCCTGCTATCTAAGAAGGAGACCAGCAACCTCTATAAGATCCAGTGTGAGTGGCTGCTGAGCTAGCCAGCTCGCCCTTCTGGGACCTCTGGAGGCCTGCAAGGCTCCAATTGGGAGATGAGAGGGGCTGGGATACCCTGAGCTGTTCTGGGAGCCCTGGCCCTATGGATCTCCCACCCCAACTCCCCGCAGACACACAGTTCCTGCTTTACCTCCCACTCTTTGTACTCTGTTGCAGTTCACAATGTGAAGCCCGAGTGTCTGGATGCCTACAACAGCCTGACGTGAGCAACTACTTCCATCCACCTGTTCCAGCAGCTGCTTGGGTGGGGACTATATCCCAACCCAGTTCTCATAGAAATCCAGGGATGTAGATTTCAGAGCCAGAAGTTCTAAGGTCATCTTGTCCAGCCTCTGCATCTTCAGGATGGGGAGACTGACACCCAGCCCTTATGCCTGAGTTGGAACCCTTATCTCAGGGGCCCTGGTGGCTGGTGTGAGCCCTCCCTCCTCTCTGTGCCCTTCCCACAGGGAGGCTGTGCTGCCCAAGCTGCACCTGGATGAGGACTACCCCTGCTCGCTTGTGGGTAACTGGAACACATGGTACGGGGAGCAGGACCAGGCAGGTAAGGTGCCCACCCCTTGCCACCCAGCCCAGGCCTCCAGCGCCTGTCATACCTGGTTGCCCTCCACTCCTTTTCTACAGCAGCAGTCAATGGGGTCTTTCTAAATGCAATTATCAGTTCACTCCTCTGTTCAAACACCTGTGTTGGCTCCTCTCTTGAAATGTTTCCCTTGAGATGGCCCATGAATCCTTCCCTACCCAGCCTCTGACTTTATCTCACCACATCCTCCTTGCTTACTGTGCTGTCCCACTTGAGACTTTTTTCAGGTCTTCAAATCTGTGGTTTCATCCGCTAGTTCCACACCATTGTTCATGCTGTTTCCTCTGCCTGAAGCAGTCTTGCTCTCTTGCTTACTTTACCTGATTCACTCCTCTACTCATTTTTTATTTTGGTATAGATATCACCTCATCCTGGAGGCCTCCCCTGAGCCCCTCTTCCTGAGATGGATCAGGCACCTCCCCTGACTCCCCAGCCTCCAGGCCTTGACTCTTCACAACCCCAATCATGTATCCTGTAGTGTACTTTTCTGTCTCCCCATGTAGGTGCCTTGGCAGTATCTGCACTGTCCAGGCAGGTAGCCACTAACCACATGTAGCTATTTAAATTAGATAGAAGTAAACAAAATGAAAAATTTAGTTCCCCAGTCACACAAGCCACATTTCAAGTGTCCACTGATAGACACGTGGCTCACAGCTACCATGTTGGGCAGCACAGTTATAGAAATTTCCATTGTAGTAAAAAGTATTTTTTCCTGCTGATTTAGACTCTGCACGCAACAGGGAGCTTCTGTTGAACACTCCCAACAATGAAGAGCTCACTACTTCATAAACTAACCTGTCTCACCTTTTGACAGCCCTGATGATTGTATGTGTCTTTTAAAATATCTGTGATATGCAGATAGAATCTCTTAATTATTTACTCTTTCAGTAACAGTCACTGACACATTGAAAGGCAGATAAGAGAAAAGCAGAACTTTCCTCCCTTGTCCCAGCTGTTCTCCCAAGGATAGCAAGACTTTCTTCTACAATAACTAGGTTTATTTATTATTGTAAGGTGTATTAGTTTCCTAGGGCTGCCATGACAAAGTACCAGCCATTGGATGGCTTAAAACAGCAGGAATCTGTTCTGTCAAGTAATGGACCCCAGAAGTCTGAAATTGAGGTGTGGACAGGGCCACGCTCCCTCCAAAGGTCTAGGGGAGAACCTTTTCTTGCCTTATCTGGCTTCTGGTGGCTGCTGTAAATCCTTGGCATTCCTTGGCTTATAGATATGGCATTCCTTGGCTTATAGATATGTCACTCTGCCTCCTTAGGCACATAGCATTCTTCTGTGTGTTTCTGTAGAGACAGAATGGTGTACTCTCTGTGCCTGTGTCCAAATCTCCCTCTCCTATGACACCAGTCATTGATTTTAGAACCCACCCAGTATGACCTCTTAGTTTGATTACATCTACAAAGACATTATTTTCAAATAAGGTCACATTCTGAGTTTCTGAGTAGACATGATGGCGGTGAGAGGGAAATGCTATTTAACTCAGTACAGAGGCTATGATAACACATTCAAACAGTACAAGAGTTTTCAGTGAAGAGTAAGCCCCCTTCCTGCCTGTGATCCTAGGCCTCAGTTCTCTGCCCCAGGGGCATCTCCTTTTTCAATCTCTTAGGTCTCCATCTATAGATGGTGCTTAGACCAGCATCTGGAGATGTCTGTCTATCCCTAAACACATGTGGTACCATACCCTATATGCTGTTCTGTTTTTTGGTTTCTTTTTTAAATTCACTGTCTTGGAATATTCCATCTCGGCCCATCAGACATACCCCCTGCTTTTGTCTAGCATATTCCTCATAGGCCTGACTTTATGTCTGCCACTGCTTCTTTGTTACAAGTTCATATCTGACTCTTGTTGCTATTTGAAGAACTA
Organism: Macroglossus sobrinus; assembly: GCA_004027375.1. Lineage (NCBI taxonomy): Eukaryota > Metazoa > Chordata > Mammalia > Chiroptera > Pteropodidae > Macroglossus > Macroglossus sobrinus. The sequence goes on along the minus strand of PVKZ01000485.1, from coordinate 650,709 downwards.
AATGGGAGCATTGTTGTCATTTTCAAGGTGAAGACATCGAAGCCTATAGGGTCAGAGGCTACCTGACAGAGCTGGAGCTCAAATTTGGGTCTTTTGGGCTTGTGTCTGGGATCATCCCCTGCCTAGCACTGTCACCCACCAAGGCAAAGGGAACTCAAAGAGTCCTGAAGATACAGAGGACCAACTGGAGACTACTCCTTTACATGCACACTTAATCAACCTTGGCATAAGTGGGTCAGGGGGTCCTAGCAGCTTCCTGACCTGTACCTCTCACCCTCTAACAGTGCACCTGTGGCGATTCTCAGGTGGCTACCCAGCCCTAATGGACTGTATGAACAAGCTCAAAAACAACAAGGTATGTCAATGTCCATTCAGCAAACCTTCTGGATATTGGTTCCAGCCCAGTCCTGTGCTGGGGCAGCCTCGGCCACCCCATGGGGCACACTGCCAGGACTGGGATCTTCTCTTGGCTGCTCTGCCCAGATTGCCATTCCTGCAGGAGTACCTGGAGTTCCGAAAGGAGCGGAGCCAGATGCTGCTGTCTAGGAGAAACCAGATGCTTCTTGAGTTCAGCTTTTGGAATGAGCCACAGCCCAGAGCAGGCCCTAACATCTATGAGCTGAGGACATACAAGCTCAAGGTACCTTGTTCCTGCCAGATCCCCACCTGCTCTTGCCTTCCCTCCTGCAGTGCTGCTTTACAGGTGCCACAGCACCTCAACTGGGGCTTCTGTCCTCTCCCTCTGGGCCCAGAACAGAGTTGTGTATGCACCTGTGCACACGTGCACACCCAGGTGCAAGTCAGGGCCTCTGAATGAGGCCTGGCAGCCCCAGGAGCTGGGGGACACAACACTTTCTCTTCTCCAGCTGTATGCTGGAAATCCAAGGTGGGGCTCATTTACCATACTTTCCTGCTTTTCTTTCAGCCAGGAACCATGATCGAGTGGGGGAACAACTGGTGAGTGGCAGTGCCAGGGGCTCAGGGTGGGATGATTGGGGAAATCCTACCCACCTACACTACCAAGGCTCCTGGGGGTGGGGCACCTTTCCCGGGGCCAAATGTCAAGGAACCCAGCAACCTCTGCCTCTCACGGATCCAGGAGAAGGATCTAACCAGGAGGTGAAGATCTGGAGAATTTTGAGACCTCTCCTGGAAAAACACCCAGACAGTAGCTACACCTCTGTCACCTCATTCCCTGACCATCTCTGAGAACCGAGGGACCTACCTCAGGCCTCTCCCTTAAGATGTGGTCAAGAAATCAGCCCGGGGACATGTCAGGGGACCCTTTGTACCGGCCTTGGCCTCAGCCCCACACTCTTCTGCCATCCCCAGGGCTCGGGCCATCAAGTACCGGCAGGAGAACCAGGAGGCAGTGGGCGGCTTCTTCTCACAGATAGGGGAGCTCTACGTTGTGCACCATCTCTGGGGTAGGCTGTGGACCCTCCAGGATCTTTCTGCTAGTCCCTTTTCTCTACTATCACTCTGCATAGACAATGTGATTAGGGCCCTTGTGGAGCTTAATGTTCTAGCAGAGGGAGACAGCACCTCAGACATAAACTAACAAAAAAGGTAATTTTAGATTATTTCAAATAATAGAAATGATGAATAAAAGCATGGGAACCTACATTGGCTAGAATAGAAAAAGAAGGCCTCTCTGAAGAGGTAAAAATGTAAGCCCAGCTAAAGAACGAGAAACATCTGTGAATGACTAGGGACAGGCATTCCAAGTAGAGGGAACAAGGGCAGAGGCCCTGCACTGGGGAAAGGCCTTCAGGGTTTTGAGGAAGGCAAAGGAGTCTGGTGTGGAGAGTGGGGAAGAGTGTGAGATCAGGCTGGGCCTTGCCGACCATGGGCATGGGTCGGGGTATATTTTAAATGCAACGAGAGGCTGCTGCAGCATTTTAAGCAGCATAACATGACCTGATATGTGTTCTGATTCCTTTGGCTGCCATATACTTTGCTGAGAGCACTTTGCAGGGAAGCAAGAGAGGAACTGGGGCATCTGGAGATGCTTACACTAGTTCAGGCAGGAGAGATGGTGGCCTGGCCTAAGGTGGTGGCAGCAAAGAAGCTGAAAAGGCCACAGATTAATTAGTCTGGAGGTGGAACCAATGGGACTTGTGGATGAACTGTATATATGGGGCAAGAAGAGGACTCTAGAACTCTCAGACTCCTGCTTGAGCAGCTGTGCGTTGCTTACTGAGACCTTAGAAGTAGGTTGGAAGGGTTAAGTGTGTAATTTTGGCTCTTAAAAGTGTTACATTTGAGACACTGACATATCCAAGTGGAGATGTTAAGTGAGCACCAGATATATGAGTCTGGAGCCTGAGGGAGAGTTCTAAGCTGGAAATGTAAATTTGGGAGTTGTCAACAAATGTACTGATTAGATGAGATTGTCCAAGCAGACAGTGTTTGCTAACTGTCTGAGGCATCAGGGAAGAAGAAACAGCAGGGCAGGGTTTGGGGTGGGAGGGCCCTGTGCTGGGTACAGGGTCAGATCCTCCATGCCAGAGGAATGAGGCAATACCTTTCCCACAGCCTATAAAGACCTGCAGTCTCGGGAGGAGACTAGAAACGCTGCCTGGAGGAAGAGGGGCTGGGATGAAAATGTCTACTACACAGGTGAGCACCTTCTTTGGGAGCTCAGTGGAGCCCTTGGAGCTCATTTGCTAGGAGTCCTGTCTGAGGATGGAATCTTGTCTGCAAGGAGAGCTAGCCTCACTTGGTTACCTCCAGTGATGGATAACTCACTTTTAATTAAATGACTTAGTGGGTTTCTATTCTGGTGGTACTCTCTACATGATCTGTGGAATCCTAAGTGAGTGCTCTAGGGGACGATAACAAACAGAACCAAGAGGACCCTGTCTCAGAGAAGTGGAGTAGCTGACCATGCACTGTGACTTTAGGCATGGTTCTCCACCTCACTGAGGCTATTTCCTCATCTGTAGGATGGCAGTAGGATAGAACCTGCCTCTGTGGGCTAGAGGGAGGATTCTAGGAGCTTATTTATGAAAAGTGCTTTGCCCACACTCTGGCACAAAGGAATCACACAGCAATTTTTTTGAGAAAGTTGTTTTGCTCAAGGTTTTTGCCACTTTGCCAGGCCCCCTGAGAACCACCGGGAGTCAGCAGGTATTGGTTGAGCCTAGCACTGTGCTGGGCCAGTGGCTATAGGGCCCACAATGAACAGGAGCCTGGCTCTACCCTTGGGGAGCTTACACTTGGGCTTCCAAACTTTCAAACTCCTATCTATAAAATGAGGCATTGGACTAAATCTGCATTTTTCAAACCTTGGCCACTTGACCTCCTTACACTTTTGTCCTACCAGTATATTACTGCTACAATTATTTTCTTTAAATCCTCCTACTTTGTTCTTTATCTAACTTTGTCCTGAGCAATAGTATCTGTGAGATCACTTTTTACTATTCTGGTTAATTTTTCTTCACATGTACCAGAAAATAAATGTATAATTATGAAAAAAAATTTAAATGTTGCATTTTATCACCACCTAAGTCCCCTCTTTTTTCAGAGTTAGAAAGACCTCCATGGGCCATTCTAGGGGCAGTGGGACTTTTCCTGTTTCGGCATCCCAGGCCCCTTCCTCTTTCAAAATCCAATTTCAGCCCTCTTCGTGACCTCTGCCTCTCTCTCCACAGTCCCCTTGGTGCGACACATGGAGTCTCGAATCATGATCCCTTTGAAGATCTCGCCTCTCCAGTGATGCTGCTGCTGACTCCATCTCCTTCCCCTTTACCTTTAGGGCAGCCATGGACAGGGGAGCTCCCAGTCCTGCTCTCTTGGTTTTCTCTCAGATCTGGGAGGACTCTAGGGGCTAGTGCTCAGATCAGACCAGGGGGAGCTGAAGGATGACGGAGTTCAGAGAACTTGCAGCTCTGCCCAGACCCTTCCTACCTTCTCCACCTATTTCTCCCCTGTGCTGGAATCAGTTTTTAATTTCTCTGAATGGAAAACAACAACCTTTTATGTCTTCTTACATTTCCCCCTAAGATTATTCATCTCAAGGCCACCAGTCCACAATTATCACCATGAAAACCCTCAGTTTTCGCTTTAGTTGCACAAAAAGTGGTGTATCTAGTGAGTAGAGGTGGAATGGGAAGGGTCACACTGGGCCAGGCTCTTAGGAATTCCCTGGTCTTCACTGGGCCACTCACTTCCTAGATAGTCTGAACTTAGTCCCTCCTGCTGAAGAAGAACCTAGAACTGCCACATTAAGGGGAAAACCCTCAAATTAGCAAAGTCTTCAGGAGGTCCACATTGTCCACCCAGAAAGGCCAGGAAAAGGGAACTGGGAAGGATCTGGGGACAAAAAACAATGGAACAGGAACAGGAACCCAGAACCAAGAATCTAGAAGGTAGAACTTAGAATTCAGAAATTGGATTTGAACTACAGAAATTGGAATACAGAATGGAGAAGATAGAACACAGGTGACAGAAGACCACTTGGGGAGAGATTCCTAAAACAAGATAGCTTTTAACTGCAGAGAGGCTCATCTGTTTCTCTGTATAAAATGAGTTTGAAAACTTGAATATGTAGTTCTAGCCCTTCCATTTTCCTTCCTGCAGGCAAAAGATGGGCCAGGGCCTGTATTCTCACCCTGCATCTTTTTTTTTCACCTCTTTACTTTCTATCAGCCCAACCCTCTTTCAACTGGTCCATTGGGTGTATGAAGTAAGGTCAGTGATTTAGGGGGCTTTCTTAGTGACCCCCACACCTCATGAACCTCTCTCTGGGTAGCTTGAGTCTGCCTCCCTTTCAGGAAAATGTGTTTTGGAGTTGCTGATGAAAACAATTAAATGTTTACTATAAACCATGGTGTCTTTTCTTCATCTACAAGAAACTTTGGCAGGTATCCAAGGCAGGGCTTGTTTCCCAGTTCCAACTGGCTGATTTACCAACTGGAGGGTATTGTGCTCCCTGAAAAACTGTTTACAGAGAGGGCTTCCCCTCACATTAGAAGGAACTGCCCCGTATAACCAGGGATTCAGGAAACCAGTGTTTCTACCTCCAGATAAGTAGGGTTTACACCAAAAGTCCTGAATCCTGCTGTTGTGACTGCCCTGAGCAAATTCCGCCTAAAATGGGAAACTACTGACACACCTGGGGAAAAAACAAGTGTAAGATGGAGTTCATGCCCTCCCTAACTTGCAGCCCTCATTAGCGTGGTCTGTTAAAGTGAATATGACATTGGTTAAGAATCCAGGTCATGCTACCCAGTGGCAAACGAGTTAAACTATCAAACATCAAAATTAGAAACCCTCTCAAAAAAAAAAAGATTCAGGTTATGGAGGCAAATCCAGCGGAGCCCAAATCTTGACATTACTACGCTCTTGTGTTATCTTGGACTCAACAGATACTTAGCGGAGCATCTCCTTGTTGCTGGGCATTACTTTAGGCACTGGAAAAAGAGTAGAGGAGGCACATAAGAGTCTTTGCCCTTGCAACCTGTTAGCTGGTTTTAGGGGGCAGTGTGAGGGGATTGGCAGTTGTGACCCGCCCTGACAACTCAGGTGCCGCGGTTTTCTTGGTCCCACGTCACCCAGCAGCAGCCTACACCGCGGACCGCCAGCCGTGACGGGCCTTGGCGCATCATTTCCGGCCTCCGTGCCTCGCTTCCGGCCGGCCGTTCTTTTCTTCCGCTTCTCTATGGTACGCTGGTCACAGTCTCTTCGCCGTAGGAAGTGGCTCACTCGACTGTATAGGTTTCGGCTCTGTGTGGTAAGGAGAGGAGATTGGGACGGCGGCTGGGCGGCGGTGCATGGCCCAGCGCTTTGGGACTGAAGGGTTGATTGTCCGGAGGGCGTCCTGGGACTGAAGTCCGATCAGGGTTCTCTGTCATTACTCCCTGGGGTTCCCGGCCACTGGGCGCTGCAGCCTCAGTTTCCTCAAGTGGAAAATGTTGGCTTCAGCCTTGTCAGGCCCTACATATATTCTCTAGATCAGGGATCCCCAACCCCCGGACCAGTTCCGGTCCGTGACCTGTTAGGTACTAAGCTGCACAGCAGGAGATAAGCAGCGGCTGAATTTGCATCTGTATTTGCATCTGCTCCCCAGCGCTAGCATCACCGCCTCAGTTTCACCTCAGATAATCAGGCATTAGATTCTCATAGGAGCACCGGTCCGTGGTGCCAAAAAGGTTGGGGACTGCTGCTCTAGATGACCACAACGGGACAACGATGTTGGTGGTGTAAACAGCTTACATTTATTGTGCGCTTATGTGTTCCAGGTGCTCTTTACTATGTTGCCAAAGCCGAGATTTCCCACACTTAAGCCTTTCCGGTCTCACCTTTATTGTAGCTTTTGCCAAATCAACTTACCTTGTAAGACTGTTTTACTGAAGGTTTTTAATCAAGTGACTTTTAAGTTTTTAATTTATTTTAAAAGGAAATTTAAGTCTACTATAAATATAAAACTTCTTTCATCATATGCAGAAGATAATGCTAAAAATCATATTTAATATGAAACAGGTCATTGTTAATAATTTGGCTAGATTTCAGTTTATAGCTCTAAGACAGTTCTATTGTTAAAGGAATATTGGCGTTCATAGATGTTAAAGGTAAACTAGGGAAATGAGACCTTTTCCTTAAAGCAATCAATTTTCTGAAAAGAATTGAAAAGGGATTAACTTTTTCTTCAGGTGTTCAACATTATTTAAAAGCATCTATGTGCTATCTAAAGCCCCTCTTCCAAATCATCTTCATCACCTTCCCCAGTGGAGGACATTTCTGCGTTAGTGTCTACAACAACCCCTAAGGTAGGGACTTTTATTCTCATTTGATCTGTGCAGAAACAGCCAGGGAAAAGTGAGGTGCTTTGGCCATTAACTAATAGAGTGGAGACTCCAATTCAAGGCTTTTCTGACCTTGATGAGCTGTTGGCCTTCTCAATAATTGTTGATGACAGATTCATTGGGATAAGAGGGATAGTGCTGTGCACCTTGGGGCTGTAGTGACAACCAGGAGTAGTAGCAGAGGGAGGATGCTTTTTGACCCTAGATCTTCATGAAATGTAGACTCTATTCTTTTAAATTTTAGAGTCAATGGCATCACCAGATGAGATGGTGGCAAGACTAGGAGGCACAATAATGTAGTTGTCAAGAACACTGATGTGGCATCAGATGGACCCAAGCTTTAGCATACCAGCTGTTTGACCTTGGGCAAATCATGCACCTTTCTGATCTTCAGTGTTCTCATCTATAAAATGGTACTTGTTCTTATCTAAAAGTTTTGTTAGAAAGATCAAATGAGAACATACACTTAAAGTGCTTAGGTCAAGGTCCAGCACACAGTGATAAATCAGTAGTATTGGGAATGGGCTTAAATGCCAGCCTGAAGAGTTTGGTCAGTGGGGTGGTGCCTTTAAAGGAGGTTGAGGTAGAGATGAGTTATTTTGGATAGGCTGAGGGATGATTCCCATTTTTACAGAGGATTAAACAGGCTTTGAAGGGTTGAGTTACTTTTCTTGAATTACCAAGGGTGTAAGTAGCCAAAACTGTTAGTTAGACTTAAGTATTCTGACTTCAGGAAAATTTCCAGTTCCAATTCTGGAGAATCTTAAAAGCTTTCTCCTTTTAACAGGTCTCTTTTTCTGCCTAACCTCACCAACCAATCATGTCATCGGAATCAAGCAAAAAACGGAAGCCCAAAGTGATCCGAAGTGATGGAGCTCCAGCTGAAGGGAAACGTAATCGTTCGGACACTGAGCAGGTGCAATCAGCCAGGGCTGTCATGCTGCTGAAAAATTGCAGTTTGTGGCCAAGTTTGTGGCTCTTGGTTTGCAGCAGCTGAGGGTCACAGGGACAACCTCTCAAGTGGTTACTGCTTAACCAGGTGCCCAGAATTCACTTGGCTCTACAAAGCCTGAGTAGCCACATCAGGTTTAACTGTAGCATCCCAAGAACCAGCAAGCCTATATTAGACATGATTGGTGTCTGAACAGAGAATGCATTCTAGTATGGTGTATGTCTTCAGTTTTCCTGATGGTCAGAAGAAGGCAGTTCATATGCAGCATACACTGGAATTTTAGAAATGTGGCATCCCTGGCCTGCTACTGAGATATACCAGAACCACGTGCCTGCAGAACCTCTTTTGTGGCCTAAAAGCTCGTGTGTCAGCAGGTTCTTTTGCTATTTCTCTGTCCTTGAATCTGCTAATTTATGACTTAACTGTTTTGATCATTTGGTTGGTTATGTTTTTTGTTTGTTTTTAAAACTAGAATAGAGAAACATACCAGCTTAAATTTGAATAGAAAATTATACCTATAATTTTCTATAATTAACCTCAGATTTAGGAAATCAAGATTAATGAAAAGACTTATCATTGAGGGCATTGATTCTGACTCTGTTGTTTAATTGACAACATTATGTTAGTTTCAGATGTACAACAAAATGATTCACTATTTGATATATTGCAGAATGATCACAATAAGTCTGGTTAACATCTGTCATCATACGTAGTTACAAAATTTTTTTTTATTGTAATGAGAACTTTTAAAGTCTACTCTCTTAGCAACCTATAGCAGAATCTCCATTAAAGAGATGTGTTCTGTTTATTCCAAAGGCTGGGAGACCAATATTTTAGTCTCTGTTAAAGCTTAATTTGACCATATAAACATCCATCCATAGGAATTTGGTTGAATTAATTTTGGTTTATCTATATAGAGGATCTATATCTATCATGTAGCCATTTTGATGGAGATCTATATTTATTAGGATGAGAAATTGCACTAAATAGCATATCTCATTTTGTTTAAAAATAAATTTCGTACTTATCCACAGAATTAACAGTGGAATTATTTGAGGCTGGGAGTTGAGATTATAGGCAGTCTTTCCTTTTTTTTTTTAAATGCCTACTGCACCTGGAATTCCTAGGTGGTCCTCCATCCAAGTACTAACCAGGCCCGACCATGCTTAGCTTCCGAGATCAGATGAGATCAGGATAGCATGGCCGTAGTCATTTCGTTTTTGATATTCCTCACTATGTTCTGAATTTCTGTCACCAAGCATCCTTTACTTTATAATTAGAAAGAGAAAAAGAGGAATTCTTTTCCATTTTGAAAAGAAGAAAAGACATTTGAGGACCATATTCTTTAGAGACTTGATTTGGGGCTTCATTGTTATTGATCCCAGCCTATGTCCCTGGTCCCAACAGGTAGGCTTTTACTCCCCACTCAAGGCCTGTATCCTTGCCTTCACAGGAAGGTAAATACTACAGTGAGGAGGCTGAGGTGGATCTGCGGGACCCTGGCAGAGACTATGAACTATACAAGTACACATGCCAGGAGTTACAGAGGCTCATGGCCGAGATTCAGGACCTGAAGAGCAGGGGAGGCAAAGATGTGGTAAGGACTGGACTAGACAAACATGAACCTGGTGGGTCTGCACGGGTAGACCTGTTTTGCGCTTTCCAGAACACTTTCTGATCTTGATCTTCTGTCTTAGCTGCGAATAGGTAGTTGGAGCTGGGGCTCCAGAGGACTGCCTACTGATTTACTGGAATGTCTCATCACCACCAATCACCAGTTACAGTTATGAAAGTATAGGGTAATTAGCTTTTTCTATAACTATAATTTGATAATTTATCCAACTAATATTTATTAAGTGCTAGACATTTTGCTAGGTGTTGAGAAATGATGGTACATGTAAATTCCCTTGCTGTCATAAGGATGGATATGTATAAGTAAATCACAGAGACCAAAAATGAAATATTAATATTAAATGAATAAACCAGGCTTTGGGCAGAGAAAATAAGTGTGACTAAAAACTAGATGGATGAGTTCAAAACAAAACAAAATTCATATTTTTTTCGGGAAGCTCACTTGTTTGTGCTTATACGGACCAATATTATTAAGATTATTACATCATGTATTTCACTATAGCCAGGCTTTATAGCTGTAATTCTGTTTTCATTTAAATTATTCTATACTGCTATTTATAGAAGTCAAATTGCATGGCAATATGTTGCTATCATTAGGATCTCTGTGTACAATATGTAGGAACAGATAATTAGTTGAACATTGGCTGCACTTGCTCCATCTTTGTTTCCTATTGCTTCTGTCGAAGCAAAAATTGCTTTTTTGTTTGGCAACCTTAAGCATTTCTCTTATATAGTCATTCTTTCATTTCCTTTGAACATTTCTTATGGTTCTGAGCTCCTGTTTTGGGGCTGAAGGAAACTCAGCCAACACCTGTTATTGAGGTGTTTACCAGTTTTTCTTTGTCCACAGGCAGTTGAGATTGAGGATCGGAGAATCCAGAGCTGTGTGCATTTTATGACTCTGAAGAAGCTTAACAGATTAGCTCATATCAGGTTGAAGAAAGGAAGAGATCAGACCCACGAGGTAATAGTTGAGAAGTTTAACCTTCCTTCTCCTTCTTCCTCTCCATTGCCTTTTTCATCCCCTCTACATACTCTCTCAGTTTGCTGCTGCCTTGCACTGCCCCACTCTGACTTACCCCACTCACCTCTGACCTTTCAGGCCAAGCAGAAAGTAGACGCCTATCACCTGCAGCTCCAGAACCTGTTGTATGAAGTAATGCACCTGCAGAAGGAGATTACCAAATGTCTGGAGTTTAAGTGAGTTTTGGAGGACAGAGTTTTGGCAAGACGGTCTGTTGGTAACTGTTTTATCCTACGTAGCTGTTTGAGAGCTAGTCTCTTAAAAAGAAATCAGATGAGTGCAGAGACTGTAGAACCTGGGAGAAGGTGATTAGATGATCACTTTGGAAAAAATTGGAAGCAGTATTTTCAGGCTGCATGAAGAAACTCAGAAGCCTGTCTGATCCTTTTGAATTTTGAGCTCTTGGTCAAAAGCGGTTGTCTCTCCCCAGCAGGGACCTTTACATTTATTACAAGTTTGATTCCTGGGCACCTTGTGTGGGAGCAAGTCACATCCTTTTAACCATTTGGCTCAATTTTCATCTCTAAAGTTCCAACAATTCATATTTGCAAATGGATTTTATTCTTTGGAATCTGGATTTCTTGCTATTTAGCTGCCTTCAGGTGAACAAATTAGAATTTGGCAGTGTTCTTAAAATGTAATGCCTTTTGGCAAATCCAAGCTGAGAAATGAGGAAGAACAAGTAGACAGAGGAAGAGAATGGAATGTGTTCTTGCTTGGTTAGACCTGTTAGTGCAAGCTGAAAGGAGGCAGGTTTTTAGTTGTAATAAACTTGGGGTTGAGAGCACATTAGATATTGGGTCTGGTGTATTTTTAGTAATGATGATACTGATTTTTGAGAGGCATTTTATCTGCTCCATAATTTCATCACACAATAATACTTAAATACTAATAGAGATAAAACCCACATCAGGTCCATACCTGAGTTAATAATATTATACAATTGTCAGTTTCCTAATTTTGCCAGTGTACTATATTTAGGTGAGATATTATTAGGAGAACCCAAGGGAAATTTACACAGAGGAAATAAACTCTTAGTACTATTTTTGAAACTTCTCGTGAATCTTAAACTATTTAAAAGTGAAAAAGATATAAAAACAAAGTAAAAGAATGTGATACCTCAACCTGTAATCATCACTCAGATGAAAGCTGACAAAGAATACAGCAGAACTTGGGCTTCTGGAGAGGCAAGTGGCCACGGTGGACCTTGGAGTCAGACAGCCTAAGTTTAAATACCAGCTCTACCACTTACTGGCTGTGTGACCTTGGCAAGCTGGTTAACTACAGAAGCCTCCATCTAATTTGAAAAGTGGAGATAAAAATCCCCACTTTATAGAGTTATTTTGAGAATTAAGTGAGGTAAGGATGACATACAGTGGGTACTTAATTCATAGTAGCTGCTGTTGTTGTTGCCATCATCTGTCTACAACCTGTGCTCTATGTTAATGCAAGAAAGAGTATTGGATTTCTTTTATACATGGTGTCACTATACATGTAACAATTAAAATCTTTCATATCTGGTTATGCCATGTTAGATCTTCCCCATCCCACACTTACGTAGTTACTATTTTGAACTTAAATGCAGACCCTTATGTTTATTCCTGTTAAATAACATTTCTTGGTTTCAACCTGACAGTTTAAGCCTAGACCATAGTTTTTTTATTTGACTCTTTAAGCTCTTAGCCCTCTCGTTCAGCTTGGAGATGTCTATAAATTCGATAAGCATCCCTTCCAGGTGTTAAGCTAATTCTTAGATAAAAAGGTTAGACAGCATGGTTAAGGATCCTGTGGCATGTCACCAATTACTTCTCTTCAAACTGAAACACCTGGCTAATGAGCGTTTTCTGAGAAGACTGGATTCCAGGTCCCTGTGCAGCTGTAGACCTGGGCTAAGTGGGTGTACATGGTGGGGTTGGGGGGAACTGTGGGCCTGCTTAAGCCACAGTTTGGGTTCCTAAGAATGGCGGCATGAAATTTGTTTTTATCTGCAGATCAAAACATGAAGAAATTGATCTAGTCAGTTTAGAGGAGTTTTATAAGGAGGCTCCTCCAGATATCAGCAAGGCTGAAGTTACCATGGGAGACCCTCACCAACAAACCCTTGCACGTCTGGACTGGGAGCTGGAGCAGCGGAAAAGGTGCTCTTCTTGACCTTGTTAGCCTATGCAGACACACGAACCTTTACTCATGGGGATCTGTTCTTTATCATGACCCAAATCAGACGTTAAAGTGCTCAGGAACGAGCAGAATAGTTTCTAAGACAAAAAACCCACATTGTGATTTAGTCACACCTAATAGATCAGACTTGGCCAGCTGCATCATGGGTAGGGTTGGAATTGCTTAAAGCTGTTAACAGTAAGTTGGAGTAACTTTTCCTTTAAAATTTTAACACCTGAGACCTAAATACCTTTTGTACCATGAATCTAATTTTGTTTTTTGTCTTTTCCCCCTACCTATAACAGTATCCCTGTGGTATTTTAAAGCTTTGTAAATATTATTTTATGTTTTACAACATTCTCATGTATAGATAAATTGTAATTCATATAATTATTTCCCTGTGGATTGGACTTTTAGGTTATTTCCATTTTTGCTGTCATAAATAATGCTTTAATAAGGCACATGTAAAACTTTCCTGTACTAATAAAAAGATTTTAGTTATTAACTGTAAATAGAATGTTTATACTGTGTAATTTAATATAGGTCTTTGTAAGAACATTATTTTTTCATACTGAACTTTTAATGGCTGCATCTCTTTCATTATGGTGACTTTTCTCCCTTTCATATTTGTATAAGAATTCTAGGGCTTGTGGTTGGCACATCTGCTTTTTCATTGGAGAATCGGCTGCTTTTGTTCCTTGCTTTTTCTGTTATAGAATATATTCTGTGCCTTTGGTTCATATTATGAATTTAATAAGCACTAAGTCTGGTTCTTAAGGGATTGGTATCAGTTTTTAGGAAATGGGGCTGGCCCGTCACTCCCCTGTCCAGTGCACTGCTTGCCCTGGGCATAGGCTAACCTGTGAGTGTTGCTTTCCTGTGGCACTTGTCCGTAATCCATCCCTACCCTGTCCCACTCAGGCCAGTCTGTGGCTTGTTTGGGACTTGTAGCTGCTAGGTCTACATGTTTATGAGAGTTTGAGTCTTGCCTCTAGAGGCAAGAAATGGAGCTGGAGATGACACAGGAGTCTTTCCTAGTGGTATGGACAGAATCTTTTGAACCAGACAGGCATGGATTTAAAACCCAGCTCTGTGCTTGCTCTTAACTGGCTGATCTTGGGCAGGTTAACCTACCTCTCATCCTTTGTTTCCTCCTTTGGGGATAAGAAAAGTCCCTGTCTTCCAGGGTTTTTATAAGGATAAATGCAATAATGCTTATAAAGAATTCTCAAAGTACCTGGCACATCTTAAGTGCTAAGTAAACAGTTCATCACGACTGCTATTACTATGTGAATTCTGACAGTGAACTAGCATATCAGGATATCCCAGGAGAGCATCTAGTGATAGTGCTGTCCTTTCGAAACAGGCTGGCGGAGAAGTACCGTGAGTGCCTGTCCAACAAGGAGAAGATTCTTAAGGAGATTGAAGTGAAGAAGGAGTATCTGAGTAGCCTCCAGCCTCGCCTCAATAGCATCATGCAGGTGAGTGTCTCCCCCACACCCCCTTCCCCCCAGTCTTTTGCTTTGCCTTCACTGAAGAACCAGTGAGACCTTTTTCACCTGAGGCCACCAGCACTACCGTCTCCATTCTGCCAGGTATATTATCTGTCACCCTAATCCGTGTTAGAGAATAGTGCAAAGATGGTCCTGGCTGAAGTCCTACCCAACTGGTGCAATAATGTTGTGTCTTGAGTGGAAGAAATGCTGGCCAGGTGGGCTCAGGGGTACATACACACATTTACCTGGCGTTTTCTTTTCACCCAGAGCCTCTGGGTAAAACACATTTGCAAACTGTAAGTTTAGTTTACCCTCTGCATGGTCTCCAACAGCCCCCAGTCTGAGGCATCTAAGCATGTTTCTGTGGATATCTGTTAGATCTCCTTGACTGTACCTCAGGGAGCAGATGCTCAGTAGATCTACTTGCTCTGAAAAGAACTTATATTTGAATGCCATTAGGTACCTTAGGAGGAAGTCCCCACTTTACCTGTAAAATGTAATGTCTTTCTATTTAGGTGATCTGATTTTGTTTGCTTTGTGAAGCCATATTTGGTCTAAATCCTTACAGTTTTATGAAGCAGGGTAAATGGTTGCTATGGAGGAACTTCGCAAAAGGACCCTATAGAAATTATAAATTCTCTTTTCTGGGATTTGGCAAGATCTACATTTCCTCCCTTCGACTCTAGATATAGAATTAGAATTGTTAACGGAAATATTCCCAGTAGCACTTCATAATATGACAAAAAGAAAACAAACTGAGTTTCTTAACTTTCCTGTTAAAAATATGCTATGCATATATTTAAGTTTGGAAAACTCTGAAACAGTTTTCTAAAGCAATTATACTGATTCCAGCACCATAGGAAAGTTCTAATTGCTCCACATCCTCGCCAACACTTGATATTATCAGTCTTCTTAATTGTAGCCATTCCGGAGGGCATTGCTTATGGTTTTAATTTCCCTTTCCCTGGTACCAGTGACAGTTGAGCACAGCACAGTGCTTATTGACTTTGGATTAACTCTTCAGTGAAGGGCCTATTTATGTCTTTTGCCCATTTTTCTGTTGGATTGCTTGGAGTTTTTTAAATTTTCTGAAATGAGTCTTTTGCAGATATCTTTTCTATTCTGTGACTTTCCTCTCATAATGGTATCTTTTAATGAGCACATGTTCTTAATTTTAATATAATCTAATTATGGTTATTGCTTTTGTGTACTGTTTAATAAATCTTTCCCTTCCCCAAGGTCATGGAGATATTCTCTTGTTTTCTTATAGAAGCTCTGTTGTTTACATTTCACATTTAGGTGTATAGTTTTTCTGGAAGTGAATTTTTTAGTGTGAGATAAGGATCAGATTTATTTTTTTTTTCACTGTGGGTATTTAGCTGACTCATTTATTGAAAGGACCATTCTTTCCCCGCTTTGTTATAAATCAAGTCTGTATGTAGGATTGTGTGTGATATCTTTTTGTCTATTTATGCACTAGTATCACACTGTCTTTACTGTAACTTTATCAGAAGTCTCAGTAGTATAAGTCCTTCAGCTTACTTTTTCAAGATTGTCTTGGTTATTCTTGGCCCTTTGCATTTACATATAAATTTTGGAATCAGCTAGTCCATTTTCACCTGCTGGGATTTAGACTGTGATTGCATTGAATCTGTAGATCACTTTGGGGAGAATTGACATCTGGATTGTATTGCATGTTCCAGACCATTAACATGGCATATATCTTCATTCATTTGGATATTTCATTTCTCAGTTCTTAATGTAGAGGCTGACACACCTTTCATTTATTTATTCTTAAGTATTTAACGTTTTCTTGATGCTACTGGAAGTGTTATCTTTTTTAAGTTCATTGTCTTGTTGTTTATCGTGTGCATAAAGAAATGCAATTGATTTTTTATATTGACCTTTATTCACCTGTTAGTTCTGTTAGCTTATTATGTATAACTTTCATAAATTAAAAAAACTATGTATTATAACTGTGAGTGGCCACATGTTCATTCTTGGATTGCCTAGAATGGAAAAACAAAAATCCTTTTTTTATTGCCTACAGGCTTCCCTCCCAGTGCAAGAGTATCTGTTCATGCCGTTCGACCAGGCTCACAAGCAATATGAGACGGCCAGACACCTACCGCCTCCCCTCTATGTCCTCTTTGTCCAGGCCACTGCATATGGGCAGGCCTGTGGTAAGTATGGGAGCCAGGTGAGGAAGAGGGGCTTTGGGAGCAGAAGCCGTGGCTTACTGAGTCATTTGGAAGCACTGCCTACTGAGGAAAGCTCCCAGGCCCTGCTGAGAAGTCCTCAGGTGACAAAGCCACCTCTCCTCTGCTCTGCCCAGCATGGCTGCTTTGACCAGCTGGCCTAAGGCTAGACTAACCTGATGGGCATTTCAGAATGGATGGCTTTGAATCTTTGATAAGCCTGGCTAGTTGGCTGCAGGGTGCAGTACTCAGGCAGCCCAAGGCATGTGTGGCAGATGTATTGGTGCTTCTTGCTCTGCTTCAGAGAGGTGGCTTGGTGAACACATGTCCCAGTTAGCTTTCCCAGGCTTTCCCATGCCCTAAACACACTGCATGTCATTATGGTGTCCTCATTAAGCTTACGGGCAGCCCTTTGCTCCACTGGGATTTTGAGAAGTTTTTGGAGACCCTTCCTCTTGCCCTACTGCAGCTTCCACCAAGCACCTGAACTTTTCTTCCCCACCCCCACCCTGCCACCTCAGACAGACATATGTTGCACCAGTGCATGCCTTTCCTCCTAGCCATAGGCACCAACACATTACCGTCTCTCTTCTTGTGTCTTCCTGGTCCTCTGGTCCTCTCCTTTTCCTTTGTTCTCCCTTTTTTTCATCATCAGCTCATATGAAATCCTCTCAGCCCCCTAAACAGGGTGAGTAATTTTCCTTTTTTTTTTTTGTTTTTAAACCCCAACCTGTTTCCATTCCGATTTTACTATAGAATTTCAGGATTAAACTACTCAAAAGTTTGTGGTTGATGGGGGCAACCAGCTTTTTTGGGTAAGATGTAAGAGAGAAAGCAGTGGTCAGACACCTGGTAATATTATCTCAGTGGCCTGCCACTTGAAAGAAGTTTGTCATCCCTTGTTAGTGCAGTTGGGCAAACCATTTCAGGCTCCTGTGACTATCTGTAATTTGTATGTTTTTTTGAGTGGAGCAGGAAGGGTGGTGGTTTGTCTGACCTTTCTGCATTAGACCCACGTTGTTCCACAAAGGCAGGCACAGGTGCCACTAGGGAGGTGTCAGACCTGGTGCATAGAACAGGCCTCTCTGCTTCGTATTGAGATGCCAAGATCACGTCGATTGGTCCGAGCTTATATACTTCCTGGCTATTGTATCAAACTCATCTGAGCCTTAATTTTCTCATCTGTAAATGGCTACAATAATAGTATTGCTCCTATAGCATTGTTGTAAAGGTTGTTAAAAGGTTTTCTTAAAATTAATTTTATAATTAAAATTATAAACACCAGTTCATTCATTATAAGCATCACTTCAACAGCCTACTGGGCAGCTGTCATTTGTCACAAATGACAAATCCGATTTCATAGATAAAGAAACTGGGACTCATGGCTATGATGTAACTTTCCAGGTCACATGTTTGGGAATTGGTAGGGCAGGAACATAAGGACCCTGGACTGCAGGGTTCAAGTTTCCAAACCCACTGTCCTGCCTCCCAGTTAAATGTGACAGTGCTGGCCAGGTGCTTGGTGTCATGTGGAATAGAGAATAAGTACGTGGGTGAGAGTCATCACTTCCGGAATGTATGCAGTATGGGCTTCTGCATGAGAACCTTTAAGACACTTAGCAGAAGAGTGCCATGTAGCTTTGGGCCCTCAGTGCCTTGGCGTAAGCCTGAAAACAGTGATGTTCACCCCTGGTCTCAGGTGATACTCGTCCAGCAATCCATACTTTGAGTTGTTTTGTTCTCAGTAAATGTTGCAAAAAAGGACTTAAGTTTCCTACCTTTTTTCTCTTCATTTGGAGAAAGGACTTTTGTCCTCCCACTCCCAGTCAGTAAAGTGCTATGACAAAGGTAGAAGAAATGCAGTCCCAGAGTTGGCCTGCTTCTGTTGCTTAACTCCTTCCTTCAGCGTCTATCATATGAAGCTTTTTCTTGCCCCCAGATAAGACGTTGTCTGTGGCGATCGAAGGCAGTGTGGATGAAGCCAAGGCTCTGTTTAAGCCTCCTGAGGACTCCCAAGGTAAAGTAAGCCTCCCGAGGATTCCCAGGGGCACCAAATCACCACCCAAGGGCACTACTGGTCCTTTGGAAATTAGCTGTCCCAGTTATGTGCCACAGGAAGCTTAACGTTAATGTCTTAATGCTCAGGGGTAGACAGGGAAAGTACTGCCTTTGGATTTCAGCCCTGCCACTTACTAGCTCACTGATCCTAGGAAAGCTCTTTAACATTTCTGAGCCCTAGTTTACTCACTTGTCAAAACAGGATAATAATATGTCATGTAGAATTATTACATGGATTAAAGAAGGTCATACACGAAAACCATTAGACATCATTTTTGGCACATAGCAGATTATATGAGCTGCTGTTGCTATTGTTGTTGTTACTTATATTATTACTGCTACCACCACTACTACCAGTGGAGGGGCTTATGGTCCCTAGGATGACATTAAAAAGCACTTTAAAAGACAGGGATGGTGGGATTATAGGTCATTCCTCTTTTCTTTTTTTCTTGCATCACCATGTTTTCAATACTGAATAAGAAGCAGTAAATTTATTTATTATTTATTCTAAAGAAACCCATTTACAAACAACACAGAGTCTGGGCCCCTCTATATCCCATGTGTTGAGGTAATTTAAGGAACATTGGGAGCCCCCTCACCTATAGACACCTTCTTCACGGTTGCAGATGATGAGAGCGACTCGGATGCTGAGGAGGAGCAGACCACGGTGAGAGCTGTTTCCTCTCATGGGTGTGCCAGGCAGCTGTGCTGGTGCCTGCTAGTTGGCGAGTGGCATCCTTCCTAGAAGCAGAAGAAAGAAGCTTGAAAGAAAGGGCTGCTGGGAGCCTGGCAGCCGGGTAGTTGAAGCAGCGGGACTCAGGCAATAGTGCTAAGGCCCTGGCCGGTAGGGAGAAGGAAGGGCAAGATTAGTATCACCAGTGCTTATCAGCTCCATTCTTTCCCTTGCCCAGAAACGCCGGCGACCCACGCTGGGAGTTCAGCTGGATGACAAGCGCAAGGAGATGCTGAAGAGGCACCCACTGTCTGTCATGCTTGACCTGAAGTGCAAAGGTCTGGCTCCCTTTGTGGGGATCCCATGGCACCTAAGAGTTCAGCCATCTGCAGTAGCACATGGTCCAGCAAGCTAGAGGCCTCTTTGACCAAGAAAAGATTCTGGTTTCATATTTCTCTTTTTATCCTCATCGTTTTGCATGGAGTTCATTTGCTTTTTTGCCCTAAGTCATACCATAACAACAGAGCAACAAAACTAGACACATACGGGATATTTGATAAAATTATACCTCTTTCTGAATTTTAAAAGTTGGATACACAGAATAAGTTGCAAGAATATGCAAGTTTTGAGTAATATGATCAATGTTAATTTAATATAGATAGAACTTTGTGTTCTATAGAAAATATATATTTAAAATTGGCTTGGTATGGATAAAGGAGCATGTGGTAAAGCCTTCAGTTTAAGAGTTAACAGTCAAATGTAAGTTTCTCTTTCATCCAGACTCCCAGACTCTGGTCCTTGGTCTTACCTCCAAGGACAACTGTCATGTTAGGTTTCTTATGTATTTTCTAGAAGTATTCTATGCATTTAGAAGCTTTTATATAAGTATATATCCCCTCCTTCTTTTGTCCTTGACACAAATGGAAATATACTTTACACACTGGTCCTTTCTTTGCCTTAAAAGAAAATTTATTTTGAGATAATTTTAGACTCAGAAGAGTTGCAGTGATAATACAGAGTTCTTACATGCTCTTCACCCAGCTTCCCCTAATGTCAATATCTCATTAACCACAGTACAATTATCAAAGCTAATGTTGATTTTATTGGTACAACACTGTTAAGTAAACTATAGGATTTATTCAGATTTCCCTCGTGTTTCTCTAATGTCTTTGTTCTGTTCCAAGATCCAGTGCAAATAATCACAGATTAGTTGTCATTCCCCTTAGTCTCCTTCAGTCAGTGACAGTTCCTCAGTCTTTGCTTGTACTTTATGACTTTGACACTTCTGAAAACAAGGTTTATTTATTATGTTGGAAGACTCAATTTGAGTCTGGCATTTTCTCTTGATTAGACTGAGGTTATAGGTTTTTTGGCAGGAAGACGATAGATAGGTGTTACATGGTATTGTGTCTTATTAATGGTGATATTAACCTGGATCCCTTTGGTGATCATTTGATCACTCCTTTTCCATATTATATTTATTAGAAGCAGAGTCTCTTAAGTCCAGCTCACACTCAACGGAAGGAAAATGAAGCTCTACCTCTTGGAGAGAGGAGTAGCAAAGAATTTGTAATGCTTTTTTTTAAGTTTTATTATTATTTTTTTAATGCCTACAGCACCTGGTCTTTCTAAGTGGTCTCCCATCCAAGTACTAACCAGGCCCAACCCTGCTTAGCTTCTAAGATCAGACAAGATCGTGCACATTTAGGGTGGCAGGGCTATAGACCACTCTGCTTTTTTTTTTATTCAACATTAAATTGCCATGAAGTTTTTATTTTAATAGTAAAAGATCTTAAAAGCATCATTGATTTTCCTTTCTATAAAACTATTGACTTTGTTCTCATGGTTAACTCTTAAATGATCTCTTCTTTTCTTTTCTCCCCCTCCAGATGACAGTGTGCTTCACCTGACTTTCTACTATCTTATGAACCTCAACATCATGACAGTAAAAGCCAAAGTGACAACTGCAGTGGAGCTGATCACCCCCATCAGTGCAGGGTATTGATTGGGCAGGCGCTTCAGAGAGTGGGACGAGGGAGGGTGGTGAGGAGAACCGTGGTGTTCGGCTGCTTGGTTTCTCCCTTTTCTGGCTCTGAGGAGGTTCACGGCTACATTGCTTTCTGTTGTTGTGTCCACATGGCCTAGAAGTGTTGGCTCATTACTGGTATTTTTCTTAGAAAGCACTCATGGACTTTTTAATTGGTGAAGTCCTCTTACTATACAGCAGATGATAAAATTGACTGTAGTGTATTGCAAATTGAGTAGGCGGGTCAGATACCAGCTTTTTACAAGCAGTGTGGAAAGAGTGTGAATGTAAAAATGAGATTTGGCAGACATTATCAGGTTGACACATTCAGACTGCTTTCTCTTCCTTTTCTTTTCCTACCCCAAGGTACTGGGATTTTTTGCTTCACAGCTCAGCTCAATCTCAAATTGTCCTTACTTGGGCAGCGGGAATTGGACTGTTTTGGGGCTTTGAGGAGGATGAACAGAGGCAGAGTAATGACAGCTGTAGGCCAAGCATCCGCAGGAAACCCCTGACCGTAGCAGTCTTGTTACACAGCCAGAAGCAGGAAGAAGGGAGGGGGAAGAGGTCCTTAAGATGAAATAGCCTCACTTACAAGAGCACTGCCCTGGCCTGGCACTCCTTCTGCCCCCTGCTTTTACATAGACCCACTGAGTCCTCATCTCAGCAGTGGAAAGACCACTGAACGAGGCACATGTTTTGTGCCTAATGGGGTGGGGCTTTTTTCATGGCTAACTGATGGTTTCCCTGGGTATTCTACCCTGCAGTTGAAGTCCAAGCCCCCTTCAGGCTACAGCCTTGGTCCTGTTCATGAGTGTTGTTTGACCACCCAGGGGCGCTTTGGATGAAATTGACTCCCTTCCTACCCAACCCCAGCAGAGGGAGCCTAGGGCTTACTCCTTCAGAGCACCCATTACACTTCGCCAGAGCTCTCAGTCCAGTGAGCAGCTCTAGGTCTCCAAGAGGACCCTGGCCAGGGTGGATATCCTTGTAAAGAGAGTTCTGCCTGCTCACTTCTCAGATGCCCTACCTGCTAATAACAGGGTTGCAGGCTGGCCTCAGTGCATTTTTAACTCTAGCTCCTCACTAAGCTGTGTAGTGCAGTAATGGGGGCAGCACTACAGATTGGTTATGAGCTCTGATAAGTCCTGGGTCGGCTACTTAACAGCTCTTTGTGCACTTTTAGCCAATTTTTTGGCTTCTGAGTCTGTTTCCTCATTCTGCGGTGGTTAATTGTAGTGTCCTCTTCCAGGGAACTTGTGAAGAGTCAGGTCAAGTGCTTAGCATAGGTGATGCACTTGGTAAATGACAGCTGTGTTTATCAACTTGTCTAACTCTCCCAGTAGCTCTATAAGGTGAGGAAACTGAGGCCTGTGTACCACAGTACTATACTACTGTCATTGTTAGGTGGGCATTTGCCCTCAAAGAGGGAGGAGACACAAAAGGAAATACCACCTTGAAACCAGGATTAGATCTTTATGGGTCTTCAAGTGTTGTCTAGCTTATTCCTCTATTGTACAGGTGGAGAAATCAAGGGCCAGGGGCATACATATGACCTTGAAAGCCTTGGGCCTAGAGCTCCAGACCCCCAGCCCAGAGCCCTTCTGTCAAGTACAGGCTGCTTTGGCCACTAGAGACACCAGCCTGGTGTATGATTTTAACTATCTACTAAAATATAGGGATACTTTTTTTTTTCAATATAATTGCAGTATTACACTAATTCCTTAATATCATACAAAGCCAGTTGCAGTTCAGATTTCTCTAATTTTATCATAAGTGTTTTTTGTTCATTCTGTTTTGTTTTACTCTTTGGGTTTTGACTCAATCTCTATAAAGATACAGTTGGGCGAAACTTCTCTCAAGCATCTTTTCATCTGAATGTCCCTGTCATCTTTTTATTTGCTGAGAAAGTATGTTGTTTGCTCTGTAGATCCCCTAGAATTTGATTTTGATGATTACATTCCTGTAGTATATTTTAATGGGTTACTTCTTTCTTCTGTTATTCATGTAAATTGTAGTTAGATTTAGAGGCTTGCTCAGATTCCATTTTGATTTTTTGGGAGGGGGATAAAGGGGCATTACAGTCATAGATGTTATTGAGTGCTTCTATTAAGAGGCATTGGCTGTCTCTATTTTTGTGATATTAGCAATATTGATGACTGTTGCCAGGATCTGTTAGTTCATTAGGGAATTAATGTTTTTAATACAAACGTTTTATGCAGAATTATACCAGTTTCACTGAATTTTTCTCAAATTATTTTCTATAATGATCCCCATTAGAGCATTTTAATTCATTAATTTTTTATTAAGCCATTAACCTATTTTTAATCATTTTCCATTTTTATTTTACCAAAGTTTCTTTAATTCTTTTCCATTAAAATTTTATAACAAAGATTTGACTAATTGAATAGTTTTTTGTTTTGTTGTTATGTTTTTATGACTATATATAGCTTCCCCTTTTATGTCTATTTTTAGCAAATTCAGTTGTCCTGAGCCACATATTGCAGATGGAGGTTTTGTCAAGATTTGATTTTGCCAGCGGGTTTTGCCAATTAGAACCCTTTATCATGTGCAGTTTTAGATGTTCTGTTTTATTTTGGTTGATTCATTCTATTAGTAATAGTCACTAAATATTGGCCCAAAGACTGACAATTCTTATTTCTTTTCTAGCCAGTTTTTCATGTGAGGCAGTGAAAGGGAACAGAGAGACTCTGGGAGAGACAGAACAGAGAACAGCCAGAAGCTGCCACTGTTCCAGTATTAAGTCTCAAAGTCATGCGGGGGACTCAGGCAAAAGGGCTGATCCTGCTGCTTTGACTCAGAGCAGCAGGATCAGCCCTTTTGCCTGAGTCACTCCTGGTGCTATTCCTGAAAAGATGAATAAGAACCCTTTGCCGGCTGAGGGAAAAAATGGGCCCTGTTGTCCTTTATGAATGGATTAATTCATTATATTTTCCCCCCACCCGGCCCCATCCTAAATCTCTTCTCTGGTTGTCATGTTTAATTACAGGCTATGCCCTAACCATTCCGGGTGGGTGGCATTGGTGTCTCTGTTGATCTCCTTATAGCACTGGGTCACCTTGTCTCCAGTGCATGTGATAATATCTTTTTCTGGGACCTTCTTCTGTAAGTAGTAGCATGAAATCTGGTCAAAGTAAGATAGACATAGCACCAATGCTATACACTTATTCTTTCTGGGATAGAAAGGAATCTCTTCTGCTCCTATAAAAATTATGATTATTTCTATTTCTATTTCACAGGGCTTTGCTCCCCTGAGGTAAGGCCCTAGTCACTATGTAACTCTTAAAGGGATAGGTTTTTTTTTTTTTTTTTAATTTGGTGGTTAAGAGTGCTACTGTCTTTGAATAGAGCAAATCTCAGCTTCAGCACCTACTAACAGTTTGATTTTGAACAAACCATATCTTTCAAAGCCTTGAGTTTCTCCTCTATAAAATGGAAATGGTAGTACTTCCTACTCATAGGGTTATGATGATCCAGTGACCTGGAGTGTATAAAAGGTCTAGCCCACAGGAAGTATTCAATAAATGATGGCATTGATTATCACTGAGAGGTGGCATTACCATCCCCGAATGCCCAAGTCTGCTTTGAGGCAAAGTGTTGGCCTGCCTTCTCACTCAGTCTTCTGCCTTTCCAGGGACTTGCTGTCTCCTGACTCAGTCCTGAGCTGTTTGTATCCTGGGGATCATGGAAAGAAAACTCCGAATCCAGCCAATCAATACCAGTTTGATAAAGTCGGGTGAGTCAGCAGTGTTTCCTCCTCTCCCAGCCTCTTTGCTTCTGAGTTTCTCTGGTGGCTCAAGCCCAATGCCAGATATCTGGTAGGGCCAGTGGCCTCTCGAGATAGAGGGAACCTTAGAGCAGGAGGGAATGCTGTGTCGAGAGAAGGGAACATATGCTCTTTTCTGCTTACGAGGCAAATGGAGGTCCTAGAAGAGTGAGAAAGGGTGGAAGTATCAATACTTGGGGAGTATGATAAGAACATGAGATATAATAAAAATGTTTAACATTTTAATTCTTCAAGAATTAAAAAAATTTTTTTAAAAATTTTAAAAATTTTACAAATTGGTAGACTGGTAAAGAGATCAAGTGTGCTGCCTTTTTATTGAGATTTGCTTATAAGTTGAAGGCTGTGAGGGAAAAAAAGAAAAAGTGAACATGGGAGAGATGAAATTCACAGTAGAGAACTAACGAAGTCAAGAGACTTGGCCGGCAGCCTGGTTGCGAGCATAGCTAAGCCTGTGGGACCAGCCTGTTTGGGAGGAAAGTTGTATCCTGGGACCACTGCAGAAAGGACTTAGAAAATCATAATATTCTGTGTTCTTTTTTGTAGCATCCTGACTTTGAGAGACTACGTACTTGACCTAGGTCACCCCTATTTGTGGGTACAGAAGCTGGGTGGCCTCCACTTCCCTAAAGAGCAGCCCCAGGTGTGTACACTCATCTGGTCTCCTTGGTTGGGAGCTCTCCTTTCATACAAACTCCAGAAAGACTTCTGATGGCCTTCAAGGGTTTTAAAATAGTAGAATGCTTTCCCTTAGGGCTATAATCTGTCCTCCCTCCACTCAGGATGCTAAAATGTTCGAGGCCTACATGTATGTAGGTACCTTTTGCTTTCTCCCTGAGTCTAGTAGCCCTCTAAATCAAAATAACTTGGGTTCTTGCTCTGGTGCAACACAGCTCCAGGCTCTGCCACCTCTCAGTCTTGTGTACAAAGAGGCCACAAATGACATATAGGCCAAACTCCAGGGGATCTAACACCCTAACAGAAACCTTCCTTTTCTCAGGAGCTGGCCATAGCCTCTTGAGAACCCAGCAGCTTGTATTGTACCTGCTGGGACTCAGCATCTAGCCTGTCACAGCAAGTAAACCCTACTGTTCCCATAAGGTGGCCACCTCAGGGCATGGGTGATCTTGGCTACTACATGCAGGCAGGTCCTAGGAAGGAGGCAAAGCCTAGAGGAAGGAATGGGGAGCACTCAGGTGTGTTACTTATTGTTATCTACAGCACACGGTGATTGCTGACCACTCTCTGAGTGCCAGCCACATGGAGACTACCATGAAACTGCTGAAGACCAGGGTGCAGTCCCGCTTGGCCCTCCACAAACAATTTGCATCCCTTGGTAAGCTGGTTTTAGGGCTGTGGCTTGAGAGCCATTGAGAGACAACACAGGGACAGAAATGACTTGGCCCTTCACTCAGATATTTTTATATCAAAGAGGGCTTGATTCTTGGCTCTTGGTGAGTGGAGGTACTGGCAGGGCCACTGGGAAGAGCTGCAGGCCCATCCAAGCAGAGATCTGAGCTCCCATCAAGGCTGTCTAAGCTCACAGAGGAGGCTCAAAGCCTTTTGAGTGGCACAGGTTAGTAGAGTGCTCAGGAGCAGCTCATCTTAAGTTAATGCCTATCAGACCTGTGTGTGCCCTACACTATTTACTAGAAGCCCAATTCATGCTTTGTGAAGCTCACCTTCAGCCTATTTGAATACAGATATCCCAGGGTTCCACCCCTCATTTCTCCCTTGAGACTTACTGAGCTAACACCCTCTAGGGTGAGGCTGATCCCCTCTATTTTTCATAAATTCTCAAGTGATTCTGATGAGCTGTTGACCAAGGTGGTGGCTATATGGGGGCTGCTTTTCATTTATCCATTCAGTAAATACTATGTACAAGGCACATACCGAGTAGTGAGGGTTAAGATATTTCTGATCTAAGAGTCACTGTTAGGGAAGGTACTGGGTTTCCAAGACCCATCTGGAGACCGTACCCCTCTGGTTAAGTTGTTGTGCACAGTGTGGACCCTGCCTTTCAGGGCAGCATCGCTTGTTCATCGGGCCTTTCTCCCCATAAGCATTGTTGAATTTGCTTTGTCTGAAGGTTGGATGATTGTCATCCTGTACAGCATTTACTGTGTTGGCATATTTGCTTATTGAAATGCCAGCAGGAATTTACCCTGGAGCTGTTCTCCAGCTCTTCTCCTTTAGAGGAACTGACACAGAACACTTTAGTCATTTCCTCCATCAAGGTCAGCTACGAAAACACAGCCCTTTTGGCTATATGATCTAATTAACAGTCACTGCTGCAGTGGCACTGTCACTGGTTCTAGTTGCCAGGAGGTTTTTGTTTTGCTGACCATCATTTGCATTAAGGATAAAACATCATTTATGTTGGTGCTGGATCGGGCCACAAGCATATAGAACTGGATGAAGGTGAGGTTGGTGTGCCTGCATTCCTGGCACACATTGACCTGGGAACTTACTGAGTACCAGGTGTACCTAGACAGCTAGAAGGGCCCTCTGAGTCCTCCAGAAGATGCTAGTTACCTAGCTGTGACACCTGATTTCTACCTAGCTGTGACACCACCTGTTTTGCTGTCTTTTAGAACATGGCATTGTACCAGTTACCAGTGATTGCCAATATCTCTTCCCTGCAAAGGTTGTCTCTCGCCTGGTGAAGTGGGTGACGATTTCCCATGACGATTACATGGTATGTAGAGGAGTGACGGGTCATCATTGCTGTCCTGAGGACTGCAGACCCACTTTACCTCTTAGCTCCTGCCCCTCCACCAGAAGGGCAGGAGAATTGTCTAGAA
This sequence comes from Macroglossus sobrinus, assembly GCA_004027375.1. Classification (NCBI taxonomy): domain Eukaryota; kingdom Metazoa; phylum Chordata; class Mammalia; order Chiroptera; family Pteropodidae; genus Macroglossus; species Macroglossus sobrinus. Next base: position 623,075 of record PVKZ01000485.1, on the reverse strand, counting down.
GAGCCAGCAGTTTACTCTTTTCTTATCTGTGGTGACTTCTAGGAGCTACATTTCACCAAAGACATTGTGGAGGTGGGACTTGCTGGGGACACCAATCTCTACTACATGGCTCTTGTGGAAAGGGGCACAGGTAATTGCTCTGATGATCCTAGTGGTTCTAGGCAAGGGGAGTTACCAAGAATAAAACATTCCTGGGAGTTGTCCAAAGGAAGAGAACGATCCTGGAATCCTGCTTGGGGATTCAGCAAATAGTAACGATTGTAAGAGCCACTGTTCAGTGAGGACTTGTTCTACAACACAGTCACATATGTGCTTTATCTCATTTAATCCTCATGACAATCCTGGGGGTGGTGATATTCCCATTTTACAGGTGATGAAATTAAGTCTTAGTCACAAACCCAGTCTGACCTCTGAGCCTGAGCTCTTAGCCCTTGGCGTTACTGCTCTCTAGAATCAGACACCTGTTCATCCCATACTTGAAGGGCTGACATGTCCCTCTTATGTTGTAAAGTGCACAACCTTCCTCCCTTTCTTTAGTCGCTGCACTCATTTTGGAATCATCTGATTCGCCAGGACTTCCTATTGGAGCCACTCACATGCTCCCTGTGGTTCTGTTGTCTGGCCCCAACCTCAACAGGCCTGGCACTGACCACAGGATCTGATCCCCAGGGCCTGGTGATGTGGCCACAGAGCCAAAGCAATTGTCTATAATTTTAAGACAGTGTGAGAAATGTAAGGAAAGGTTGCACTCTTTGATATGAGTTTTCTATCCTAATTTCTTCTCTTTTTCTTTATGTATTTTAAAAAATATTCTGAGGAAATTAAATACTTCAGATATTATTGAGGCCCCCAATCCCATTTCATTCTGTCTCCCATGATATGTGACTACTGTTCGGAATTTGTGCATTTCCTTCCCATCCTCTTCCCTTTATAAACATTTTTTACCTTATCCCTAAACCACCATAGAGTACTGTTTTGAAAGGGCACTAAATATGTAGTCCAAGAAATTTATAAAGCCCTAAAGGAAATAATTGGAAGACATCACTTCTTCCTGGTTGAGCAGGTGAAAGCTTAGGAAGATGGAGTATTTTAGAGTCACACATAGAATGAGTATGATAATTAAAATTTTCATTAGACACATTGCAGAATTTGAAAAATGAAGAGTAAAATTTAAATAACTAGGTACCAATTCCAAATATATATATAGGCCTTAAGTTATTTTACAATAGATCAGTTTGAAAACTTTACATAGAATGGATAAACAGAAATAAATCCAAAAATATGTGCAGACTCTTGTGACAGAAGCAACACAACAGTGGAGAAAGGAATAAGTGTATAATAAATGTTGTTGTGACTGTCAGCAAAGAATTGTCTTAACCTGCATTCTCTTGTCTGCTATTACTTGAATTACTGGTGGATCAGAAAGTTTCTCCCCACGCCTGCCACCCCCTGCCCATAAATAGTGAAAAAGAATGGCATACTTAGCCCATTAGTGGAAAGGACAAACGTCATACTATTGAAAAAGACAAAAACTGTCACCAAAGGAAAAATATGTTTAAAAATAACATTTAATGATTATGAGCACAGCTTTGACATCAAGCAGTTCTGGTTAAACTCAGCACTGCTTCATTGTAACTGTTCATTCTTAAGAAATTTTCTGTCAGAGGCTCAGTTTCTTCATATGTAAAATGGGGATAATAATAATGGTACCCATCTCATGGAATCATTGTTAGAATGAAATAAAGTGCATAAAAGTCAGCACAGTGCTTGGTAATATAGTAAGTACTCAGTGAATGTTGGCTATTAATAAGTTTCACATAACAAAATATCTAAAAATAAAAGGAACAGAATAGAGAAAATATATTTGATGTAATGGCTAATATACAATATGTTGAAAAGAAAAAAACAGTAAGCTTTCAAATGGGAAAATCCTTAACTTACTGGAAAATAAGGAAATGCCAGTTCAAACAAGTGTCTATCAGAGGAGCAAATAGAACTCTTGGGGAAACGACACACCTCTGCCTCCTTAGAGGGACCACAGTCACAGGTCTGCAACTTGGCAGTTTCACTTCAGAGGTTCTAGAAGTCAGGTTAGTACCAGAATGTGCTCTGCAGTACTTGAACATCAGAGCTAGTCTCGGGTCCAATCAGAGAAGGTGCGTGGCTGGCAAGGTGGGTCTCGGAACTGATTTTTCCTCCTTTCCCCTCCCTTACCAGCTAAACTCCAAGCTGCCGTGGTGCTGAACCCTGGCTACTCCTCCATCCCACCCATCTTCCAGCTCTGTCTGAACTGGAAAGGGGAGAAAACCAACAGCAATGATGACAATATTCGGGTAAGGCCATGCTAGGCATGGGAGGAGCAGAAAGAGCCTCTTTGGGGAGGTGGGCAGTGGCAGAACTTGTTGCAGCTGAGGGTTTGGGCACTGGTGTAATTCCCTGGGCAGAGGGGCCTGCCAAGATTTGTAGAATTTGCTGGAGGCTGCATGGTGTAGTACAGGAAAGAGCCTTGATGCATCTCAACCACTTAGCTTGTCCATAAGTTTCGTAAGTTTCACCCCATTATAAAATAGGGATAATATAAATACTGCCTTGAAATGTTGTCTTGGGCTTCTTTGGAAATGTGAGTTAACTCAGAAGCATGGAGGTGCTGGAATGAGATGATGTGTGAGATCATTGTAGCTGTTAATTTTTGTTATGCCTGTTGAGTTGATTCCGTAGCATGTTTTTAACCCTAACACCTCTGACTTGGATTTTATCTTGAGATTCCTTGTCTGCACATCTCCATTTTCTTGCCTGTGGATGTGCAAGGCAAAGAAAGTTATGGATCAGATTTAGGAAGACCCCATTGTCCTGAGAGGGCGCCTCAGGACAGTTCAGTCCAGCTTGATAGGTGTTTCCCAGCTCCTGCAGAGGTCCAGCTACAATTCTTGTGGAGCCATCAGACCCAGCAGTCTGAAAGTCATGCTGAGTTTCTGGCTTTCCCAACTGTAGGCCATGGAGAGCGAAGTCAATGTGTGCTACAAGGAGCTGTGTGGTCCCCGGCCTGGCCATCAGCTCTTGACCAACCAGCTGCAGCGCCTATGTGTGCTGTTGGATGTCTACCTGGAGACCGAGAGCCATGATGACAGCGTGGAGGGACCCAAGGAATTTCCCCAGGAGAAGATGTGTCTGCGGCTCTTTAGGTGAGTGAGGGGCGGGTAGGAGCATCTAGGACCCTAGGACCTCCTGCCTCCCACAAGAACTTGGGGCAGAGATCAGGGCCTAGTATAGAGGGTGTGCATGTTCCCAGGTGTACTTGTCTCTTGTTGACAGAGGAAATTAAAGTCCTACTTCCAGATTTCCTGGGGAGAGCTTGCTCCCTCTTTCCTGAAACTTTCCTACCAGCCTGGTCTGTCTGTTCTTCATGAACACCACCCAAAGGTGGGCCACCCACTGAGCGAATAGCACCAGACCATGCATCAGGAGGATTTGGCTGAATTTTACTTTCTACATTTTATGGAAAACCATAGATTTTGCTTTTTACTGTCCAAATAAGCTTTATAAACCATATATATCCCTGCCACTCCCTAGAGTCTGCTATACTCTTCCTAAGGTGCTCACACATCTAAGAGAACTGCAGCTTTAGGCAATTGGATATTACAGAAGGAACCAGCTCTGAAATAAGACAACACAAGTGCAGATCTCTGCTTTGCTGTTTACCAGTTGTATGACCATGGAAGTATCACTTTAGCTCAGATCTGAGCCTATTTCCTAAAGGTTAAAGTGGAAGTATTTACCTTCTAGCTAATAATGAATTAGAGATAATTCTTGTCAAGCTTCCAGAATTGTTCCTAGCATAGACACAGGCTCAGAAAATGCCAGCAAACAAAATAAATAAATAAAATGCCAACAAATCCTGACAGCTTGGTATTTAGCATGTCTGCATTCACAGCACTTCTAGCCACTTTTCTTTTTGCTTTGGTGTTGGGTTCTCTCTCTTTCATCCCCAACTCATATTTTTCAAGAGTCAGTTCCAAAACTTCAGCATTCACATTGCTCAGGCATCTCTTCTGTTTTGGGCAAGGGCTTCAAGAGGAATGGTGTCTAGGAATGGGGAAAGCTATAATCTGTTTCTAAATTGGACATCCCCCTGTTCCCTGTCAGTCTAAGAGGTGCCTTACCAGACCCTCACCTTCTCAGCCAGCCAGTCCCAGCCACCGGAAACTGTCACAGCATCCCTCCTCCTCCGTCTGGCACCTCTGCCTAGTTTGGTACATGGTGCTATCTGATAATAGCCAGCTGTAGTCCCCAAGTGGCTGCTGGGAGGCAGAGCTGGTGGCTAGATGTTGGTGCCTTCTAGGACTTGCTCTCCCTAATGGATCTATGTGAGACCTCAGCTCTTCCCACCCACCCAACCTGCTGTAGCACATTTCCAGGGTGGGAGCTCTGTTATCTAATAGTTCTAGAAGGACCCATTTTCTGAAGTGTTTTGTATGTCACCCAGGCTGAGCCCATCTGTTAGGGCATTCCGGGAAGATGCTTGTTTGGCTACTTAGATCCAATTAACTCCATGACTGGTGAGATGTTCGATGTATGGTTCTTGGCTTGGAGTCCAGCTGACCTTTGGGATCAGGCCAAGGGGCTGGGCTGCAGAGGGCTGGGCTGCAGAGTGCCGGCCTGGGCAGCAAAAGACCTGAGGTCGGGCTTTGCCTGTGGCTAGGTATCTTCAGGTTGTAGTACCATTAGCTGTATGCTTAGACCTGCCTGAATGACTGTGCCCTTCTGGTATTGGCAAGTATATGACGTTGTTACAAGCAAAGGCTTTGGGGCCAGAAATACCCAGTTCAAATTGCTGCTCCTAGTTATGTGATTAGGCCCTCTGAGTCTCAGATTCCTCATCAGTAAAACAATATTCACCTTAGTTGTGGTTGGGAGGAGGAAATTAAACAAGATGGAGTATATAAAGTGCCAGGCACAGTGCAAGCACAATAAACTCTCACAATAAGTAAGTGGTTGCCCTGGTGTTGGAATAAAAACCCTTTTTTCTCCTCTCTTCTCTACAATCCGTGACACACATAGACTCCCTCCCGCCCTCTCTTACTCAGATCAAGATCCAGGGTGTCACCTAGTGGTTACCACTGAATGTCAGCCATAGGCAGATGAACAAAAGAGGCTTTTTAGCTGAACCTCAAATACTATGAAATTGTATGGAAGAAATCCTCATATGAAGTTTTGCTTGGGGTCCCAAGATGATAGCTGAAGCACCCAAGCTTCACAAGGTCAAGGTTTTGGCCATGTCCGCCTGCCTGTGGCCAAAAGGCTTTGGTGTTAAACTTGGTTTCGAATTTAGGTTCTCCTACATTTTAACCATATACTGTTGGGCAGATAGTTTACCTCCCTGAGCCTGTTTCTTCATCTGTAAAATCTATAGAGTGATAGAAATCGCATCGAAGAGGTAGGTACTTAGCACAGTTCTTTTCATTCCTTGACTCCAGACTCCTACCTGCATGGGAATCTCCCTGCAAAAGATTTTAAAATTTTTTCTTTTTGTTAAAGAAATAAAACATGTTTGTTATTAATCATACAGACAACAAGAACAGTTATATAAAAACACTAAAAAGTTAGGGTGGCCAAGCCTTGTCCTCAGAAGTGCCCATTGTCAGTGAGGGCCCTTCCAGGTCTGTGCTGATGCATGGGCAAGCATATAAAGACATTTTTACAAAAATGGTATTATACCTTACACATTGTTTTACAGTCTGCTTTTCTCTCTGCTTTTCTCACACATTCTTTATTCCTCCGTGACAGCTATATAGTATTGTGTGGATAACCGTAATTTATTTTGTCAGCCCAAAGGGCATGGTATTAACTGATCTTCCTTTTGTTTCTCTAGGGGTCCCAGCAGGATGAAGCCATTTAAATATAACCATCCTCAAGGATTCTTCAGCCATCGCTGACCTCCCGCTCGGCCTAGTATTTTCCCCTAGGCCCAAAGTGCTGTACCTCTGCCTTCTCCTCTGGTCCACATGTGGCTCTTTTTAGTCTCCAAAGATAGGTTTTTTATTTCTAACCTATTAAAGTGTCTCCTGACCAAGTGGCCTTTGTCTTGTGGCTCCTTTGGGAGGAGGGGTGGCTTTGCAACCTGAAAGTGTAGATGAAAGCCACAGTACAGTGTGAAAGAACGTTTGTGGATAGTCTCTCTCCAGGTGGCCAAGAAAAGCAGAGTGTAAATGATTCTGATTCTACAGAGACATGTTGCCCTCTTGTCCATACTCACTTGTTTCTTCTTTGGGAGGTCCTTATTATCTTGGTATTTATTATCCTAAGTCCCAACTGTTAGGAGGTGGCAGGGGTGCCAAAATTAGCATAGATCAAAAGCAAAAGCTCTTTTTTCCTTTCCATTCCCTCTTTTCCATTAGTTCTGTCGGTGTCTCTGATGGCCAGATTCTCTGATCATTGGGCATCATGAATGTCTGACAATACAATGCAAATAGAAGACAAATACATCACAAAGAATAATTGTAAATCTTGCAGGATTTCATTAAGTCAATGAGAGTGATTTTGGAGAATCACATACAGAGCTACCACACAATTAGGCTCTGGCAGAGTGAGACCAGGTGACAACTGAGAATCTTCATGGTGATGACAGAATAAGTACCTCCAAAAATAATGGTTTGACTTTCAAAGAATTAAGAGCTGTCTTGAGAAATAGATTAACACCCTCTAAAATGTTTGGAGAATTACCACTTTTGGAATCCTGTAAAACTCAAAGCAAAGGATGGCATAAAATGTTCTTGGACAGTTTTGTCAGAAAAATTATACCCCCCACAAATCAGTACTCAATTTATTTTTCTTTCATTTTAAGAAATAAGATATAAAGATGTAAAAATATGTAAGAATTATTACATAGTGGCAAGTATAATCTAAAGTTTGCTAATTGCAAGATGAAATGAGTTTTTTCCAGTTTTATTGAGTTATAATTGACATATAACATTGTGTAAGTTTAAGGTGTACAGCATAATTATTTGACATACTATATATTGCACAATGATTATCACAATAAGGTTTGCTAACACATTATCATTTTACATAGGTACTTTTTTGCGTGGTAAGAACTTACAAGATTTACTCTTAGCAACTTTTAATATATGTAAATTTTATTTTTGTGATAATTCCAATCAAGGGGATTTTTTCTCCCACAACATACTTTGAAGTTGGGTCCCCAGTGTATGTGTATTTATTCTAAATGGACATTTACTGATTATCTTTGCGTAACATTTAAAAGCTGTTTCTTCCTGTCCTCTCAGCTGACCACTGAGCACCCAGTGACAACGATTTTCTGAGGAAGAACTAGGAGACTCCTAGTGCTGCCAGGGCCCTTCATTTTACAGATGAAAGCCTGAGCCCAGGGAGGAGAGAAAGTCACCTCCGGTGATGCTTAAGTGACCACCACTACCTGTACTACTTACCCACATCCAACATCATATCTTTGAATTCCAAAGATAGATACACTCCAGTCCAGAGATCCTCGATCTTTCAGTATTTGTGAGTCCCCCATCCTGGAAGCCAGCTAGAAACAGATTCCCATGTGTCCCACTCTAATATTCAGACTCAGTTGACCTAAGATGGGCCGAAGAAGTGTATTTTTAACGAGTTCCCCAGGTGCACGTTGCCCTAGTCTCTTTTTGGAAGTTGCTGTAGTTTCTTCCCTTGTCTCATTTTTCATGGTGACTCTCAAATAATGGAGGAGGGATAAACTCTGAGCAGCTCACCCTCTTCTGTCTTCTGCACTTGGGCAGCATTGTGAACCTCTGGACACTTCTTTCTTTCCACAGAGTGAGATCTTGTCTTTCCCTGACCTACTTGCCTGGGACTTTGTTCCTGCTGCATCCCCTTGGTCTGGCCACCTTCAGGCCTTGCATCTTACCTCCTGTGCTGAATAAGATTGAAACTAAAAATAGTTCCTTAAATGGCCCCTGCATTGCAGTCTCCACTCTGTTCTTGGCTGGAAGGCAGCCAAACTGACTAAGCACAATAGCTTGTCTCTGATAGCCAGGACAAGGTTGCAAACAGCATGTGAGGGCTGGGAGGATGCTCTGCTTCCCTAGGCAGAGATGTCAGAGCTTGTCATCCTCCAGAAGAGATTTTTCTTCTTCAAAGAAGGCTGAACGAAAGAATCCTTTGGCCCTAAGGAGAGGGTTTTAAAACTCATGAAAAGCTCAAGACAATCCAGCCCCTTTGAGCTACTTAACTTAGCTGTGTCTAGGGTGGGCAGACTAGGAGAAGGGGCCTGGCTTGTTTCCTCCTCAGCCAGAATTGGCTTTGCCTTCTCTGGGACACATCCTAGATTACAGGGTCTTTCTGTCATCCTCCCAACACCTGGGACTCAGCCCAGATTCCTTGCCTTTTTACAGCTACCATCCATATTCTTGATTTCTTCTAGTGTCTCCTTTATTTTCTTCCTAGTTTGCCCCTTCTTAACTGTTTTCTCTACAAATAAATCCAAAGACCCTTTTTGTTTTAAGTGTGTTCCTGCTGATCACTCTGGGGAAATAAAGCTGAAAATCTTTTTTATGGGAAGAAGCAGAGCTGCCAGACTTCCAAAGAGACTTTCTCCCTGTCTATGGAGCCGCAGCTCTGTCCTTTCCATGGTGCTCAGCAGCCTCTCTGATGAGAACAGATGTTAAGCATCTATTTTGGGTCAGCCTCTGTGCTAATCTCGATTTTACATTTCACTGTCCTAATTTATGACAACAGGCCCTTTGTTTTCACAGATGAGGAACCTGAGGCTCAGAGGGTTAGATGACTTCTCCGTGCTGACATGGTTCTTGAGCTGCACACACAGGGTGTGAGCCCAGAGCTCTCTCTGCCCTCAGGACTTTTCCTTTTCACAAGAGTAGCTTCAGGTTCAACACAGCTTCAGTCTGACACTCTTACTGGGCTATTTATTCATTTCGGCAATGCATATACACCAATAGTACTACGGTGGTCAGGAGTTACAGTTTAGCATCAGACTGACCCAGCTGGGCCCTTGTTCCATCCCTGAGCATCTGTGTGACCCTGGGCAGGTTGCTTGACTCACCCTAAGCCTCAAGGTTCCTCATCTACAACTGGAGAGAAACAATAGAACATTCCTTACACAGTGGTTATGGGGGTTAAGATAAAATTCTCTTGGCACCATGCCCAGTACCTAGCACTGCTCAGCAAAGGGGAGAGATTCTTATCCCTGCCTTCCAGATTTCAGCCCGGAGAAGGGTCCTCTAGAGCGAGGGTTTCCAGGCTCTGGAAGCCCAGGTCTCTGGCCCCATCCCTTTTTGCCAGCAGCATGTCTACCAGTCAGTGGCTGAACTGGGCTCTGACTTCAGCTGGAGCCAGGCTGTCATTCCCCATTACTTACACTAGGTACTTACACTAGGCCAAATGCAGCTCTTTAGCCATACTTTTGTTCCCTGCTGTCTGTGGGCCTGTGTCCCAGACCCAACCAGGGAATCACCTCAACTTCCTGGGCTCTCACTACATTCTGTTCTAAATTGGCTTTCTCTCCACTGCAGATGACCTAAGGTGAGAAAGGAAACCTCAGCACTCCCCACTGGAGCTGGTGAGGAAGGATCCTTAGAGTACATTGTAGTATGAGTAAATGGATGGGGGTCCCAAAATTTTTAAAGATGGACCCAGTCTAACACATTAAAATGTGAAGTCCTACATAAAGGACCTAAAACCAACCACTCACCCACGCACTGGGATATAACAGAAGTTTGAGTGAAAATAATGTGGTAGTTTTAGTGAGCAACTGGTTAAAAATGCCTACTGGGTCACCAGCCCTAGCAATGCAGAGAACTTTTCTTATTCTATAGGATCAAATTCTATAGGACCAGTATAATATTAATTTTCCACTATATCTAGAATAACTATTTCATGGACTGAGTCTTTTGTATTTTTCAATTTTATGTATATTTACTTGTTTTCTTACTAAAATTAAATTATAGTCTACAAATTTAATTTAATATTTAGAATAGGTAATGTATTCACAAGGTTCAAAAGCCAGAAAGCATAAGAAGTAAAAGTACAGTGAAAGGTTTCACTGCCCCTCTTATTCCCCACCTGCCTTGTTCCCATCTCTCTCACAATAGGAAACCAAGTTGCTTAGTTTCTTTTGTAACCTTTTTAATTCTTTAAGCAAACACAAATAAATTATTTTTCATTTTTGCACACTCATATACATTGCTTTGCATCTTGATCTTTTTTTATATATATCTTGGGCATTTTTCCATATCAGTACAGAGATATGAAGAGCTTCCTCTTTCTTTTTTTATAGCTGCATAGTATTCCATTAAATGGATGTAATTTTTTAGTCTTATCAATGGATATTTAGTTACCAATCTTTGCTTTAATGAATAACCTGTGCACTGGGTCATTTCACACATTCACTAAACATCTGTAGGTTAAATTTTCAAAAGTAGAAATATCAGAGTAAAGGATATACAGATTCACAATTTTGAAGGATACTTTCAAATTCTCCATGAGGTTTGTACCAGCTTATGTTCCCACCAAAAATATGTAAGCATACAAGTTTTTCCACAGTCTCAGTATAGTTTGGTATTTTTCTTTAAGCAAAAGAATTTATTGATCCAGGTAATTAAGAAGTCCAAAAGAGGACGACTTCAAACACGGCTTGATTCAGCACCTGACATCAGGAATCAAACCCTGGCAATAATTTCAAGGTGCTTTCTTCTCTACTGTTGTTCATTCTGAGGGTGGTCTTTGGCAGAGTGTTTCTACACCAATAGCTCCTACAATAGTATTAGAATTGGCTCTCATTGAATAGGCTTGCATTGTATTTGAATCTGAACTAATCACAGGCTGGGGGATAACATGGTTGGCAATACCCTTAGAACGTGTGTATCTCTGTGTCTCAGGTACATGGGATACACATGGCCTATATGAGGTTTCTATGGCTGCTGTAACAAACTAGGTGATTTAAAACAACACATTTAATCTCTTACTATTCTGGAGGCTGGAAGTCTGAAGTCAATTTCACTGGGCTAAAGTCAAGATTTTGGCAAGGGTGTTTCCTTTTGGAGGGTTTAGGAGAGAATCTATTTCCTTGCTTTTTCCAGCTTCTGAAGCTAGCCTTCTGTCTTCCTTGGTTTGTGGTCCCTTTCTCCATCTTCAAAATGCATCAATCTAATCTCTGCTTCTGTCATCACATCACCTTCTCCTCTGACTCCTGTTCCCTCTAATAAGGAGCCTTGTGATGACATTGGGCCCATCCAGATAATCCAGAATAATCTCATCTCAAAATCCTTGACTTAATCACATCTGCCAAGTCCCAGATGCCATATACAGTAATATTCACATGTTCCAGGGATTAGGACATGGACGTTTTGGGGGACCATTATTCATCCTATTACATGGCTTGAGGGTGGGGAGGTGTGATTTCTCTTTTTATCAGAAAAAGAATGGAAGCTAGAAATCCAACAGACACTCATTAGAACGGGACATATAACAAATTTTATTATGTAACCAATTTTGTTTTACTCTAATATTAATTTTCCTGCTAGACTGCAGACTCCAGAAAAGGCAGAACATACTCTATTTTATTCACCTCTACATCCCCATGTCCTTGTACAAGGTTTGTACACAAAAGGAGAGCAATAACTATTTCTTGAATGAATTAATACATAAAGCGTATAGTCTATTAAGAGAAGATTAAGGTAAAATGTTTAATGAATAACTCAGATTTGGGATAGCAAGAAAGGCAGAAAATTACTTTTATAATTATTAACATACTATATAAGGCTGACATTTATATCTGACTTAAAGAATCTCTAGGCTTTAGCAAAAACCATTAACAGCAACAAAAACACCTCCTTTCTCATATATCTCTCATCTTGTTATTTCAAACTGCAGGATAGAGTATTCCCAGAAAGAAGCCAGACACAAAAAGTCACAAATTATGATTCCATTTTTATGTCATGTCCAGAACACATCAATCCATAGAGACAGATAGCAGATTAGTAGTTTCCACGGGCTGTGAGAAGAGGGAATTGAGAATGATTTCTCATGGGTAAGGAGTTTCTCTTTGGAGTAATGAAAAAGTTCTAAAACTAGGTAGTAATAATGGTTACACAACATTGTGAATGTATTAAATGCCACTAATGGTAAATTTTATGTATATTTTACTACAATAAAAAAATTTAATCTATTGAGGCGAAGTTCACATAACATAAAATTAAAACCATTTTAAGTGAACCATTTAGTAGCATCCTAGTACATACACAATATTATGCAACTACCACCTCTACCTATTTCAAAATATTTTTATCACCCAGAGAGGAAACACTGTACCCAATAGGCAGTCAGTCCCTATAACTCCCTATCCCTGTTCCTGGCAACCACCAGTCAGCTTTCTGTCTGTATGGATTTACCTATTCAGGATATTTCATATTGATGAAATCATACAATATGAGATTTCTTGTGTCTGGTTTCTTTAACTTAACTTTATGTCAAGATACATCCAGGTTGTAGCATGTATCGACTCTTCATTCCTTTTTATGATTGAATAACATTCTATTGTATGTGTTTATCACAAATGTTTATCTACTCATCCACTGATGGGCATCAGGCTGTTTCTAATTTTTGGCTATTGTGAACAGTTCTGCTATGAATGTTTGCGTGTGTATTTAAGTATTTGTTTTCAATTCTTTTGCGTATGCAGCTAAGAGAGGAATTGCTGGGTTATAAGGTAATTCTATATTTAACTTTTTGAGGAACTGCCAAACTTTTCTCCAGAAGCCACACCATTATTTTACATTCCCACTAGCACTATACAGGGGTTCTAGTTTCTCCATATCATCACCAACGCTTGTTATCTTCCATTTTTAAATTATTATAGCCATCCTAGTGGGTATGAAGTGGTTCATCATTGTGGTTTTGATTAGCATTCTCCTAATGACTAATGATGTTGAGCATCTTTTTGTGTGCTTCTTGGTTACTTGTATATCTTTTTTGGAGAAATGTCTATTCAAGTCCTGTGCCCATTGTTAAATTGAGCTATTTGTCTTTTTGTTATTGAGTTGTAAGAGTTCTTTAAATATTCTGGATACCTGATGCTTATCAGATGATTTGCAAATATTTTCTCCCATTTTATAGGTTGCCTTTTCATATTATTGACAATATCTTTTGGTGCACAAAATTTTTTCAATTTTCATGAGGTCTAATTTATCAGTTTTTCTTTTGTTGCTTATGCTTTTGGTGTCATGTATAAGAATCAATTGCCATATCCAAAGTTATGAAGATTTAACTAGATTTTGTTTTAAGAGTTTCAGTTCTTATATTTAGATCGTTGATCCATTTTGAGTCGATTTTTGTATATGGTATGAAGTAGGGATCCAACTTTGTTTTATACATGGATATCCAGCTGTCTCAGCACTATTTGTTGAAGAGGCTATTCTTTCCCCCATTTAATGGTTTTGGCACCTTTGTTGAAAATTAATTAATGATAGATATATAGGTTTATTTTTGGACTCCCAATTCTATTTCATTGGTCTATATCTGTTCTTATGCCAATACCACAGTTTTCATTACTATAGCTTTGTGGTAAGTTTTGAAACAGGAAGTGTGAGTCCTCCAACTTTGTTCTTTTTCAATATGATTTTGGTGATTTGGGACCCCTTGTAATTCTATATAAATTTGAGGATCACCTTTTCCATTTGTGTGAAAAAGGCCATTGAAGTTTTGATAGGGATTATATTGAATCTGTAAATCACCTTGGGTACAGTTGCTGTTCTAACAATATTAAGTTTTCCAATCCATGAATGTAGGATGTCTTTTAATATATCTAAGTCTTCTTTAATTTCTTTCAACAATATTTTATAGTTTTTGGTATATAAGTTTTTTGCCTCCTTTTTAAACTAATGTATTTTATTTCTAGGTGTTTTATTCTTTTTGATGCTATCATAAATGGAATGGGTTTTTAAATTTTGTTTCATATTGTTTACTGTTGATGAATAGAAGTACAACTGTTTTTTGTATGTTGATCTTATAACCTGAAATTTTGCTGAATTCATTTATTAGCTCTAGTAGTTAAAAAATTTTTGTCATCTGAAATAGAAATAGTTTTACTTCTTCCATTCGAATTTGGGTCTTCTTTTATGTCTTTTTTTTTTTTTTTTTTGCCTAATTGTTCTGTCTAGAACTTCCAGTACTATGTTGAATAGCAGTGATGAAAGCAGGCATCTTTATCTCATTCCTGACCATAGGGAAAAGTTACCAGTTTTTCACCATTGAGTATGATGTTAGCTGTGCGTTTTCCATAAATGCTTTTTATCATGTTAAGGAAGTTCCCTTCTATTCCTAGTTTTCTGAGTGTTTTTAATCATGTGTCAGTCTCCTCCAGTCTGTGATAGTTTATCAGTCTTCCTCTGATTTTTCAATTTTAAGCATTTTTTGAAGACTGCTATCAGAGAGGATTGTTTTTGACCAATTACACATTCCATTTTCCTTTACCTGTCTTTCCCACATATTTATCTCACTTTTAAGTGTAATCCACATTCATTGCTTTTGTTATTATTATGTAAATATTGTTACTTGTTGAACTGAATAGTGTATCATACTTATATTTCCTCTTACACATAATGTTTTGTTTGTCCTGGAGTTAATAATTGCTTTGCTTTATTATTTGTTTTGTTTTCTTTGAAATTGATTAACTCTTCCCACACTCAATAGTTCAGTAAAAATCTTTTAATTTTATACATGGAGGATCATATCAAATAATTTATCAGTTCAATTTTTGTTCTTGGAACTCCCCCTCTTCTTCTAGACCCACACCAATCTAGATGGGGGCCACACCGCTATTGTCCTTATCTCCTCTTTGTCATCATCCTGGAGATTCTCTTCTTGTCTCTTCTTTATTATAATCCCTGTTTTTTGTAAGGCTGGATTTTTGTTTCTTGGTTTATATACTTCTTTTGTTGGAGCATGTCCTCTAGTAACTTTCAGAGAAAGGATTTATGGGAAGTAATTTTTCGAGACTTTGTATGCCTTAAATTGTCCTTTTTCTACCTTCACATTTATTTTATTAGTATAGACTTCTAGGAGTTTCTGTCATTGCTACTGATAAGTTTGGGACCATTCTGGATCTCAGTTGTCCTGGTTTTTTGTTGTTGTTTTTTGTTTGTTTGTTATTTTCCTCTCTGGAAGATTTTAGAATCCTCTCTATCCCTGGGTTCTGAAATATTAGGTACAGTTTATATAATTCAGATGAACTGACCCCACCCCTGCAGTTTGGCATGTGCCCCAGCAGGTCCAATTGGTATGTTCTATTAATTTTAGGATGGACACATGACCTAGTCATATAATAAAACTTAATCCTCAAATTTTGGTTGAACTGGTGGGGACAGAATCTTTCTCTGATTTGTACCTGGAAGGGTGCAAACCCATAACTTCTTTGGATTGCCGTGAAAAGAAGGTCTTCCTGAGAGAGAAGCAGTATCATCTATTTCTGTGTAACAAATTACCCCAAAACTTAGCAGCTTAAAACAACAAATAAATATTATCAAGGCACAGATTAGCTAGGTGCTTTTTCCTTAAGGTCTCACAAGGCTGTAATTAAGGTGTTGTCTGGGGCTGAAGTCTCATCTGAAGGTTCAACTGGGAAGGATCTGCATCCATGCTCACTCACACAGTTATTGGCAGAATTCAGTTCTTTGTTGAACTGAGGACTGCCTTTTTTTACTGGCTGTTGGCCAGAGGACTTTTTCATTTACTTGCCACATGGGCCTCTCCTTAGAGCAGCTCCAACATGACAGCTGGCTTCCATCAGAGCAAGCAAGAAAGCAAGCAAAAACAAGCAAAACAGAAGCCAGAATATTTTTGTAACTTACTCTCAGAAATACATCCCATCACTTTGCCATATTCTAGTCATTAGGTCACTAGGTCAGGCTCACAATCAAGGGGAGGAGTTTTGAAAAGCATGAATATTAGGAGGTTGGGAACACTGGGAGCCATTTCAGCAGCTGCCTTCACAAAAGGCAATGCTGAAGAAAACAGAGCTGAGGGATAAGACATGATCGAGTCCCAACGACTTCATTTCAGCCATGAGTCAAGCTGGGCCTAAACTTGCACCATCTTTGAGTGTTTCGGGTAGGCCATCCATGAAACTCCTTTATGTGTTTGTATTAGTCTGCTAGAGCTGTCATAACAAAACACCACAGACTGGGTGGCTTAAACAACAGTAATTAATTTTCTCACAGTTCTGGAAGCCAAAAGTGATCAAAGTGCTATCAAGGTTGGTTTCTAGTGAGACCTCCCTTCTTGGCTTATTGATGGCTGCCTTCTCACTGTGTCCTCACATGGCCCCTTCTCTGTACATGCAGAGAGAGATCGCTGTTGTCCCTTTCTGTTGTAAGGGCACCAGTCCTATTTGATTAGGGCTCCACCCTTATGACCTCCATTAACCTTAATTACCTCCCTAAAGACCCTTCTCCAAATACAGTCACATTGGGGAGTTAGGGCTTCAACATATGAATTTGGGGTAAGCGGGGAACACAACACAATCCATGTCTGTATTTAAGCCAATGGGTTATGTATTCTGCAACATTCTGAAATGTGCTGAAGTGGCTGCCCAAGCACATTGAAGAGCAATTCATCTTCATTTGCCTAGGACTTTACTAGTTTTAGCTCTGAAAGCCTGATGTCCTCCATCCCTGGCAAAATAGGACATGTGTTACCTCACATAGCAGTCTTTTGATGAACAAAATTAAACCAATGAAATATCAAAGCAACTCACTCAGATTCTGTGGCATGGTACTACAGAAAACATATGGACTCTGGAGTTAATTCTAGGTTTAAATCCTGGCTCTACCAATTACTAGCTGTATGACTCTGGGCAACTCATCTGTTTTCTTGCCATTAAAATAGGTATCAGAATAGCTACTTATAAAATTCTCATGTGGATTGAAGGGAATTTATGTTAAAACATGGTTATAAATGGTAGTTGTTATCATTATAAGCAATTTGGAGAACTTAACTGTGATTTTTTTTCGGACAAGACACGTGGAGATTTCCTAGGTCCCAGATCTCAGGCTTGGTATTTTGATACTTTCCATTGAGTTTTTGGATGTGTTTGATAACGTGAAGAGCCAATCAGAACCATTTATAAAATGGCATGTAAAGACCCTGTTGTTTATATGTGACTATACTACATTGTCTTAGCACTCCTAAAAAAGAAAAGAAATAAAAAAAGGCAAACAGTCCTATAACAGGTGAAGGTTGTTGCTGAAGGTGAGATGTGGACCCTGGGCTGATGAGTTGATGTTGGGCAGAACTTTGAAGAAGCACTTGCTCATTCTCTGAGAGATCACGATTTGGTTTCTAGCATAGGTCCCCGCGCTTTCAGTCACTATATTATTGAGAACTCCAGATCGCAAATGACAAAGACTCGTCCCAAATGAGTTTTGGCAAAAGGGGACTTTATTGGCTCCAAAAATAGCCAAAAAGCCAAGGAAAAGAACACCAGAATTCTACCATGGCTCTCTAGGCATCTTTTCTATCTCTCCCTGTCTCACAGAGTAGCTTTTCCACAAGGTTGGAAAAATGGCAGCCCACAACTACTGATTCCCACATCCTCTCACCTTCTACACCCAGAAGACTGCCAGCCACTCTCATTGATCCCAAGTTTAAAATGCCAGGAAAGTGGCTCAACTGAGGCCAGGTGGCCATCCTTGAACCAATCACCAGTGACCAGTGGTAATTAGAATATATGGTGACTCTGAGAACAATCTATTTGGGGCAGAGAAAGAGAATTCCCAAAGATGTGCTAAGCAAATAGAACAAGAATTAATGACAGTCCTAAAATCAGAAATCACATAAGAATTTTACAGTAAAGACCTCACATAAATCCATAAGAACACAGCTTTCAACATTGTGCCTGGAGTATCATGCCAGAGTCCAGTTAAGTTACTATTGAAAAAATCTTTCCCAATAGTACTGACTGTGGTCTTCACTGCAGGTACAAATGGCCCCTCATTCAGGTTCATTCCTCCTTATAAAAGTCTCCCCTAGCAGAAGACTCTATAGACTGTTCAGTGTCTTTAGAACCTCACCTGTTCCCAAACTACAGTTTGCATTATAATCAAGTGGGAGTTGTCCTTTCCCAGGGCTGCCTCTCAGATTCCAAGCCAATGATCAAGACTGGAATCAAGGAGTATGCATGTTTATAAGGCTCCCAGATGATGCTGATGTAGGTCATCCATGGACCATGCTAAAAAACCATGTACCAAACCACCTGACTACAAATTGTAAAAATAAAGCATCTAGCACATTACCTGACACACAGTTTATGCTCAGGAAATAGTACGAGAGGCCATGTAACTGGTCCCAGAGACTTGAAGTTTGCAAGAGACTTGAAGTTTGCTCAGTCCTGTGCAGTCTTGAGTGTGACATCTAGACTTCCCCTGGGCTTACCCCTACCCCCGCCTACCTGGGGAAGAGAATAAATAACAGCAGCATTTTCATTTCATAAGCACTGGTTTTATTGCACAGAAGCAATTGAAAGTGGACTCCAGTGGAAAAGTGCGCCCTGCCATGATTTAGTGGCCAGTGGCCAGACCCACCCACTCCAGCTCTTCCAAGATAGAGAGCTCTGGGCAGGGGCCTGACCACTCCTTTGGAAAACAGAAGGCATTCGGGAATAGGTTAAGACATCTCAAGCATAATGTGTTTCTAACTGCTCATTCATTATTGCAGTCGTCTCTCAGTTGCACATACAGGAAATAAATGCACTTATTTGAAAAGGAGGGGGTAGTTTTTATAGTCAAGTGTTTACGTGTGGCATTCGGCATATATCACATTCTGCTACTAAGCTATCATAACATAATGCTCCATCGCCTGGGGAAGGTTTGGGGCATGGGAGGCAAGGTAAGGAGTGCCCTCTCTTGCTAACATATTGCTAACAGAAATTCCTGTTTGGTGAGGCAGGGCCCCATCATCTAAGCAGAGTTTCTCCTTAAATAAAGAAAAAGGGAAAAAAACATGAAAATTTATTATGCCGACCCTTGAGCTCACAGACCCTCCTGAGTTTCTTTGGCTGCTCTGGATGTTCCCTTTCTCCCTACCTTACTTCTCCCCTTTGGTGGCCTTGTCTTCTGTGGCCTTCTCTGGAGGTCTGCTGTCTTTCTGGTCTGTGCTAGAGGATTTCTCAGCCTTTTCCGTCTTAGCTTTGCCAGGTGTGAGGGCCTCCTTGCTGGGTTCTTCCTTGGCTTGGGCCTCTGGTTTGGGTTTCTCTTCAGGCTTCTTGGCCTCTGTGGCCTTCTCCTCCTTGGCATCTTTCTTCTCAGGTGCTGCTGGCATCTCTTCCTTCTTTGGCTTTTCCAGCTCCTTCTCTGCTGCTTTGCTGGGTTCTTTGGCCTTGGAGTCATCTGGCTCCTTCTTGTCCACCTCAGTCTTCTCTTTGGGTTTGGCCTCTTCCTTGGCAGGAGCCTCCTTCTCTGGAGTCACTGCTTTTTTCTTATCTTCAGCCTCTTCCTTCTTGGCTTCAACTTTGGATTCCTTGGGCTTCTCCACAGCAGGTTCCTTCTTCTCCTGGACCTCTGGCTTTGAAGCCTCCTTCTTGGGCACATCATCTGTCTTGCCATCCTTCTCATCAGTTTTTGGTATGCCTGGAGCTTTTTCTTCCTCTGTTTTCTTTAGTGGCTCTTTAATCTCCTGGGGTTTTTCTTCCTTCATGGGGGACTTTGCCTCTTCCTTCTTTGAAACCTCCTTCTCAGGAGCCTTGGACTCCTCCTTCACAGGAGATTTGACCTTCTCTGGGGACTTGATCTCCTCCTTGACAGGGCTTTTGGACTTTTCAGGGGACCTTACTTCCTCCTTCCCTGGGGTCTTGGCTTCTGGGGACTTCACATCAAGAATCTTGGCCTTTTCAGGAGACTTGGCTTCTTCCTTCACTGGGGACTTGGCTTTTTCGGGGGGCTTGACCTCAGCTGAAGATTTCGCTTCTTCCTTCACTGGGGACTTGGCCTTCTCTGGGGATTTGACCTCCACTGGGGACTTGGCCTTCTCAGGGGACTTAACCTCAGCTGGTGATTTTGCTTCTTTCGTGGGGGACTTAGCCTTCATTGGGGACTTGACCTTCTCAGGGGTCTTTACCTCAGCTGGTGATTTTACTTCTTCTTTCATGGGAGACTTGGCTGGGGACTTGGCCTCTTTCTCTGGGGATGCCACCTCTTCTGCTAGGGGAGACTTTGCTGCTTCTTCTCCCCCTTCTGCTTCCTCCTCTTTACCCTCTTCCTCCTCCTTGTCCTCCTCCTCTTTGGCCTCTTTCTCCTCTTCTTCAGTCACTTCTTCAGTCACTTGTATCTCCTCTGTTTGTTCCTCCACAATCACAGTTTCCTTCTCCGACTTTTCTACCATCTTGATCTTCTCTTCACTTTTGACCTTTATGTGAGTAGATGTGGAAGGGATTTTGGGGAGTCCTTCTGGAAGGGAGAAGGGAGTTGGGCCAAAGCCAATCCGACACTCTTCACCTTCTAGGAGTTTTCTGCAGAATGGATGATGGAACACATTACTATTAACTCAGCAGATTGATGACTGGCGTCTTCCTGGTTTCCTCTGAAGGTCCATAGCATCCAATGATATGGACTTTGGCAGAGGAAATAAAATAAATTGTGGGCACTTTGAGAATGGTGAAAGTCACTTAGCAAATCATCCCATGAACCACTCAGAATCTGCACCCCAATGGCATAGTTCTTGTTTAGTGCAGCTAACGCTACAGCTTATGAGATAAAACAATTTTTTTTCTCTTGAAAAATGGCCCTCTAGAGAGTGCCTACATTAATAAAAGTTACATTTATTGTCCCTCAACTAAAATGTTATTCAAGAGAAAGTTGGGAGCCTGAGCAAATAATTTCACACTTATAAATTTGGGTTTAAGAGGTCTAAGAATATTTCTATTTGAATTTCAGTGGTCTCCAATCACCTTATATTCTCATCCTCTTTGAGTTTTAGGATAGGGTGATGGCAGCAGTTTCTACTCTTTGCTACTTACTAGATGTGAAACTTTGGCCAAGCCACTCAAACTCTATAAGCCTGTTTCCTCGTTGGTAAAAAGGAGGGTCATAGGTCCCTATAGCTTGGAGGATTGTTTCAATGACAAATAAAAAGGACCTGGAAATGCTTGCCTCAGAGTAAGTGTGTGGTTAGCATGACAGACCCCACAATTTTGTAAATTTAATGACATACAAACCACCCAGGGATCGTATTGAAATGAAGATTCTGATTCAGTGTGTGTGAGGGGAAGTTGCTGAGAGTATATCTTCCTAACAAACTCTGGGCTGATTGTGCTGGTTCATAACCTACACTTTGAGTAGTAGGACTACAAAATAGAGTCAAGACAACAGACTAGAGTCAAGAGGTAGGAAGTGAAGGGTCACCAGACAGCAAATGGGACAGGTCCTCATGAAGCCAGCTCTGCACCTGAGCAGGAAACTGTTAAGCTGGGTGGTCTCATGGCTTCTCATGGCTCTCATTTACTGCCACTGTACTCTGTGGCAGCCCAGTGGTATCTGCATTACCTGGATTAGCTCATGAACAGGATTAGCTCCTCCCAACAACCCATGATGTGGGTACTTTTATTATCACCTCATTTCATTTCCCCAGAAAAACAGATGATCAGAGAGAGCTAAGAAACTCAGAGAGAGAGAGAGTTGACAACTCAAATACCTCCATTCTCTCCAAAGCAGGTTGGCTAGATTTGGAGAGGGGGTGAGGAGCTTTAACCATCTAAATCATTGTCAGAATAAAAATGAGCCACTCTCAAAATTTTCATTTCTCAAAGAAGAATGATGGTTGCCAAGGCTGAGAGAAGGGGGGAAAGGGGAATGGGGAGTTGTTTTTTGTTGTTTTTTTACAGTTATTTTATTTTTTAATTAATTTTGTAATGGTGATATTCATTAACAAAATCCAGTAAGTTAAAGCTGTACATTTTAACAATAAGGCATATATATATTTACATTGGGTGTTCAGGGAGTTATTGTTTAATGAACACAGAGTTTCAGTTTGAGATGATGAAAAATGTTTTGGAGATAGGTGGTGGTGATGGTTGCAGAACAATGTAAATGTACTTAATGCCACTGAACTGTGTATTTAAAAATGGTTAAAATGGTAAATTTTGTGTTACATACATTTTACTACAATAAAATAAAGTTCTTTTTTATCTCTAAGACAGGTAGGCCACCTTGCTGGGGATTTGAAACTCAAGGCTTAGTTCCTCATAAGAATACAAGGGCTTAAACCACTATGAAGGACCCCCAACCCACCTCACCTGTAGGCAGCAATCTCAATATCCAGAGCCATCTTGACATTGAGCAAGTCCTGGTACTCTCGGAGCTGGGCCGCCATCTCCCACTTGGTATTCCTCAGCTCTGCATCCAGTTGCTGGATGGCTTCCTGGGGAGCAGAAGTGACATAAGTGTCAAGAACTAGCCAATGCTTGGCCCTCAGCAGGTGGGGTGGGCTGTGCAAACCCAAAGCAATCCCATGTACTCATGCTATTGGGCCCAACACCAACCCTGTCAAAGCTGTGGGGGCCTCCTTTATGGACATGGAAACCACCTGGAGCAAAAATCCAGCCATGTATATAACCTCAGGCTGGAGAATGGTCTGGAATGAAACACTAGAGGCCAACAACAGCTATCACTGGATGATAGGATTTTTACAAATCTCTTAAGCTTAGAAAATGCTCAGTGGGAACAGAGCCTTGTCTGCTTTGGTTCCCCAATTGGTTCTCTATTGGTTCCCCAATTATTCGAAGTGCTTATCACATAGTAAGGGCACCAGAAGCATCTGTTGTTGACAAGTGAAATAATACACAGAAGCACATAAGTTAAATATGAGTTGAAGCTTCTTCCCTGGTTCCAGGCCCATGTAACCACTGCTTACAGTTAACCATTAAGCCTGATTTTGATTGCCTCCTTTTTGCCTTCTCCATTTTCTACTTTTTCTACCATCACCACATATTACTTTCATAAATTCTTTAAAAGTGTTTTCTTTTGCCAGTTGTCTTTAACGGGGGAATCTGCCACAGCCTTCCCATGCTACCCCAG
>PVKZ01000484.1:655348-798472 GCA_004027375.1 Macroglossus sobrinus | reverse complement strand
GAATTTCTGTGTGTTGTGATAGATAACAGTCTAGTTTCATTCTTTTGTAGGTGGCTTTCTAGTTTTCCCAGCACCATTTATTCAAGAGGCTTTCCTTGCTCCACTGTATGTTTTAGGCTATTTTGTCAAAAATTATTTGCCCATATAAATATGGGTTTACTTCTGAACTCTCGATTCTGTTCCACTGTTCCATGTGTCTGTATTACTGCCAATACCGTGCCATTTTGATTATTGTCGCTTTGTAGTGTAATTTGAAGTTGGGCAGTGTGATGTCTCCAGCCTCCTTCTTTTTTCTTAGGAAGACAAATGAATAACACCATTATAATATGAAAGGTAAAACAATATAGAATTACTTAATAAATGTGAAAACTGTTTTTATTATATTTGAATTGTAATTTTATAGACATCCTTCATTATCTCATAATATTATGATTATTTATACTTATATATCAGCAAAGTAAAAAAATATATTTGGTTTTTACTTTTATAACATTATTTTCATGAATTAAGAAACTATGAAAATCTAGTCCTGCAAAAACATAAAGAATTAAAAAAACATACCCGCAAAATATGTTTCATTGAGCTTATTCTCCTCATCTCATTTTTGGGCAAATGTGTTTTCTGTTTTACTTCTGAACTCTTCTATTGCCCATGCCTTTTTAGGGGAAATAAAGGCAAAAAGGGAGGGTAGGAATAGAATGTGTTAAAGCTTAATTTAGTAAAAAAAAAAAAAAAACATTACTTCAGGCCCATAGTAATCATTGACAGAGTCTCTGTTACACAGAAAAACAACAACAACAACAACAACAACAAAACTTTTGGTCAATAGATATCTAGTTTCTATGCAAATAAAATAATCCTAAATTACTCACAATCATTATACCAAAAGGGAAAATTAATTGTAAATAACTAGAAGTCAATTAAAGTAGAGTTCTGCTAGGTAATGCAAACTTTTTATAGTTTTATTTCAGTTAACTGCCTCATTAATGATTTATAGATGTGTATACAGCTGTGGGAAACATAGTATTATCTAATGCACTTAGAGAATAATTACATATGAAAAGAACTATGTAGCTCAAGGGAAAATATCTGAAATTACTTACTACTTTAACATCAACCATATTAAAATGCCAAGTATTTAGAAACAGGATAGGACCTTTTATCATGTTTTTGCCTCATAATATTGCCAATTTTTAAAAGAAAGATTGGCATTTTCCATCATATTAAAATTTTCTCATACTCCTCCAGTGCACAGCATGCGGCAATATCAAGACTTATCAAAAAATAAAAAGTAAGCAATTTATTATTTAGAAGACAAATTCATAAAACAATTTCCTCTTTGTTCATTTGTTATGTACAAATAATAAAAATTTACACAGTAAAACAATTTATGAACCAAAAGCAATCTTTATTATTATTATTATTATTATTATTATTATTATTATTATCATCATCATCATCATTATTATTATACACAGGCAATTTTAAGGTAAAAATCATAGAACACTCTACAGCTATGCTACCCTGAACAAGCCTGATCCCATCTGATCTTAGAAGCTAAGCAGGGTTGGGCCTGGTTAGTACTTGAGACTACCTAGGGAGACAAGTTGCTGTTGGCATAAAAAATAAGAGATTGTAAGATGATAAGGTCCTTGCAATCTGTGAGGTCAACCAAAGGTTGCCTCACCTAAAAAAAAAAAAATTACCAGATGATGCCTTGTTAGTTAGGGTAATATTGTTTATTATATCCATTATTTCATTACTTCCAGATTTTCCCAGATCTGTTTTAACATTTTTTGTTCAATTTCTATGAATTTCTTCTTTTGTGGGCATTTTTCCTAAACTTTAACCAGCTAAAAGATATTGTACATAATCAGTGATTTCTTGACTGTTTTGATGAACATACATATAACTTTCAACATCTAGATTCTTAATTTTGACTTTATGTTTAAAAATAATGTGTATTCTCAATTTCAAAGACTTCTATTTATGTCAGTGAAAATTCATTGTAATGTGATTTATGGATTTTTGGGTATGTGCAAACAAAATAGAAATTGATTTAAAAAATCTGAAAGGAAAGCTAAAAAGCTACACATTTTGGGTTGTTAACACACTGCCTATGAATACATATCCTATAGGTTAATTACACAGAAATATAATTTGTTATTGGGTGTAAGAGCCATACCAAATGCAATTAGACTTCACTCTCTTCCTGACAGAAGTTTTACTGAGTTACACTTTATATGATATTGAAATAACATATAACTCACACACGACATTTTCTTACTGAAAAATATGATATACTGTATAAATATTTTCCAGCAATACAAAATCTAATGATGTATAAAATCAGCTGAAGTTTATAAACTTAAAATAAGATTTTATATTATTTCATCAGACCTGAATTTTTATTTAAACTTTTAGTATTAAACCAAATCTGTGTGTTTTTTTTGTTTGTTTCAGAGCAAAACAATTATTCTTATTAAAACAATATATATATTTAGGAAAAAAATGCAGGCTGGTCAAGATGACCGATATGCCTTTTACAACTATAATTTATATTATTAGGTGATAGATCTTTTCCATTTGTTGACATTAATGCAATATTAGGTAGGCTATAACAAAAGACAATAATATCACATGAAGAAATTTTAGTATTTTGATATTATAAATATGGTAGATAGCACCAAAATGATATAATAATAAAAATAAGTATAAATGATTCAAAGAAATGTTAGATATTTTTGGTCTGTGGCCTTAAATAGGAGTTCTGACATTATTTGTATGTTCACTGGGAAAAACTTTATCTTTTCGTATAATTTTGTATGATCTAAATTTTCACTCTTTCTATGGAAGCAAATTTCATGTTTTGATAGCTACTACACCTTTATAATTTGCGGTAGTTCAGAAAGTAATTTTTATAATGAACCTTTCTTAAAATCACTCAGCATGAGACATAAAGTCATTTTCTCACTTTCTAATAATTCTAGACTCGGAATGCATAGGGTTAATTTAGAACATAGCCCCTCCACATACCCAGAAGACTGATAGCTGCCCAGCCAGCAGCCAAGGAAGGCAGTACATAAAGAGCTTTCAGCAATGCCTACTCCCAAGAATGTTTTCTGCTTCTCTCATGGAGTTATCTGCTCCTGTAACCAAGCGGCACATCTTAACTCTTATCCATCTGAGGAGGAGGCTGCTCCCATAATGAGATAATCCCTCCCTCTGTTTGTGAGCATAAAAATCTCTGCTTGCTCTTGGTCAGCAGCTTTATTCCTGCAGCTTTGAATAGCTGCTACTGAAGCTTCACTGCCTTGTGAGTAATAAATTATATTTCTAATCCCTCTGGTCCTCCTGTTGGTTCTTCTGGAATATCCAAACCCAGGTGCAAATTCCAGGCCTGGGGCTCCTGCATTATAGACTATAGAAAAATAAAACTCAAGCTTTCAGTTTTAAAAGAAAAGAAAAAAAAATAAAAGAGAATGTTTTTCTTTCAATTAATAAAGAAACAACAAATATTCATAGAAGACAAAGTAATAAAACAAAGATCAAAATTTTAATAAAAACTAGCAAAATCTCAAGAAAGAAAAAGAAAGAATGAAAGAAAGAAAGAAGCACATCTAATGTAATTAGTTCCAAAATGTGTCAGCCAAGAAAATAAGTGATATTAGAAAGAAATGGAAAAACAACCTCTCCATCCCTTCACTTTAAAAATTGATTGTAATTCCACAAAAAAACTGAGATTTCTCACCGATTTTTCCAAGTGTGGAAAAGCAAACTAATTGAGTATTCTTATTTTGACACTCTTAGGAAAAAACGGTTGCTGGACAGATACGCATAAAACAGAGAAAGTTATGGAACTGAATTTCTCTGACAGAAGTAAATATTTTAGGCTAAATGGAGAATTAGTGAAGTGTATTTTAAAGGATACATCAAGGAAATGGAATCCAGCTCAGAACTAGATATAGTAAATGTTGGTACAACAGATATAACAAAATGTGAGAAACGAAAGCTAAACCCAGGATTGTCCTTTCTTCTCACTATTATTGCAGACTACAGAAAAAGTGGATAAAACATAAACAGTCTCAACTACTTGTCCTTGGGGGGAAATATTTAACTCTTGGGAACAATGGAAAGGGAGTATAAGTCACCCATATTATATGAGAGTAAAGAAAAAGGTTTCAGTGAAGCTATAGGCATTCCATAGTATGGAGCAGGTATAAGATTTAGCATGAAAATTATGACAGTGTGTTACAACAAAATTAAAAAAAAGTGAAATACTTTTAATACAAAAATTAGAAGAAAACCATAAGAGAAGAAAATATAACCCAAGAAACACAAAGGAAGTCACTACAAATGTGTTTTACTCTAGAACAACTTGGATTAAATAAAATAAAGGACTAAAAGATGAGAGAAAAATAAGACTGTTGACTTAACATAATAAATCAAGGATCAAAGCATTCTTATGTAATTAATAAATTAACTAGAAAGAGAAATGACTAGATAGGGATAAAAAAGTTAATTAGTAACAAGAAAGAAAATATTGAGATAATTACAATAAATACAGCTGTAAAAGAGCAAGTAATAATAAAAATTGATATAGGAGATAAATAGATTTTCTATGTGGATAATTGATGTCCCTAAAATAACTCAACATACTAATTTAAAAAAATCATTGATATGTAGATTAAAGTAAATTTACAGGAAATTTTTAAAAGTTATAAAAGAGTTCAGAGAAAATTGACACTGAAAGATCACACCAAGACACATCTCATGGTTAAGTGATTGAATTTCCTAAAAGAAATAAAATGTGACCCAAGAATTATTTACCCAGAAAAAATGTTGGAACATGAAGGCAATGGGGATTTTAAAATATGAAATTTGAAGAAATAACACTTCTGAAAACTTCTTGAGAACAAAAAAAGCTACCTGAAATGGCAACTAAGAAACACATTAATTGAATTTTTTTAAGAAGCCACTCAATTATGAACTTGTTTAAATTATAGTAACAGAAGAGAATTTATTTATATTTTATTCTATTTATTGGAATGACATTGGTTAATCAAATTATATAGAATTCAGATTTCAGAAGCATAGTGAAGTGAGAGATGTCCCCATGTTTCTCTTGATGAAGTAATAAGCTTAACATCTAAAACTAAAAAACAAACAAACAAACAGAAACTCACACAAGCACATCTGAGTGAATGATCTGCACATAAGAGCTACCACAGGTCAGAACCATGAGATTCGGGTGATAGACTGTGAAAAAAAAAAGAAGTTGCTTCACCCAACCAGAGCTCCCTGCAGGAGAAAGATGAGGTGAGAAGGTGTAGCAGGTTCCTTGAACAGACCTGCTTGAAACTCTGTAAGTTACACAGTGACAGTGCCCAGGGACCAAGGCAGAGAATTTGAATGGCAGAGAAGCAACAGCTGATTACTACCAGGTGCAGTTACAAAATGTGCGCCACAGTTTGCATTTTCCAACACAAAGAACACCTATCCCCATATTCTCCAAGACACAACATCGTAGAGCCCCCAAGGGAATCTGAGCAAACATTACTGAAACTGTCACTAACATTGACAGGAAATAAGACTGAGGGAAGTGAGCATAATTAATTATGAGGAAAAAGGCATTATTAAGGCTTTATATAAAGCAGGGATCCAAGAGTCTTATACATCAACTACAGGAAACCAAAAGAAAATGTCTACTTAGAGATAGGCTAAATAGAGACTTTTATACAACAAATCTTATTGGGGAAAAAAAAAAGTAGAATACAGTTTCATTAATGTCCAGGCAGAGAAATAGTCCACTAAACACCATGAACTACCAAGGTGAAAGACAACTCAGAAAGAAAGAGAAAAATCTCCAGAAAATAACCTTAAAGACATAGAAACATGCAACTTAAATGATAGAGAATTCAGAATGGTACTTCTGAAAAAACTAAAAAAGATCCAAAATAATTCATATCAACAATTCCAGGATTTGAAAAACAATTAGATGAACAGAATGAGATGTTTGTTTGTTTGTTTGTTTTTTAGCAAGGAGATTGAAACCCTCAAAAAGAATTAAATAGAGCTTCTGGAGATTAGGAAAATACTACAAGATTTGGAAAATGAAATAGCAATTTTGGGAAATAGAGTCGACCAAATAGAGGAAAGGATCAGTGATGTCGATGACAGAAATCTAGAAATAAATCAGAAGGAAGAAAGAAATCCAAGAATGACAAATAATGAAGAAAAAATACAAGAACCAACTGATACCATCAGGAGAGGGAAAGGAGCAGGGATTAGAAAGTACTTTCAGACAAAGAGTCAATGAGAATTTCCCAAATCTAAGGAATGAGCTGGAGCTTGGATTCAAGAAGACAACAAAACACCCAATTATCTCAACAACAAAAGGCCTTCTCCAAGACACATTGTATTAAAATGATCAAAAATCAGTGAAAAAAAAAGAGTTTTCAGGACAGATGGGAAAAGAAGATGGTAGCCTATAAAGGAAAATTCATAAGATTATTGTCAGACTTCTCAGCAGAAACCTTCAATCCAGAAAAGAGTGGAATCAAATATTTAAACTATTAAATCATATTCTCTGACATTGACGTTTGGAAGCTAGTGATCATATGCAAAAAGAAAGCAGGAAGAACCACAATTATGTAGAGATTAAACAACATGCTACCAGAGAATGACTGGGTCAGAAAAGAAATAAAAAGAGATATCAAGAGGTACATAGAAACAAATGATAATGATAGAATGACATGTCAAAACTTTTGGGACATGGCAAAAGAGGTCATAAGAGGAAAGTTCATATCATTACAGGTCTATCTCAAAAAAATTAAGAATGACCTTAAATAAACAGACCAATGCTTAATTTTTAAAATCTAATGAAAGAAGAACAAATGAAGCCTAAAGTCAACAGAGGGAAAGAAATAATCAAAATTAGAGCAGAAATAAATTAAATTGAAAACAAAAAAAGCAATAGAAAAAATAAATGCAACAAAGAGCTGATTCTTTGAGAAGATTAATACAATTGAGAAACCCCTGGCTAGACTCACTAAAGATAAAAGAGTAATGACATAAATAAACAAAATCAGGGATAAATGAGGGGAAATTACAAATGACGAAGCAGAAATACTACTAATCATACAAGAATACTATGAAAAATATAAAACACCAAATTTAATAACTTACAGAAGTGGAGTAGTTAGAATAATACAACCTTCTTAGACTAAGTCAAGAAGAACTGGAAAATCTAAATAGATCATTCAGCAGTATGGAAATTGAAACAATCAAATTCCTTCCAAGAAGTAAAAGTCTCTGTCAAGATGATTTAACCAGTGAGTTCTACTAAACATTTAAAGAAGATTTAATATTGGTTCTTCTAACATTCAAAAAAAATCGGGAAGAGGCCATAATTTTTAACTCATTTCATGAGGTCAATATTATCCTGATAACAAAAGTTGGTAAAGGTACCACAAAAAAAGAAATCTACAGACCTATATCTCTCATGAACACAGATGCAAAAATCCTAAATAAGATAACTGGCAAACCAAATACAGCAACATATTAAAAAGATTTTACACCACGATCAAGTGGGCTTCATCTAAGGGGCACAGGAATGGTGCAACATATGCAAATATATTAATGTAATATGTCATTTAAAAAATTTAAAAATAGAAATAATATGATCATATATATGGATGCAAAAAAGATTTTGACAAGACACAACAAACATTTATGATCAAAGCACTTAATGAAGTCAGTATAGAAAGAAAGTATCTTAACATAATAAAGGCCATATATGACAAATCCTCAGACAATATTACACTGAATGCTGAAAAAACTTTAAAACTTCCTTCTAAGGTCAGGAACAAGGCAAGGATCTTGACTATATCCACTGTAATTCAATATAACTTTAGAGGTCATAAAGAGTGCAATCAGGCAAGAGAAAGATATAAAACACATTCAAATAGAAAATGAAGAAGTCATACTCTCACTATTTGAGGGTGACATGCTTCTTTATATAGAAAATGCTAAGAACTCCACAAGAATACTACCAGAAATAATAAGCAATTACAGTAAAGTTGTAGATACAAAAGTGATGTTCAAATATTCATTGAATTCCTGTACTCTAATAATGAATTGTCAGAAAAAATAAATGGAAAAAATAATTCCTTTTGCAAATGCAATAAAAAGAATACAATACCTAGAAATAAATCTAACAAAACATGTGTACAACCTATATAATGAGAACTATAAGACCCTATTAACAATAATTGAAAGGTAAAAAGAAATGAAAATATATTCTTTGTTCTTGGATTGGTGGAATCAAAATAGTTAAAATGACCTCATAAACTAAGGCAAAAACACTGATTTAATGCAATCCTCATTAAAATCTCATCAACCTTTTTTGAAAGAAATAGAACAAAAACGTGAGATTTGTATGGAAGAACAAAAGACCTTGAATTGCCAAAGCCATCCTGAGAAAAAAGAACGAGGCTGGAGGCATCACACTGTCTGACTTTAAATTACATTACAAAGTGACAGTGATCAAAACTGCATGGTATTTGCAGCAAAACGGTCACATGGAATAGTGGAACAGGATTTAGAGTCCAGAAGTAAACCCAAATTTATATGGACAAATAATTTTCAACAACAAAAAAAAACCAAAAACATACAGTGGAGAAAGGAAAGCCTCTTCAATAAATGGTTCTGGGCAAACTGGAAAGCCACCTGCAAAAAAATGAAACTGGACTGTTGTCTATCACCACACACCGAAATTAATGCAAAATGGATTAAGGGCCTGAATATAAGTCCTGAAACAATAAAATGCATAGAAGAAAACACAGGAATGAAATTCAAGGACCTTGGATTTATAGAGGATTTTATGAATTTGACCTCAAAAGCATGAAAAATAAAAGCTAAAATGAATGAATGGGGCTACTTCAAACCTGAACAAACCAGAGGACCTGAACAAACACTTCTCCCTAGAGGACATACAAATGACTAATAAATATATGAAATAATGTTCAACATTGCTAGCTATTAGGGAAATTATAATCCAAACAATAATGAGATGCCATTTCACACATGTTAGAATAGCTATAAAAAGAACAATCTCTCTACTGGGTATTTACCTCAAAGACTTAAAAACTATTTCCAAAAAGATATTTGCACACTTATGTTAATAGCAGCATTATCCATGGTGTTTTTCTTTTTTCAGGCTGCCCTGAGAATTCTTTCTTTGTCATTGATTGTCAATAATTTTAATACAATTTATCTTGTTGAAGTCCCTTTTGGGTGTTCTGTTGACTTCTTGAATACCAAACTGCAGCTCATTCCTTAGATTTGGGAAATTCTTGTCCACTATTTTTCTGAACATGCTTTCTAGTCCCTGATTCTTTTCCTCACCCATTATTCTTTTGTTTTCTTTTCTGATGGTATCAGCTAGTACTTGTATTTCTCTTTCATTAGTTTTCATTCTTTGGTTTCTATCTTCTTCATTCTGATTTATTTCTAGATTTCTGTCTGTTATATCACTGATCTTTTTCTCTTTGGTCGACTCTATTTCTCAAGCTTGTCATTTAATTTTTCAACTCTTGCAGTGTGTTTTTTCTCCAGTAATTCTATTCTCTTATTTTTGAGGTTTTCAATATCTTTGGTAAAAACTCATTCTGCTCTTCTAGTTGTTTTTTTCAGTTCCTGAAATTGTTGCTATGACTCATTTTGGAATTCACTGAATTTGTTCAGAATTACCATCCTAAATTCTCTTTTATTTAAGTTGAATATTTTTATGTCTGTAAGTGTATTTTTGAAGATTTTTCTCTTTCTTTTAAAGATGTCTTTTCACCTTGGTTGTTCATGGTGTATAGTGCTCTATTTATCCACCTGGACTTTAATGAAAGTGTATTCTGCTTTTTTTTTCCAGAAAGAAGATTTATATAAAGGTCTCTCTTTATCTTTCTGCAAAGAAGGTAGTTTTATTTTGGTTTCTAGTCGATGGCGTGTAAGCTTCTTGGATTCCTGCTTTATATAAAGCCTTATTAATGCTTTCTTAAAAAAAAATTCTTGTAGATATTTAATCACACTTGTTACCCTCAGTTTCAATCCCTGTCAGTTTTAGCAACAGTTTTGGTAGCATTTTTCAGATTCACATGGGGCTCCAAGGCATTTGTTCTCAGAGGATATGGGGGAATTGGTCCTCTGGGTTAGAGCATGGAGGCTGTGCCTTAGCCTTGGTTTTGCAACCATGGCTAGTAAAAATTGCCTGTTTTTTTTTTTTGCCATTTTGCTTCTCTGCTTGTTGCCCTGCTGACTGGGCCCTACCTCAGGCTGAGTCATGCTCACAACTCTTTCAGGCAGGAGTGTTCTGGA
Source organism: Macroglossus sobrinus (assembly GCA_004027375.1). Lineage (NCBI taxonomy): Eukaryota > Metazoa > Chordata > Mammalia > Chiroptera > Pteropodidae > Macroglossus > Macroglossus sobrinus. Next base: position 788,101 of record PVKZ01000484.1, on the reverse strand, counting down.
AATTAGCTGCACTTTCTCTCTTCCCCCTCCTTCTACAGGGATCTCTGGCTGTGTGAGGCAACTTCTTTCATTCTCTTAGTCCACCACCCAACACCTGGGTTCTGACTTATGGTGGCTCTTATGCTCAGATCCCACACTCAGATGTGCTGGTGTGCAGTTTGGGTGTTTTTTGTTGAGTTTTAGATGTCCAGCTTATTGGTTCAAGAGGAGAGATCTGGGGACGCGCTTCACTCTGCCATCTTTCTCAAAACCTCATCATTGTTGTTTTAATTTGCATTTTCTTAATAGCTAGCAATGTTGAGCAGTCTAACAAATGTTTGTTGACCATTTGTATGTGTTCTAGGGAAAAGCATCTGTTCAGATCCTCTGCTCATTTTTTAAGGAGACTTTTTTTGTCATTGTTACTTGATTGTATGAGTTCTTCATATATTTTGGATATTAGTCCTTTATAGAAGGCATTGCTTGCAAATATATTTTTTCATTCTAATGGTTTTTCTTTACCTTGTTGATAATTTCCTTTGCTGTACAGAAGTTTTTTGGTTTGATGTAGTCCTATTCGTTTATTTTTACTTTTACTCCCCTTGCCTTTGAAGTCAAATTCATAAAATACTATTTAAGTCCAAGATCCACAGGTTTAGTTCCTCTATTTTCTTCTATGCAATTTATTATTTCAAATCTTATACTCAAGTCCTTAATCCATTTTTATTTAATCTTGGTGTGTGATGATAGACCACAGTCTAGCTTCATTCTTTTGCAGGTGGCTTTCCAGTCTTCCCAGAAACATTTATTGAAAAGTTGTTTCTTTCTCCAGTATATGTTTTTGCCTTTTTGTCAAAAATAACTTTATGTTTTCTATGTCCTTTTTTATGCTAATTTTCCTTTTTTAATGTGCTCACCATGTTCCTTGAGTATCCTTATAACCAGTGTTTTGTACTCTGTATCTGGTATATTTCTTTCCTCTATTTCATTTACTCCTATTTTGGATTTTTCTCTTGTTCTTATGTGCAGGATGTGTTACGTTGTCTCTTCATTTTGGCTGCTTCTCTATGTGTATTTCCATGTCAGGCAGATCTACTGCTTCTCCCAGAGTTAATTTGGGGGTGGCCTTATGTAGTAGGTGTCCCTGATCACATTATTCAGGTGCTCCATATGTATTCCTTGTGCATGTTGTATTTGCTCTCCTGTTGTATGTCCTCTAAGAACAAGTGTCTGTTCAGGTCTTCTGCCCATTTTTTGATTGGATCTTTGTTTTTTTGTTGTCATAGAGTTGTATAATTTATTTGTATATTTTGCATATTAGGCCCTTATTGGAGACACTGCTTACAAATATATTTTCTCATTCAGATGGTTGTCTACCTGTTTGGTGGTTTCTTTGCTGAGAAGAAACTTTTTAGTTTGATATAGTCCCATTCACTTATTTGAGCTTTTATTACCCTTACCTTTGGGGACAAATTCATAAAATCCTCTATAAGTCCAAGGTTCTTGAGTTTAATTCCTATGTTTTCTTTTATACATTTTATTGTTTGAGGTCATACATTCAGGTCCTTATTGCATTTTGAGTTAATTTTGATGTGTAGTGATAGAAAACAATCTAATTCCATTCTTTTGCAGATGGCTTTCCTGTTTTCCCAGTACCATTTACTGAAGAGGCTTCCCTTTCTCCACTGTATGTTTTTGGCCTTTTTTGTCGAAAATTATTTGCTCATATAAATATGGGTTTACTTCTGAACTCTGGATTGTGTTCCACTGGTCCGTGTGTTTGTTCTTTTGCCAATACCATGCCGTTTTGATTACTGTCGATTTGTATTATAATTTGAAGTGTGGCATAGTGACACCTCCAGCTTCATTGCTTTTTCTCAGAATGGCTTTGGCAATTTGGAGTCTTTTGTGATTCCATACAAATCCGATAATTTTTGTTTTATTACTTAAAAAAAAAGCCTATCAGATTTTGATGGAGATTGCATTAATTCTGTATTATGCTTTAGGTAACATGGTCTTTTTAACTATGTTGATTCTTTCAATACAAGAACATGAAATATCTTTCCTTTTCTTTGTATCTTCTTTGTTTTTTTTTTTTTTAAGCAGTGTCTTATAGTTTTCATTTTTTAGGTGCTTCACATGTTATGTTATATTTATTCCTAGGTATTTTATTCTTTTTGTTGCAATTACATAACAATTTTTTAAAATTTCTTTTTCTGACACTTTGTTGTTAGAGTATTGGAACACTATGGATTTTTCATCGTTGATGTTGTATCCACATACTCTACTGTATTTGCTTATTGATTCTAGTAGTGTTGTTGTATATAGTGTTTTTTATATAGATAATTGTGTTATCTACATAAGTGACAGTTTGACATATTAGTTTCCTATTTAGATGCCTTTTGTATCCTTCTCTTGCCTGATTGCACTTGCTAGGTCCTTCAATGTTATATTAAATAAGAGTGGCAATAGTGGACAGCCTTGCCTTGTTCCTGATCTTAAAGGTATATTTTTTTAGTTTTTCACCATTATGTATAATGTTGGCTGAGGGCATGTCATATATGGCATTTATTATATTAAGGTATTTTTCTTCTATACAGATTTTGTTAAGTGTTTTGATCATAAATGAATGCTGTATCTTGTCAAAGGCTTTTTCTGCATCTATTGTTATAATCATGATTTTTATTTTTTTAATTTGTTTATGTGGAGTATCACAATAAATGATTTGCATATGTAGAACCATCCCTGTACCTCTGGGATGAAATCCACTTGATTGTATTCTATAATCTTCTTAATGTGTTGTTGTATGCTGATCACTAGTATCTTATTTAGGATTTTTGTATTTGTGTTCATGAGAAATATTTCTCTATAATTTTCTTTTTTTGTGTTATCTTTACCAAGTGTTGGTATCAGGGTGATATTGGCCTCATAGAATGACTTGGGAAGTATTGCTTCATCTTTGATTTTTGTGGAAGAGTTTGAGAATAGGTATTAAATCTTTGAATGTTTTGTAGAATTTACTGGTGAAGACATCTTGTCCTGGACTTTTACTTTCTGGTACATTTTTGATGATTATTTCAATTTCCATACTGCTGATCAGTCAATTTAGATTTTCCTGTTCTTCTTAATTCAGTCTAGGGAGGTTGTATTTTTCTAGGTACTGGAAAAATTTTCTAGGTTAATAAATTTGCTGTTATATAGTTTTCATAGTATTCTTGTATAATCCTTTGCATTTCTGCCATGTCAGTTTTAATTTCCCCTCTTTCATCCCTAATTTTGTTGTTTTGTGATGTTTTTTCTTTTTCTTTAGTGAGTCTAGCCAGTGGTTTGTCAATTATATTAAACTTTTCAAAGAACCAGCTCTTTGTTTGCCTTCATTTTTTCTATTTTTTTTGTTTTCAATTTCATTTATATCTATTCTAATTTTTATTTTTCCTTCTGTTGACTTTAGGCTTCATTTGTTCTTCCTTTTCTAGTTTTTTAAGATGAAGCATTATGCTGTATATTTGTGCTCATTCTTTTTTTGGAGCTAGGCCTGTAATGATATGTACTTTCCTGTTTTCACTGCTTTTGCTGTGTCCTCAAAATTTTGATATGTTGTACTATCATTGTCATTCATTTCTATGTATCTTTAATCTTACTTTTTATTTCTTCTCTGATCCAGTTATTCTTCAGCAGCATATTGTTTAATCTCCATGTATTTGTTGTTCTTCCCACTTTCTTTTACAATTGATCTTTATTTAAAAGTATTATGATCAGAGAATATTGTTGGTATAATTTCAACCCTCTTATATTTATTGAGGCTATCTCTGTATTCCAGTACATGGTCAATCCTTGAGAATGATCCATGTGCACTAGAAAATAATGTATAAATAGCTGTTTTGAAATGAAAGGCTCTGTAAATGTCAATTATGTCTAGTTAATGTAATGTATCATTTAAGGATGTTATTTCCTATTGATTTTCTGTTTGGATCATCCATCCATATTTGACTGTGGTATTTAGGTCCCCTACTATAATAGTGTTTTGGTCTGTTTCTCCCTTTAGTTCTGTTAGTAATTGCTTTACATATTTCAGAGCTTTATGATTGGGAGTTTAGATACTAATAAGTGTTATGTCTTCTTGGTGCATGATTCCCTTTATTATTATGAAATGCCCCTCAGTATCTTTTTAAACTTTTTTTTTGAAGTCTATTTTATATAATATTAGTACTGCTACTCCCACTTTTCTCTGAATGCTACTTGCTTGAAATATCATTTTCCACCCTTTCGAGTCTATATTTGTCTTTGGAGTTGAGCTATGTCTCTTGGAGGCAGCATAAGTTTGGTTTTTGTTTTTGATCCAATCGGTCACTCTATTTTTTATTGGTGAGTTCAACCCATGTATATTTATGGTGATTATTAAAATATAAGGTCTTCTTATAGCCATTTTATCTTTTCTGGTAGCTTGGTGTTTTTATTGTTTTCTTGTCCTTGTATTTCTAATTTCTTTATTTTGGTTGTTTTTTTTTGTGTATTCATTGTTGTCCTTGTTTTATGCTATATACTTCAGTTCTGAATCTTTGGTATGTGATTACCATTACAGATATATAAAGAAATAAAGAATAATTACATATATATATATATATATATATATATATTAAATATATTCTCCCTTTTCTTCTGTTAGTGCCTTATCTCCATTCCTCTTTGTGAATTTAGATCTTTGAATCTTCCCCTTTTCAGGCGTTGTTGCCTCAATTTGACCCTATGTATGTTGAATGTTCATTACTATTTTGCTATAGCAAATCTCTTATTATTTTTAAACTTATAATGCCCTATTTCTAATAAAGGTTGCAATCCTCTGCTTCTACCAGACTGTTAGACACCTTACTCCTCATTATGTTTTTTTTAATTTATTTTTTGCCATTTTGTTTTAGGTGAGCTAATTTTTTTTTAGTATTTCCTTTAGTGCAGACCTCATAGCAGAGAATGCCTTTAATTTTTGTATGGTTGAAAAGGTCTTTATTTCTCCTTCATATCTAAAGAAGACCTTAGGTGGATATATTATTCTTTCCTGGTAGTTCTTTTTATTTAATAGTTTTGATATTTGATTTCACTCCTTTCTGGCTTGCAAAGTTTGTGCTGACAAGTTCAACAATAATCTAATGAGTTTTCCTTTGTAGATTACAGTCTTCTTTTCCCTAGTTACTGTGAGAATTCTGTCTTTGTCATCAATTTTTAATAATTTTAAGACAATGTGTCTTGGTAAAGACTTTTTTTGGTTGAGATAATTGGATATTCTATTGACATATTGAATTCCAGGCTCCAGCTTATTCCTTAAATTTGGGAAATTCTCGTCAACTATTTGCCTGAAAATGCTTTCTAACCCCTGCTCCTTTTCTTCCCTTTGATAATGTCCATTATTCTTATGCTTCCTTTTCTGATGGTATCAGCTAGTTCTTGTATTTCTCTTTCATTATTTTCTTTCTTCGGTTTCTCTCTCCTTCCTTCTGATTTATTTCTAGATTCTGTCTTCAAAATCACTAATCCATACCTCCATTTGGTCGATTCTGTTTCCCAAATTGCTGTTTACTTTTTTAACTCTTGCAGTGTGATCTTTGTCTTCAGTAAGTCTGTTGAGTTATTTTTTGCAATTTTCAATATATTTTGTAAAGAATGCATTCTGCTCATCTTGTTTTTCAATTCCTGAAATTGTTGATATGATTTGTTTTGTATGTCATTTAGTTTTCTCAGAAATTTCATCCTGGATACTCTGTCATTTAAGTTGCATATTTGTAAGCATATTTTCTGGAGATTTTTCTCTTTCTTTCTGAGATAACTTGTCACCTTTGCTGTTCATGGAGTTTCATGGACTATTTCTTCACTTGGGCATTAATGGAAGTGTATTCTACTTTTATTTTCAGAAAGAACATTTGTTATATATAATGGTCCCTAGCCTGTTACAAAAAAGATGTTTTTTGTAACAGGCAGCACAATTCCTCTTGGATCTCTGCTTTATACAATGTCTTAATAATGCCTTTTTCTTTTTTAAATTTTTATATTTTATTTTATTTTATTTTATTTTATTTTAAATTAAGTTTATTGGGGTAACATCGGTTAATACATTATATGATTACATTATATAATTAACATTGGTTAATATTATAATTTTCAGGTGTACATTATCATTTGACATCTGTATTTTCTATTGTGTGTTCATCATCCAAAGTTCAGTTTCCTTCAGTGTTAGGTCCAGCCTGCCAGGATCGAAGAGGGTCCCTAAAAGGGGGAGCAGGGACTAAGAAGAAAAGAAGACAGAAAGTTATGCAGGAGGGCGCACAGCTCAAAGCCTGTGACCCTGAGTTTATTTTAAAGTTAACTTTTATACAGTTTCCAACTTCTTCAAACAGACTGCCAGATAACACATCTGAGTCCTGTCCCAAATTGCCAGATAGCATATCTGTATCCTGCCCCGGGACATTGTAAATATAGCACCTATTGGTTCCTGTATTCTCAGGCTTGATAAAGTTCCTTGTTCTCAAAATCCCTATAATCCTTTCATGGCTCCCCTGGCTCCCAACACTTCAGCTACCCGTTTCCTTAAGCTACCAGTTTTGTCCCCTTTAGCCACTTTGCTCTCCCCCTATCTACCTATATCTGTCCCCCTTTATCCCGTCTACCTCATTCCTTCCTCTCCCACCCCACTAGTAACCACTACTCTATAGTCCTCTGGTAACCACTAGTCTATAGTCCTTGTCCATGTGTCTCTGTTAGTTTGTCCTGCTCATTTGTTGCTTTTAAGTTTGTATCCCACATGTAAAGTGATACCATGTGATTTCCATCCTTTTCTGTATTGCTTATTTCGCTTAGCATCATTATCTCGAGTTCCATCCATGTTGTCACAACTGGCAGTATTTCATCTCTTCTTATGGCTGAGTAATATTGCATTGTATATATGTGTCACATCTTCTTTAACCAACCACCTATCATAGGGCACTTTAATTTCTTCTATATTCTGGCCACTGTGAATAATGCTGATATGAACATTGGTGTGCAAATATCTTTTTAGATATGAGTTTTCAAGTCTTTGTGGTAAATACCCAGTAGAGGGAATGCTAGATCTAATGGTAGATCAATTTTTAGTTTTTTCAGGAAACTCCATACTGTTTTCCATAGTGGCTGTACCAATTTACAGTTCCACTCGCAGTGTATGAGGATTCCTATTTCTCCACATCCTCTTGAACATTTGTTATTAATTGTCCTGTTGATTATAGCCATTCTAACAGATGTGAGATGGTATCTCATTGTGGTTTTGGTTTGCATTTCTTTAATAGCTAGTGATGTTGAGCATCTTTTCATATATTTGTTAGCCATTTGTATGTCCTCTAGGGAGAAGTGTCTGTTCAGGTCCTCTGCCCATTTAATAATTGGATCATTTGATTTTTTTGTAGTTATTGAGTCCTATGATTTCTTTGTACATTTTGTATCGTAGGCCTTTATCAGAGGTGTTGCTTGCAAATATACTTTCCCATTGGAATGGTTGTCTCTTTACCTTATTGATGGTTTCTTTTTCTGAGCAGAAGCTTTTTAGTTTGATATAGTCTTATTTATTTTATTTTTTCTTTTACTTACCTTGCCTTTAAAGTCAAATTCATAAAATCTTTAAGTCCAAGGTTCTTGAGTTTACAACCAATATTTCCTACTATGCATTTTACTGATGCAGGTCTATATTCAGATCCTTAATCTATTTTGAGTTAATTTTGGTGTGTGGTGACAGACAACTGTCTAGGTTCATTCTTTTGCAGATGGCTTTCCTATTTTCTCAGTACCATTTATTGAAGAGGCTTTCCTTTTACCACTGTATGTTTTTGGCATTTTTATTGAAAATTATTTGCCCGTATAAATGTGGGTTTACTTCTGGACTCTCAATTCTGTTTCAGTGGTCCGTGTGTCTGTTTTGATGGCAATACCATGCCATTTTGATTGCTGTCACTTTGTAGTATAATTTAAAGATGGTCAAAGTGATGCCTCCAGCCTTGTTCTTGTTTCTCTGTATGGCTTTGGCAATTCGGATTCTTTTTTACTTCCATACAAATCTGATAATTTTTTTGTTCCACTTCTTTAAAAAATGCCAATGGGATTTTGACGGGGATTGCATTAAATCTGTATCTTTCTGTCTTTCTCTTTCCTGATTGCACTCGCTTGGGCCTCCTATGTTATATTGAATATCAGTGTGATAGTGGACAAACTTGCCTTGTTCCTGATCTTAGAAGCTTTTTAGTTTTTCACCACTTATTATAATATTGGCTGAAGGTTTGTCATATGTGGTCTTTATTATGTTAAGATACTTTCTTTCTATACTGGTTTTGTTAAGTGCTTTGATCTTAAATGGATGCTGAATCTTGTCAAAGGCTTTCTCTTCATTTATTGACACGATCATATGATTCTTATTTTTTAATTTGTTTATGTGGTGTATCACATTAATCAATTTGCATGCGTTGAACCATTCCTTTGCCCCTGGGATGAAACCCACTTGAATGTGGTGTATACTCTTTTCAATATGTTGCTGTATTCAGTTCGCTAGTGTCTTATTTAGGATTTTTGGCTATGTGTTCATGATAGATATTGTTCTGTAGTTTTCTTTTTTTTGTGTTATTTTTACCAGGTTTTAGTATCAGGGTAATATTGACTTCATAAAACGTTTTAGGAAGTATTGTCTCCTGTTCAATTTTTTGGAAGATTTTGAGGAGAATTGGCATTAAGTCTTCTTTAAATGTTTGAAGCCATCTGGTCATGGACTTTTACTTTTTGATAGGCTTTTGATGATTCTTTCAATTTCCATACTGCTGATCAATCTATTTAGGTTTTTCAGTTCTTGATTTAGTATAGGAAGGTTGTATTTTTCTAAGTACTGATTCATTTCTTCTAGGTTATTACTTTTGGTGTTATATACTTTTTTCATAGTATTCTTGCATGATCTTTTATATTTCTGCAATATTATTCATGATTTCTCCTATTTCATCCCTGATTTTGTTTATTTGTGTACTTTCTCTTTTTTCTTTAGTGAGTCTAGCCAAGGGTTTGTCAACTTTATTAACCTTCTCAAAGAACCAGCTCTTTGTTTCATTTATTTTTTTCTATTGTTCCTTTGTTTTAAATTTCATTTATTTCTGCTCTAATTTGATTATTTCTTTCCTTTTACTGACTTTGGTCTTCATGTGTTCCTCCTTTTCTAGTTTTTTAAGATGAAGTGTTAGGTTGTTTATATAGGCTCATTCTTGTTTCTGGAGGTAGTCCTGTAATGATAAGAACTTTCCTTCTATGACTGCTTTTGCTGTGTCCCAAAAGTTTTGATATGTTGTACTATCATTATCATTTGTTTCTATGTATCTCTTGATCTCTTTTTTTACTTATTCCCTAACTCAGTTATTTTCCAGTAACATGTTTTTTAATCTCTTTTGTATTTGTGGTTCTTTCTGATTTATTTTTGCAGTTGATCTCAAGTTTCAGAGCATTATGATTAGATAATATAATTGGTATGATTTCAACCTACTTATATTTGTTGAATCTATCCCTGTGTCCTAGTATGTGGTCGATTCTTGAGAATATTCCATGTGCACTGTTTTGGAATGAAAGATTATGTAAATATCAATTATGTCCAGTTGGAGTAATGTGTCATTTATTGATGTTATTTTCTTATTGATTTTCGGTTTGGATGATCTGTCTATATCCAATAGTGGGGTATTTAGTTCTCCTACTACAATGTTGTTTTACTCTGTTTCTCCCTTTAGTTCTGTTAGTAATTGCTTTACATAGTTCACGGCTCCCTGATTGAGAGCATAGATATTAATAAGTGTTATGTCTTCTTGGTGCATGATTCCTTTATCATTATGAAGTTTCCCTCAGAATCTTTCTTTTCCTTTTGTATTTTGAAGTCTATTTCTTCTGATAATTGCAATGCTACTCTCAATTTTCTCTGAATGCCATTTGCTTGAAATATCATTTTCCACCCTTTCACTTTGACTCTATATTTGTCTTTGAAGATAAAATGAGGCTCCTGGAGTCAGCATATGGTTGTTGTTGTTTTTTTTTTTTAATCCATTCTACGACTCTATGTCTTTTTATTCGTGAGTTCAGTACATTAACATTTATGGTGATTATTGAAATATGAAGTCTTCTCATAACCGTTTTATCTTTTGCTTTCTGGGAGCTCGGTGTTTCCTTTGCTTTCTTGTCCATGTGTTTCTGTTTTATTTTGTTTGGCTTCTGCCGGTTTTGTCTGATTCTTCTTGTTTCATGTTATATATTTCAGTTCTGAACCTTTTGTGTGTGGTTACCATTATGAATATGTAAAGGATATGTATATACATGCAGCTTCTATTTTCTTCTGCACATGCCTTATCTCCATTCCCCTTTGCATATTTGACCTCTGAATCCTCCCTTTTTCAGGCATTGTTTTCTCAGTTTGCTCCTATGTATGCTCCTTGATGGTTGCACTCCTTTGCTTCTATTTGCTTGATAGTCACCTTACTCTTAATTATGTATTATTGTTGTTGTTTTTGTTATTTTGTTTTAGGTGAGCTGGCCCCTTTCAGTATTTCCTGTAGTGCAGGCCTCATAGTAGAGAATTCCCTCAATTTTTGTATGTCTGAAAAGGTCTTTATTTCTCCTTCATTTCTAAAAGAAAGCTTAGCTGTATACATTATTTTAGACTGGTTGTTCCTCTCACTTAGTAGTTTAAATATTCGAGTCCATTCTTGTCTGGCTTATAAGGTTTGAGCTGAGAAGTCTGAGGATAATCTAATGGGTTTACCTTTATATGTTACCATTTTTTCTCACTGGTTGCTATGAGAATTCTATCTTTGTCATTGATTTTTTTATTACTTTAATACAATGTGTCTTGGTGAAGTCATTTTTGTGTTGATTTTCAAACTCTAGCTTATTTTTTTATACTTGGAAATTCTCATCCACTATTTGAAAATGCTTTCTAGTCCCTGCTTCTTTTCTTTTCCATCCTGTTATTCTTATATTTTCTCTCCTGATGGTGACAACTAGTTCTTGAATTTCTCTTTTGCTATTTTCCTTTCTTCAGTCTCTCTCTTTTTCCTTCTGATTAATTTCTAGATTTCTGTCTTTGATATCACTGATCCTTTCCTCCATTTGGTTTACTCTATTTATTTATTTATTTTTTTAATCTCCAGAAGATTTATTCTGTTCTTTTTGAGAGTTTCAATCTCCTGGCTCTGCTCATCTAGTTGTTGTTGTTGTTTCTAATTCCTGAAATTGTTGATATGATTTGTTTCGGAACTCATTGAATGTTTTTCAGAAGTACCATCCTGAATTCGCTGTCATTTATGTTGCATATTTTTATCTTGGTAAGCTTATTTTCTGAAAAATTTTCTTTTTCGTTCTGAGATGCCTTGTTGCCTTGGTTGGTCATGGTGTTTAATGGACTATTTATCTGCTTTGGCATTATTGGAAGTAAATTCTGCTGTTTTTCCAGAAATAAGATTTATTATATAAAGGTCTCTCTTTAGCTTGTTGCTAAGAAGGTTCTTTTCTTTTAGTTTCCATTAGTTGGCCTATAAGCCTCTTGGACCCCTGCTTTACATAAAGCCTTAAAATGCCTTCTTTAAATTTTTCTTGCAGATATTTAATCATACCTGCTACCCTCAGTTTCAGTCCCTGTCAGTGTCAGTGATAGTCTCAGCAGCATTTGCTAAGATTCCCCTGGGTCTCCAAGGTGATTGGTCTCAGAGGGTATTGGGAAGAGGCTTTCTGGGTTAGGAGTTAGGGACTGTGGCTCCACCTTGATTTTGCAACTGGGGCTGGTTATAATCAAATGTCATTTCTCTGTGGTCCCATCCCACTTCTCTGTCTTCTGTCCCAATGACTAGGCCCTTCTGCCCAGTGAGGATTGCTCACAGTAGTCCCAGGCAGGACTTTTCAGGGATGTTTCCTCACCTTCATCCCTCTCTCTCTTCCTACAGGGAGCACTGGAGGCTGCAAGAGGCAGCTTCTTTATTTCTCTCAGTCTGCCATCTGACGCCTGGTGTTCTAACATGTCGTAGCTCTTATGCACCGATCCCACACTCAGACATGCTGGTGTGCAGTTTGAGTGTTTTTTTGTTGTGTTTTAGATGTTCAATTTATTCTTATTTCAAGGGTAGAGATCTGGGGATGTCTTTCACTCCTCCATGTTTCTGCCACATATCTTTCAAAAAAACAGATCTTAGTTTATTGATTTTTTCTATGGGTTTTCTCATCTCTATTTTATTTATTTCCTCTTTTATCTTTACTATTTCTTTCCTTCTGCTAACTTTGGGCTTATATTTTTTCCCTAGTTCCTTGAATTCTACATGTAAGTTGTTTATATATGTGTGTGTGTGTGTGTGTGTGTATGCTTAATATACCTGTTTATCACTATAAACTTTTTTGTTAGAACTACTTTCATAATATCTCATATGTTTTGATATGTTGTTTTTATTTTCATTTGAATCAAATTTTTTTATTTCCTTTTCAATTTCTTCTTTCTGTCATTATTTTTGTTTTAATGTGTGTTGTTTATTTCCACATGTTTGTGAATTTTCCATGTTTCCTCCTTTTATTACTTTCTAGTTTTATGCCCTTGTGGTCATTTGGTAAGACTGGCTTTGTAAACTGACATGGGATCTATCTAGGAGAAAGTTCCATGTGTGTTTGAGAAGAATGTGCATTCTTCTGCTATTGATTGGAATTTTTTATTAAATATGTTTGTTAGTTTTTTTTAAAATTTTTTGGCTTAAAGTATTGTTTAACTCCAATGCTTCCTTGTTAATTTTCTCTCTTTTTAAAATTGAGGTATTGATGCCCTCTACCATCAATATATTTCTTTCTATTTCTCCCTTCAGATCTGTTAGTAAATGATTAATACATTTAAGAACTCCAATGTGGCTATACATCAATTTACACTTGTTATATCTTTTTTATAAACTGAAACTTTTATCATTGTATAAGGGCCTTATTTGTTTCTTGGTATCCTTTTTGAACTTAGTCTATTTTGTCTGATGTAAGTACAGCTACTCCTGCTCTCTTTTTGTTTTCACTTTCGTAGAATTTATTTTTCTTTCTTTCACTTTGAGCCCATGTGTTCCTAAAACTGAAGTAAGTCTCCTGTAGGCAGCATATATTGAGGACTGTTTTATTTTAAATCAATTTATTCACTTTATGTATTTAAATTGGAGGAGTCAATCCATTTATATTTAGAGTAATTATTGATATAGAGGACTTACTAAAGTCATCTTATTAAGAGTTATCTAGCTGATGTTTAGTTCCCACATTCTGGTCTTTCTCTTTTTCTGCCTTTCTTTGCAAATTAATGATTTTCCATAGTGGTGTGTCTTGCCCTCATCTCTATCTGTTGTGAATCTACTGTAGGTTTTCTTTTTTTTTTAGTATTTGCCATGAAGCTTACATGAAACTTCTGAAACATACGAGATGATATTTTCCACTCTTGAAAATTTTATTTTATCATTAGTTTCAAGTATACAGGACATTGGCTATACATTTATATAGTTTATGAGGTGATCCCCTTGATTGCTTTTTCTTTCCTCTGGCTCTACACCTGGCCATTAAATTAATGCTGACTGTATTCCACGTGTCATGCTCCCCATCCCCATGGGGAGCTATTCTGTACTACTATTTTGTACTTCTTTAATCCTTCACCCCTTTCTCCCAGTCCCCTAATCCCCATCCCTTCTGGCTATCACCAGATTGTCCTCTATATTTGTGAGTCTGTTTTTGATTAATTTGTAATTGTTATTCCTTAGATTCTGCATATAAGTGGAAACATATGGTATTTATCTTTCTCTGTCAGACTTATTTCACTCAGCATAATAACCTCTAGGTCCATCCATGTTGTTGCAAATGGTAGAATTTTATTTTTTTATGGCTGAGTAATATTATATCATATATATGAACCATAACTTCTTTATCCAATCATCTGTTGATGAGCATTTAAGTTGCTTCCATGTCTTGACTATTGTAAATTGTGCTGCCATAAACAGAGGGTTACATAGAACTTTACGAATTATTGCTTTGGTTTTCTTTGGATAAATACCCAAATTAGAAGTGCAATTACTGGTTAAAAGGTAGATCCATTTTTAACTTTTAGAAACTATGTTTTCCATAGTGGCTGTACCAATTTGTAATCCCACCAGCAGTGTATGAAAGTTCCTTTTCCTCCACATCTTCACCAATACTTGTTGATTTTTGATTTATTGATGATAGCCATTCTAACAGGTGTAAAGTAATATCTCATTGAGGTTTTAATTTGCATTTCTCTGATGATCAGTGACCTTGAGCATCTTTTACATGTCTATTGGCCATCTGCATTTTCTCTTTGGAGAAATATTTTTTCAGATTCTCTGCCCATTTTTTAATAGGATTGTTTTGTTGTTATTGTTGTTGAGTTGTATGAGTTCTTTATTTAATCTGCATATTAAATTCTTGTCAGATGTATCATGAATGAAGTTGGTTGTCTTTTTTGTTGTTGGTGGTGGTTTTCTTTGCTGTGCAAAAACATTTTAGTTTTATATAGTCTCGTTTATTTATTTTTTCATTTGTTTCCTTTGCTGGGAAAATATATCCAAAAAGAAATGCCCATGTTTTATCTTAGAAGTTTTCTGGTTTCAGGTCTTACATTTAAGTTTTTAATCCATTTTGAGTCTATTCTTGTATATGATGTCAGAAGGTGGTTCAGTTTCTTTTTTTGCATGTATCTGTCCAATTTTTCCCAACAACATTTACCGAAGAGACTGTCTTTACCTCATTGTGTATTCTTGTCTATTTTGTTATAGAAAAAAATGACCACATAGGTGTATATTTATTTCTGGGCTCTCTGTTCTGTTTCATTGTTCAATGTATCTGTTTTCATGCCAGTACCCTGGTGTTTTGATTACTGTAGCCTTAGTATAGTTTGATACCAGTTGGGTGAAGCCTCCAACTTTGTTATTCTTTCTCAAGATTGCTGAGGGTATTTGTAGCCTTTTATGGTTCCATATAAATTTTAGGATTTTTTGTTCTATCTCTCTGAAAAATGCCATTGATGTTTTGATAGGAATTGCATTGAATCTATAGATCACTTTATGTAGTATGGCCATTTTAATGATGTTGATTCTTCCTACCCATGAACATGGTACATGCTTCCATTTATTTGTATCTTCTACAGTTTCTTTTTTCAATTACTTATAATTTTCTGAGAAGTTCTTTTACCTCTTTGGTTAATTTGATTTCCAGATATTTTATTGTTCTTGATGCTATTATAAACAGGATTGTTTTCTTAATTTCCCTTTCTGAAAGTTAATTATCGGTGTATAGAAATGCCACTAACTTCTGAAAATTAATTTTGTAACCTGCTATATCATCAAATTCATTGATCAGTTCTAACAGTATTTTTTTTTGTGGAATCTTTAGGGTTCTCTAGATATAGTATCATGTTATCTGCAAATTAAAATAGTTTTAATTCTTTCTATTCAATTTGGATACCTTTTCTTTCTCTTTCTTATCTTATTGCTGTGGCTAAGACTTCTAGTACAATGTTGAAGAAGTGCGGTGAAAGAGAGCATCCTGTTTTGTTCCTGATCTTAAGGAAAATGTTTTTAGCCTTTACCTGTATGTTTGTCCTATATGGTCTTTAGGTTTTTATTATGTTAATATATGTTCTCTCTATTCCCACTTTGCCAAGAGTTTTTTTCATACATGGATGCTGGATTATGTTGAATGTTTTTTTTGCATCTATTGATATGATTATATGATTTCTATCTTTCAATTTGTTAATGTAGTATTTCACATTAATTGTTTTGCAGATATTGTAGCAATTTTGTATCCCAGAAATAATTCCAACTTTGTCATGGTGAGTGATATTTTTAATGTATTGTTGAATTTGGTTTGCTAATATTTTGTTGAGGATTTTTGCATCAATGTTCATAAGAGATATTGGTCTATAGTTTTCTTTTTTGTAATGTCTTTTTCTGATTTTGGAATCAAGGTAATGATGGCTCATAAAAGGAGTTAGAGAGCCTTTCTTCTTCTTCAATTTTTTGTAGTAGTTTGAGAAGAATAGGTGTTCATGTATTTTAAACTCTTAACAATTTAACTTCAATTGCATACAAAATCTCTACTCTTTTACTTTACCTTTTGTTTTTAATGATAACATTTAGCTTTTTAATATATTGCATTTTTATGAACAAATTGTTGTTATAGTTATTTTAAAACTGTTTTTAAAACTTTATACTGGAGTTAAGAGGTTAACCCTCTATCATATTACTGTATTAGAGTGTTCTGAATTTAACTATATACTTTTACATTATATTGTATATTTTTATTTTTATGTTACTCTTTAAAGCCTTTCCATTTCAGCTTGAAAAATTCTGGCAGTATTTCTTGCAAGGCAGGTCTAGTGGTAATGAATTCCCTCACCTTTTTTTTTTCTTTGGTGGGGGGTGTTGTATCTTTCCATTGTTATAGTATAGCTTTGCTGGGGTAATATTGGTTGATAGTTCTTTTTGTTGTTGTTTTGTTTTTAATTCAGCACTTTAAATACAGCATCCCATTCTTTCCTGGCTTGTAAGATTTCTGCTGAGAAATCTACTCATAGCTTTATTGTGGTTACCTTGTATGATGCAATCATTGTCTCTTGGTTCTTGTAAAGTTATCCATATTTAAATTTTGTCAGTTTTCTTAGATTATGTATTGGGGAGGATCTCTTTATTTTGATTTTGTGTGAAGACCTATGTTCTTCATGAACTTGGTCTTTCAAATCTGTCCCTAGTTTTGAGAAGTTCCCAACCATTATTTTTTTTATAGTCTTTGGTCCACTTCTCTTTTTTCAATCAGGAACTCCAATGATTTGCATTAGTCTTTTTGATGGTATCCCATAGATCATAGACTTTCCTTACTATGTTTTATTATCTTTCCCTTGTTTTCCTTGCTAGATAATGGTAAAGTTCCTGTCTTGAAACTCTGATTATTTCTTCTGCTTAATCAAGTTTGCTATCAATAATCTCTATTGCATTTTTTAAAATTTCATTCATTGTATTCTTCCACTCCAGAATTTTAGATTTTTTAATGATGTCTTTCTCCCCATTAAACATCTCATTTTGTTTTTGTATCGATTTTCTTATTTTGTTGAATTGTCTTCCTACCTTTTTTGTTGCTCATTGAGTTTCCTTAAAGAAATCTATTTTAAATTTTTTGGTAAATTGGGTTCAGCTATTGGAAGATAATTGTAATCCTTTGGTTGGTGTCGTGTTTTCTTGATTTTTTCTCTTCCTTGGCTTTTGTACTGCTGTCTGCTTCTTTGGGAAAATGTTTTTGTTTTTTTTCCAATTTTAATATCTTTAATGTAAAAATACTTTTAATTAACTCTGCTAGAGATTCTGAGATTTTCTTAGGCATTTTATGGCCATACTTGCCTCATGCTTCTTGCTCCCTCAGGTGGCAACATTCTTAAGCTTGTATGGTTTCTCTGTATCCTATAATATACTAGACCAAATGTAAACACAGTCTCTTATTTTTCCAAAGGTGGTGCTACAGCTCAAGTTTGCAGATTCAGTCAACTTTCTGTGTGTCCTCACTGAATGTCTACAAATACTCTCTTGAGCCATTGTAGGGAGTGTGCAACAGTGAGCTGGCCAAAGGTTAGAAAAGTGTGAGAATAAGGAACATGAAGCATTGTGGGTACCCATGGGCCAGTTGGGAGGAATCTGTGGATGAAGCATTTTCAGAGTCTTATGGATGGGCTTCTGATGGAATCCTTGATGTAGTTAGGGTATGCATTTCTTTAATCCCCTTAAAGAGTTATAACTTCCACTTTTCCAGAAAATTTCTGGCTCCCCCTCCCTCCCAGTCATGATGTTCTGAATTTAGTGCTCTGGATATGGTAAGAGAGAAGTAATCTTTTTTGGCAGTGTCCCACACAACTTAAGAAGCCAGGTGCTGACTCACACACACTTTCTTTGTCGCATGGGATCAATCAGAATTTAAAGTTCTTTTTGACTCTTACCTATGTCACTTTGGTGGTTGGGTGACACGGATATAGTAAAACTCTTCCTCTTACCCACTCCTGTGAGTCCAAACTTACATTTTTTTTCCTACAGAGTGCTGGAAATTTTCCCCTGGAAACATGTGCTTCCACAATGGCTTTCTTGTCTATAAGTGATTATATAATTTAGTGTTCTCCAGGGTTTCCCTGACAGTAACTGAGAGGGACTAGAGCTGGTCTATGAGGCTTTGCAGGGTCCACTGAGGTCAGTACTGAGGTCTATTTGCCTATTAATAGACAAATAGATAGATGAGAGTCCTCCTGGGTTCTTAGGTGAATGGTGCTAGTTCCCATAGCTCCTCAAAGACATTTTATCTATAGATGGATGCTGAATTTTAGTTGTTGAGTGGGGAGAAATACAAAACATGGAATGTTTTATACCTCTATGATTCTGACATTATTCCTCACCTAAATGTAGTTTAATCTGTAATAGTCTTGCTTATCATTCACTGATTTTTTAAAACAATTTTTATTAATATTTTCCTACCCAACATCTTGGCTATTATTTCTTCAAGTACTTTCCTGCCAAGTGCTATCTTATCTAACTTTCTGAGACTTCTGTTGCAAATATATTGTCATTTCTGCTGTTTTTTCTCTTACTCTTTAATTCTATTATTGAATTTTTGCCAGTCGTTTTTTAATGTCTTGTTATTCATCACTTGGAAACCTTCTAGGTATTCAAAGAAGAGGCCTAAATGTTTCTCAAAATTCTGTAATTGATAAGACTTGAACTCCAAATTTTGTATCTCAGAAACAAGCATGTTGCCATAATCAGTGTTTTTCAACTGCTTCTTTCTTCTGAGCTTCATGAAGTCTTAAAATTGTCATGCCAGGTTTAAGAGCCAGCCACAGATTTGAGCAGCATTTGTTACATATATTTTGGGTTTTCTTTCTCTGTGCCACCTTCTTTCCAGGATTTTTTGATTTTCAGATGTTCCAGAATCCACCTAATAGACTTTGGATTTTGTTTCTTCTGTTCAGTGATACTGTCACTTTTATTTTTGGCTCTCTTTTCCCATGCACCACCTGACCTGAGAAGTGTATTCAGTGGTAAAGTGTTATAAACATGGTTCTTATCTGGATTGCTTTTCTTCTTTCAGTAATAAATTCTCTCCAATTTTTGTCTGCTTTTGGTTTTTCCAGATCACTCAAATTATTGTTTTAGTATGTTTTAAGCTCATGGTTTTTAATTTGTCTTGGCTAGAAGGTAACTGATACAAGCTACTCAGCCATGTACAGAGATGAACTGAAGTATTTTTAAATTAATTTTTTTGAGTCCAGAAAAGAAAACAAGTTTATTACTTTAGAATCTAGTAATTTTCTCACTATTTTATATTGTCTACAAAGTCTGTACAATATTATTTTTTAATGTTAATTATAACATTATTTTACTTACTGTTGGCTATATTACTAATTTCACAAGTCTTTAATGTGCCCTTTCCATATGGATAGCTATATATTTTAAATTAATAAGCTAATATTTATTGATAACACAACATGGCAGCATTGTGCTGAATATCTTACAAATATTATAAATGTTAATCTTTAGAGTAATTCTAGAGGAAATATTTTCCTCCAGTTTATAGTTGGGGACACAGAGTCATTAGGTACTTATACAAGGTTAAAAAACTTGGGATTAAATAAAAAGCCTGACTCTGGATTCTAAACTCCTAATTTCTATGTCTTGCTATGGCCATATATGTCTCTCTGTTCTATATACACAAAGTCTTCATTGTTCATTTTTCCATTCACAGAGTCATTTAGGTAGCTTTGTAAAACCAGTTTAAACAGCCATTCTGAACGTATCACACTTATGAGGGTACATGATAACTTTTGGGCTTATTTTTCCTATAATTTCTGCTCAACTTCCATCTAACTTTCATGTTTAATAATTTTTTTCCTGAAGCTGCTCATGTTGAGTCTTTAAATCAAAATTATTGCTGCAGAATCAGGGACTTTAGCAGATGCCTCTACAAGACACCTTTGACATCTTTCATTCTCAGTGCCAAAACTTTGATTGTAAGATAATTTTGATGAGTCTGTCAGAACCCCAGACCACTGAAAAATTTACTGCTTTGCTTTACTTTTACCTCTAAATTTTGTAAGGGCTATAAAATATAGAGAAGTACAGTTTCATTCTAATTTTAAGTATATCATTAAAAGAAATGTGCATATGTGGAAAGGAATAGAATATAACTGAATACATAATCTACCAAGTCTATTTTAAATCACAATACTAAGTGAGAAACATTTACTTAAAGAATGCTACCATTCAAATATAGTTCTTGATCTTAAAACATTATAAACTTCATATAATGATAGTCAATTCTTTTATTTACTCCAGTTCTTTTGGGAGTATTTTCAAAGAACGTTCTTTTTATTTATTTATTTATTTATTTATTTATTTATTTATTTATTTATTCCACCAACACAAAAATTGAAACTATGGAAGTTTTAGGAACCAAATAAGTGTTGTTGAACCTTTGTGTCTTTGATAACATTTACTAATAGTACATATTAATAAATATCATAAACATGATTCTTGTAATGATTCTTAATCAGAATCTTTGGAATAAAATTCTTCACCCATAAAATACAAGTAGTTATCTGTACAATTTTCGAATATCACTCCTTCAGGCCTTTATTCCTTGGTCAAAAGTAATGTTGTTATTTCTGGATTATGGCTAACCTGACTCCCTTTAAAACATTTGTGGTAATTAGAGATTAGCCTTTGTCAGGATGTCAAGTTGCAATGATGATGAATGTCATTTAAATGTGCAGCAAATATGAATCTTACTCTATATAATCAGATATGCAATAAATATACTTTCTTTAGTTACTTAAAAATAATTTGACTCTGAGTCTTAATTCCACCAGATTGACAGAATTTTCCTTCTAATCCATTACTGGGGCCACTTTACCTTCTCCACCCCATTAGGGCAGTTGAATACAGAAGCTCACATTATGTGCAGAAAAGAGGGGGGAGGACATTTAATTTCTAGCCCATAATAGTTGCTGATGACAGAATCAGTGCAGTGTCTCTTGGAATCTGATATCTTCCTGCATTTTAATCTCTGGCATTTAACAACTTTTAGCAACATACAAAAGTAAACAAACTAGTAAATAAACAAAAAAAACATTGGTTTCTCAGGCGTATCTGCTTTTGTATTACTTCACTATACTAGATAGCAGCTTAACACAATGCTTAAGAACCTCGGCTCAAAACATGCATATAAATTTATAAAACTATTTGTGACTTTTGGTAACTGACCTTGAGTAATATTATGTGTATGACTTTGGATAAGTGATCTTGGATAAAACAATGTGTGTTTTCGAATAACAATAAATTATGAAGTTTAGGTAAATAGAAATGCAAGATAATTAGAACAGTGTCTGGTACAAAGTATTAAATTGATGTTAGCATTTTTTATAATTATTGGTGCTTAAAATTGAAAGGAAATTAAATGAAAATTTGGTAGAATAATAAGATATTAATGTCTTAAAAAGCAATTTTAAACAAAATTTAATCAAGTAGATACCACACCATTAACAAGATAGTTTTACACTTTTGACAGAACAACTCTTAGGCAGGACCATTTAGAAAGTGACTCAATAGATCACATTCATCTAAGCCAATTGGATCATCTCACAAGCCATTGTAACCAATAAGTGAAGTTTCTGATCCATAAGCAATATCCCTCACACCTGATAACATGACCCAAAACTATTGCCTGGTTTTTATGAAAGGATATCCCTCTCCCTTGCACGAGTAGGTGAGATCACCTATAAAGACCTATGTGAAACAGACTTATCATTTAACAAATTCCACAACAAAAGAAACCTACCTTATTGTATTTATTCTATTCTAGGCTCAGTTGGGATTATTTTGATTCACCTACAAAAATGAAGCAAATACTATGTTCTCCTGCCCATTGGCATTTAATATAGTTGATGAGTAGTAGGTTGGGCACTCTGAACAGCTATTTATTTATTTCTAATGTAATCTTTAAAGGAATGAAATATGAAACTCTCTGGAATATTATTATTGACATTTTTCAAAATCTTCATGGACAATTTCTTTAGATTTCACATTAAGAGTTTTTTTGGAAAACACCTTATTCAAATACAAAAATTGTAATAAATAGCTTTTATCTAAGAAAGCTTTTCTTTCCTGCCCTCCCCACCCCATGAAACTCATATAGAAACAACATATGGCATTTCTTAGTCATGTAGTTGGTTTTGGCTGCAAACTTTCAACATAGATCCTAGAGCAAAAAAGAGAAAGGAAAAATGTAAAATAAAAAAAATAAACATATTAAACCTCTTGGTTCAGTGGTTTGCTAAACATCAAACACATAACTTAAATAATAAAAAAAAGCAGAATGCTCTCAGTTATCTTAGTCAAATGAATTAATGAGCCTCCTCTGAAATCATTATTAACTCTATGATAACTAGTTAATTAGACCAAAACCAAGTGGGGCTAATAATAACTGCTCCAGCAAAATTTCTTGAAGGGAAGTTTTCCTGCAGAGAAAAATACAGTAATTATTTTTGTGTTAGTCATTATTACAATGTAATCTCAAGTTGCAGGATCAAGAGTGGATCCTCAACAAAGTTTTTCTCACCTATAAGAGTATATTTAGAGAAATCAGTATTTTACCTAGAAAAAGAGCTTGGCTGACAAGTTTCCAAAGCAATTTTTCCACCTACATGACAAGTTTAAATAAACAAACCATCAATCAAACAAACAAACAAAAAAACATGTGAGTGACAGAGTTAAGAGTTAAAGTAAAAACATAGAAATATAACCGAGTCTATATCTGGTTTAAAATGATTCATATGTGAGACATTTTAATTAAGTACCTACATTTTTTAAAAGATTGATATTCTCTTATTTGAGAACAATGTTGAATAGAAGTGAAAACATGGCCATATTTTTATTGTTACTGATTTTAGGGTAAAAGCATTCCATCTTTTATCATTTAAGTATAATGTTAGCTGTAGATTTGCTGTTTTTTATGTAAGATGACTTTTAGGTTAAGGAAGTTAGTTCACTTCCTAATTCATGTGAGTGTTTTTTATTATAAAAGGGTATAGGTTTTATCAACTGTGCTTTTTGTGTGTGTGTGAGGATTGTATGTTTCTTTTTCCTTAATTCTACTGAAATGATGTATTGATGGCTTTTCATAAGTTGAACCAAACTTGCATTCCTGTGATAACTCCCACTTAATCATGGTGTATAATACTTTCTACATATTCTGTTTGTTTTGTTAATGTATTATTGAGGATATTTGCATTTGTACTTATAAAAAGTATTTTTCTTCAGTTTAATCTTTTGTGAGATCTTTGGCTTTTATACTATGAAAATACTGGCTTCATAAAATGCAAAGTCTTATTTTCTATTTTCTTAGACTTGTTTGTGAAGAGTATTTTTTGAGAGATAATTGTCATAAACATTATTTTGGTTTAGTATACAATATAATAAATCAATTTTTGTACATGTTATGAAATGATCACCAAAAAGTTTATATAGTATTCATTATCACACTTATTTACAATTTTCTCTTTGTGATGAGAAATTTTAAGTTCTATCCTCTTAGCAATTTTCAACTATATATTATTATTATGGTGACTATTATCACTATACTGTACATTACATCCCTGGGGTGTATTGTATAACTGAAAGTTTATACCTTTTGACCATATTTACCCATTTCATCCCCCATTCCCAACAACCATCAATATGTTTTCTGTACCTATGAGCCAGCTATATTTTAGATTCCACATATAGGTGAGATCATACTCTATTTGCCTTTCTCTGACTTAATTTACTTAACACAATACCTTGAAGTCCATACATGTTGTCACATATGTCAAGATTTCATTCCTTTTAATAGTTCAATGATATTTTTATTCATTTTTATGGTTGAATAATATTTCATCACACACACACACACACACACACACACACACACACACGTGTGTGTGTGTGTGTGTGTGTGTGTGTGTGTGTATGCGCGTTCTTTTATTCATCCATCGATGGACAGAGGTTGCTTCTATGCCTTGGCGATTACAAATATTGCTGCAATGAACATGAGGATGCATATATCTTTGAGTTAGTGTTTTCATTTATAAAATATAAATACTCAGAAGTAAAGTTACTGAATCATATAGTAGTTCTATTTTTAACTTTTTGAAGAACCTTCATTACTGTTTTACATAATGACTATACCAAATTACATTCCCACCAATAGTGTACAAACGTTTCTTTTTTTCCACATCCTCACATTTATTTTTTGTCTTTTTGATAATTGCTATTCTAACAGTTGTGAGGTGATATCTTATGGCTTTGATTTGAATTTCTCTAATGATTAGTTATGTTGAGCACATTTTTGTGTATCTGTTGGCCATCTGTACATCTTCTTTCAAAAACTGTCTATTCAGACTTAATATCCATTTTTAATCAAAGTGTTTTCTTCTTGCTATTGAATTGTGTATAAGTACTTATATATTTTGGATATTAACCCCTTATTAGATAATAATGTCTAATTTTCTTCTATTTCTTATGCTGTCTTTCATTTGTTGATGGTTTCCTTTTGGGGGCAGAAGCTTTTTAGTTTTATTTAGTCCAACCTGTTCATTTTTGTTTTTGATGCCTTGACCTTGGTGTCAAATACCCCCCGTGAACCCCACCTAAAATCATTACTAAGACTGATACCAAGAAAAATTGGTAAAAATGCTCCTTTAAATGTTAGTATTTACCAGTGAAGCCATCTGGGCCTGGGCTTTCTTTGTTAGAAATTTCAAATATACTAGTTAAACTCTTTGTTATTCTATTCAGATTCTCTGTTTTTTCATAGTCAGATTTGGAACTTTGTGTCTTTCTAGAAATTTTTCTATTTCTCCTGAGTTATCTCATCAGTTGACATACAGTTGTTCATAATATCCCCTTATATTTTTAAGCATTATTGAAGCATAAATTGCAAAAAATATACTGTTTTTAAATTGCCTGTCATTTCCAAACCCACTCTTCTTTTAAAATTTAATTTATTTGGGTTATATTAGTTATTAAAATTATGTAAGTTTCAAGTGTATAATTAGATAATACATCATCTGTACATTGTATTGTATGCTCATCACCCAAAGATAAATCTCCTCTGTCACTATATATTTGACTCCCTTGATCCTTATTTACTTCTCCCATTCTCCATTTGCTCTGGTAACCACTAAACTGTTTGTCTGTATGTATAAGTTTTTGTTTGTCTCTTGCCTGTTTCTTGCTTTCAGTTTTATATCCCAAATATTAGTAAAATTATATGGTCCTAGACTTCTGTCTGATTTATTTCACTTAGCATGATATTTACAAGATCCACCCATGTTATCACAAGTATTTCTTCTCTCTTTATGGCTGAGTAATATTCCATTGTATCTATGTACCACCGCTTTTTTATCCAATCATCTATCATAGGACACTTCAGTTTCTTCCCTGTTGTGGCCACCATGAATAATGCTGCTGAGAACATCGGTGTGAAAATATCTTTTTTGATATGAGTTTTCAAGTCTTTGGAGTAAATACCCAATAGAGTGGCTGCTGGATCACATGGTAATCAATTATTAATTTTTCAAAGAACCTCCATACTGTTTTACATAGTGTCCGTACCAATTTGCAGTCCCATCAGCAGTGTATGAGGGTTCCTTTTTCTCCACATCCTCTCCAATACTTTTCCTGTTGATAACAGCTATTCTAACAGGTGTGAGATGGTATCTCATTGCAGTCTAGGTTTGTATTTCCCTAATAGCTAGCAATGTTGAGCATCTTTTCATATGTTTGTTGGCCATTTGTATGTCTTCTTTTGAGGAGCATCTGTTCAGGTCCTCTGTCCATTTTTAGGTTGGATTTTTTTTGTTGTTGTTATTAAATTATAAGATTTCTTTAAATATTTTGGATATTAGCTTCTTATTGAAGGTGTTGTTTGAGATATCTTCTCCCATTCAACTGGTTGCCTCTTTGTTTTGTTGATGGATTCCTTTCTGTGCAGAAACTTTTTAGTTTGACACAGGCCCATTCATTTACTTTTGCTTTTATTTCTCATGGCTTTGAGTTCGAATTCATAAAATCCTCCCTAAATCCAAGGTCCATGAGTTTAGTACCTATGCCTCTTCTAAGCAACTTATTGTTTCTGGTCTTATATTTAAGCCTTTGATCTATTTTGATTAAATTTTGGTGTATGGTGACAGTGTGGTTCCATTATTTTGCATGTGGCTTTCCAGTTTTCCCAGCACCATTTATTGAAGAGGCTTTCCTTTCTTCACTGTATGTTTTTGGCTCCTTTTAAAAAAATTATTTGCTCATACATATGTGAGTCTATTTCTGAGCTCTCAATTCTGTTCCACTGGTCCATGTGTTTTGCTGCCATTTTCATGCTTTTTTGATAATTGGCACTTTGTAGGATAATTTGGAGTTATGCAGTGTGATAACTCTGGCCTGATTCTTTTTTTTTTCTCAGGATTACTTTAGCTATTCAGGATCTTTTGTGTTCCCATACAAACTTGATTTTTTTTTTATTCTAAATGCTAAAAGGCATTGGGATTTTAATGGGTATTGCATGAAATCTGTATATTGCTTTGGGTAATAAGGTCATCTTAACCATGTTGATTCTTCCAGTCCATAAACACTAAATATCTTTTCATTACTTTGTGTCTTCTTCAATTTTTTTTAAATAATGTCTTACAGTTTTCAGTGTATTGGTTATCGACATGCATTCTTAGGTTTATTTCTATGTATTCTACTCTTTTTTTTTTGCAACTGCGAAATAATTTGCTTTTTCTTTTTCATTTTTTTCCCTGAAAACTTACTGTTAGAGTATAGGAATGCTATGGATTTTTGTACATTGATTTTTCATTCTGAAACTTAAATTTATTTGTTTATTGTTTCTAACAATTTTTGGTGGAGTCTTTAGAGTTTTTGATACAGAGAATCATGTCATCTGCAGAAAGTGACAATTTACTTTATTTCCAATTTAGATACCTTTTATTTATTTCTCTTGCCTGACTAATAGCTAGGAATTTCAGCACTATATTTAATAAGAGTGGTGATAGTGGACCACCTTGTCACATTCCTGATCTTAAAGGAAAATATTTTAGTTTTTCACCATTAAGTATAATGTTAGCTGAGGGTTTGTCTTATATGGCTTTTATTATGTTGAGATACTTTCCTTCTATGCCTATTTAATAAGTATTTTAATCATAAACATATTCTGTATCTTGTGAAATACTTTTTCTGCACCTATTAATATGTTCATATGGTTTTTATCATTTATTTTGTTTACATGATGTATCACATTAATCAATTTGTATATGTTGAACTATTCTTGTGCCCCTGGAATGAACCCCACTTAACTGTGATGTATAAAATTTTTAATGTATTGTTGTATTCGATTTGCTAGTATTTTGACTTGAATTTTTAGATTTGTATACTATTTATCTTTTATTTTGTTAATATGGTTTATCACATTCATCTTTTTGCATATGCTGAACCATCCTAGTGACCCTGGAATGAACTCCACTAGATGGTGATGAAAAATCTTTTTAATGTATTGTTTTATGTAATTTACTAGCATTTTGTTTAGAATTTTTACATCTGTAGTCATCGGAAATATTAGTCTGTAGTTTGTATATGTGTGTATTATCTTTACCAGCTTTATGTAGCAGGATAATATTGGCCTCATAAAATTACTTATGAAGTATTGCCTCTTTTACAATTTTTGGAAGAGTTTGAGAAGAACAGTTATTAAATATTCTTTGTATGTTGGGTAGAAATCACTAGTGAAGCCACCTGATCCTGGAGTTTATATTTTGGGAGGTTTTTCATGATTGTTTCAATTTCCTTACTGTTGATTGGTCTATTTAGAATTTTCACTTTCTCATAATTCAGCGTTGGAAGTTTGTGTATTTCTAGGAACCTGTTCATTTCTTCTAGGTTATTGAATTTGGTGGCACATAATGATACTTTGTATTTTGGTTGTATCTGTCATAACTCCTCTTTCATTCCTGATTTTATTTGTTTCCTTTCTCTTTTTTCTTTAGTGAGTCTAGCCAGGGGCTTGTCAATTTTATTAAACTTCTCAAAGAACCAGCTCTTTTTTGCATTGTTTTTCCTATTGTCTTCATGTTCTCAATTTCCTGTAATTCTGCTCTAATTTTGATTATTTCCTTCCTTCTGCTGACTTTAGGCTTCATTTGTTCTTTTTCTAGTATTTTAAGATGCAAACTTAGGTTGTTTATTTGGGATCTTCCTTGTTTTTGAGATAAGCTTGTAGTGATATAAACTCTATTATTGTTTTTGCTGTGTCCAAAAAGTTTTGATATGTTCTATTTTATTCCCATTTGTTTCTATATTTCTCTTGATTTTTCCTTTATTTCTTCTTTGGTCCAGTCAATCTTTAGTAATATGTTGTTTAATTCCCACATATTTGTGAGTTTTCTGCTTTCTTTTTGCAATTGATTTCTAGTTTCAAAACATTGTGGTCAAATAATATGGTTGATATGATTTCAATATCCTTAAATTTGTTGAGGCTAGTTTTGTGTCAAAACATATGGTCTCTCCTGGAGTAGGTTTATATGTACTAGATAAGAATAAATAATCTGGTATTTTGGCATGAAAAGTTCTGTATGTATCGATTATGTTTAATTGGTCTAACATGTCATTTAAGGTTAATATTTCCTCAATTTCCTTTTTAGATGAGCTATCCATAGATGTCAGTGGGCTATTTAGATCCCCTGCTATAATTATATTTTTTTCAGTTTCACTTTTTTTATTTTGTTAGTAGTTGCTTTATATATTTTGGTGCTGCTTGATTGGGAGCATATATATTAATGTGTTATGTCCTCTTGATGTATTGGCTCCTTTATAATTATGCAGTGTCCGTCATTGTCTCTTCCTAACTTTTTTATTTGAAGTTTATTTGGTCAGTTATAGAAATATTATACATGCTTTTCTCTGGATGACATTTGCTTAGAGTATCATTTTTCACTTTCCCTTCCAGTCTATATTTGTTTTTGCAGCTGAGATGTGTCTCTTGAAGTCAGCATATGGTTAGATCTTGTTTTTATGTTCAATTCTGCTACTCTGCCTTTTTATTGGTGAGTTTAGTTCATTTACATTTACGGTGATTATTGATATCTGAGGTTTTATTATAGCTATTTTATCTTATGTTTTCTAGTACCTCAGTGTCTCCATTGTTTCTTTGTCCTTGTGTTTCTGTTTGTTATTTTAGTTTAATAGTATTCTATGATTTTTCCCTCTGTTCCCTCTTTTGTATGTTATGTGTTTTAGTTCTGGTGTTCTGTGAGTGTATTTGTGTGTGTGTGTGTGTGTGTGTGTATGTGTGTGTGTGTGTGTGTGTATTTACCATTAAGTTTGTGTAAGTGTAAGTTTTAAATATCCAGTAGTCCTTTCCTTCTGCATGTTTCTTATCCTTATTCCCCTTTGTTAATTCAAATCTTTACTCCCTTCTCTTTTCTGTTTTTATTGTCTCAAATTATTCTTATTTATCCTGTTCATTTCTGAGTTATAGTAACTATTGTTTTCTTTCCTTTTAAAAATATTTTCACATCCTTTATTCATTTTGTATTATTGAAGTTTATAATATACTATTCTGAATAAGGGTTGCAATTTTCTGTTTCCATCTGTCTTTGGGTCATCTTCCTCATAGTTTTTTTTTTTTTAATTTCAGGTAGAATAACCTCCTTCAAGACTTCCTGTAATGCATGACTTGTGGTGGAAAATTCTCTCAGCTTCTGTTTACCAAGAAAGGTCTTTATTTTTCCTTCATATATAACATAGAACTTTGCTGGTTATATTATTCTTGGCTACTGATTACTATCTTTCAATAATTTAAATATTTAATTCCAATCTCTCCTACCTTGTAGTGTTTCTGTTTAAAAAAAAAACATGGTAATCTAATGAGTTTTCCTTTATAGGTTATCATCTCCCACCCCCCCCCCCACCCCTTGCCGCCTTGAAAATCTTTTCTTTGTCATTAGTTTTTGAAAATTTTAATGTAATGTGCTTGGGACAAGGCCTTTTTGGATAGAGATAATTGTGTGTTCTGTTTACTTTTTAGATTTGAGGATCTAGTATTTTTTTATAGGTTTGGAAAGTTTTCATTGACTATTTGTTTGAATAAGATCTCTGTTCTTCTCTCTCTTTCTTCTCCTTCTGGCATACCCATAAATCTTATATTTCTCTTTTTGATGGCATCAGATATTCTTGTAGAGTCATATTATTTTTTTTTTACTCTCAACCATCTTCTTTTATCTATATAATTTTCATATTTCTACCTTTGGTATCACTAATTCTTTTCTTTATCTTGCTAGCTTTATTTCCTAAGTTCGCTGTTTCATTCTTCATCTTTTTTTATTGAGTTATTTAGCTCCAGAAGTTCTATTTGGTTCTTTTTAAATGTTTCAATCTCTTTGGTAGAATATTCTTTTTATTTATTTTATTTCTGAGTTCATTAACTGCCTATCTGCCTATCTTGCATCTTGTTGAGATTTTTTCCCCCGAAACAGCAATCTTGAAATCTCTATTATTTAAATCACATATTTGAGTATTTTAAAGTTTATTTTCTGGAGATTTCTAATTCTTTTTTTTTCTCTGCTACCTTGTCACCTTGGTTGTTCATGGTATTTGATAGATTATTTTTTCTCCTAGGCATTTATGGGAATGAACTCTGCATCTTTAAATATATATATATATATATATATATATATATATATATATATATATATATATATATATGCATATGTATATGTATATGTATATGTATATGTATATGTATATAACAGTGATCCTTCTTTAGCAGGTTGATTTAAAAAAAAGATTTTAATTTTATTTTACAGTAGGTGATACACCAGACTCCTGCACTACCCTGGCCTTCTGGATCTCTGCTGTGAGGCAAAACAAACAAACAAATAAACAAAAACAAAAACAAAACAACAACAACAACAACAACAACAAAACAAACATTCCCTTTATCCCTGGGGAAGTGTTTGTCTTCTCAGTGACCAGGTCCACCCCCATGGAAGAACGTGGTAGGCTATGGGTTTCTGAGACCCTGAAGAGTCCTTAAAGTCCCAGTGCTGCCCCCAGAAGCCAGATGCAGTGTTGTGCTGCCTGTTGCTTCACAGTGCCTCTGCCAGTATCAGTCTAGATGGGTAGGGTGGTCTGGATTGAGAAAGGCAACTGGCTTGCCTGTGGCTGTTTTCCTCCCAATTTGTCAACAACCAAGTTTCAGCAGCTTCACTTTTTTATCTCTATCCCTGTCACTGGGGGATCAGCCGCAGTTTACATCTCCTTAATACTTGGGGCTACGGACTCTGTGCTCTGTAGCTTGACATTTGTTCATGCAGCTTTCCCTGGAGCCCACCGCTTGCTCTGGGAGGATCTGAGGAGGCAAACTCTGGGATAGTGGAGGGAGGCAGACAGGCTCTGTGATTAAGCTTTCTGCCTGGTAATGGCAGTTGCTAGAACAGAGCCATTGCACTTCTGTATTTTGTCTCTTCCCTGATCTCTGCCCTGATCATGGTTTTACCTTAATATATTCTAATCACCCAGGCAGGAATGCTCTGGGCTACAGAGAGTGAATGCCACAAGCTGACTTTTCCCGTCTCCAAGTCCCACAAGGAAATCCAAGCTGCATCCACAGCATCTGTCTCCACTTCTCTCCTTTTCTTCCTCCTGCTCACCTGACTTGACCACTTTCAGATGATTGTATATGCAGATTTCTCAAAAGTGCTTGTATGCTAGCCTAGGACTCTTCTGTTGGATTGTATCTGTTCAATTTTTTTTTATAGTTTCAAAGGGAGAGGTCAAAGGGACCCTTCATGCTGCCATGCTACTGATGCAACACTATAAGCTTTTATTATTTTTGTAATGTCATTAACAATGTCCCATCTTTGTTTCCTGATTTAGTAAATTTTAATCTTTTCTCAAATTTTTTTTGGTCTGTTTTGGTGAAAAGTTTGTCAAGTTGTTGACTTTTTTAAAGAACCAACTTTTGATTTAATTTGTATTTATGGTTATTCTCTGTTCTATCTTTTTCCATTCTAACCTTTGGTATGTTTTTACCCCTACTGCTAAAGTTTTAGTTTGCTTTTCTTGTTCAAAAATGTCTTAACATTACAGTTTGGCTATCAATTTGACAGCTTTGTTTACTTTTAAATGTAAACATTTATGGCTATATATTTCTATGAAAATATTCCTTTAGCTACACTTCAAAATTTTTTTGTGCTATTTATTTTAATTAATCTCAAATTATTTTATAATATTATTGTTATTTCTCTATTAACCCAATTGTTATTAAAAAGGTTCTTTAATTTCCATAAACTTGTGAAATCATCAAATTTATTTGTTATTATTTCTATTTTTTTTCACTGTGGTCTGAAAGTGTACTTTGTATTTTTTAAATTATTTTTTAAGCTTGTTTTGTGTTCTAACATCTTGTCTATCCTGGGGAATAGTCTGTGCACACTTGTGTAATGCTTTCTACTACTATTATTAGGAGTTTTCTATAGATATTTGTTAAAACAAGTTGGTTTATAATGCTGTTGAAATATTTTATTTCTTTGTATATTTTTTGCCTGGTTGTTTTGTATATCATTGAAATTGGGGTATTGATGTTTGCAAGGTACATTTTTAAAAATATTTGTTACTTTTCTCAATTTTGTCATTTTTTTCTTCACATATTTTAGTTCTTTTTTTAAAATGCACGTATGTTTATAATTGTATATTTCTGAAGAATTGGCCCCTTTGTAATTATAAAGTGTCCCTCTTTATCTCTATTATATGTTGTTTTAATATCAATTTACTGAATATTAGTATATCCACTCAAACTTTCTTATAGCTACTGTTAATTTTATATCTTTTAAAATTTATTTTAACATTTAATCTATTTGTATCTTTGAATATAAAGCCTGTCTCCATTATACAACACATAGCTGGATCTTGTTTTTAATCTAGTCATAAATTTTTTGCTTATGGATTGAATTGTTTAACTTATTTACATTTAATGTTATTAGAAATATGACTGAGTACTTATCTGCCAGCTTACTTTTTACTCTCTTATATATCACAACTTTTTTTTACATATTCCCCCTTTTCATTAATTAAATATTTTAGTATAATATTTTAATTACTTTAATAACATTTTTTATTAAGTGTTTGGTGTTATGTTCTTAGTGGTTGCTCTGGGGATTACAATATTAATTTTAATATATAATAGACTATACAGACATATACTTATGCAATTCTAGTGAGACAGAGATTACTCTTATATATCTTGATTCCATCCTCTATGTTTTGTGTTTTTATTGTTATGCATATTACACCAATAAATACCATACATTCAATAACATTTTGTTATAATCATTACTTTATATAACTTTTATCTTAGTAAAGCTGAGAAATAAAATTAGAGCAAGTATATATTTATAGAATTTGTTAACTTCCTTAGTTACCATTTCTCTTCATTTGAATTTAAATTACCATCTGATGTGATTTTCTTAATTTAATATAGCTTTGCTCTCATCCATCTATATTGTGCTATCATTACCGATGTATTGCATTCAATATGTTATAAGCTCTATAGTGGAATTCTATACATATTTTTTATTAAATTTATTTTTAAATCAGTTAAGAAAATGAAGGAGAAAATATGAAATTATAGTTTTTTAATTAGCTGTATAACTTATTTTACAAGTATTCCCCCTCCCTAATTAGTATGAGTTTGAATTACCATCTAGTATAGTGCACTTTTAATCTGAAGAACTTCCTTTAGTATGATTTATAAGGCAGGTTTACTGGCAACAAATTCTCTATTTTCTTTTTCTCTGGAAAATTTCTTTCTTTGCCTATATTTATGAAAAACAGTTTGCTGGATATAAGATCTTAGAAGACATATTTTTTTTTCTTTCTGCTCTTTGAATATATCATTCTAGTACCTTGTGTACTGTTTTGTTTCTGATGAAAATTCAGCTTCATCATATGGTGTTAATTATATTGTGGTTCTATTGTACATGAAAACCAGTTTCTCTTTCTGCTTTAAAAGTTAAAATTCATAGGAGGTCAAAATGGTAGATTAGATTAAAGCAGGGTTCACTTTCTCTCAGGTCTGCATTAAAATTACAACCAAATTACAAAAAAAAATAATCAACATGGAGAATTACCTGAAGTCCAGCAAATCATAATGTGCATGTCTGCTAATATAATGAAGGAACCACATTAAAGTCAGTAGGAGGAGCAAAGTCATACATTTGGCTTGACCCTCACTGGTGAGTGGCAGATAAACACCGGGAGAGAGAGCAAGACTGCAGAGCTCCTTTCTCCCTGAGGGAGAGAGGGGTACTAGACACATTAAGGGGATCCCCAGCCAAGAAATGAGAAATCTCAAAAAATATGGCTATAAAAATCAGAGAGGATTCTGGCTGTTGAGGTGAGAAGAAAGGTAACTGAATTACCAGATGCCCCATTAATGGGCCCACAGACAGGCTCTCTTACCTGCCAAAACTCACCTGGGGCACCAGTGGTGGGACAGAGGCTCTAGCAAGATATGGGGAAAGACTGCATTACCTAGTACCTGAAGGAGGGCTGGACAGGCAGCTGCCATTATGCCTTAATCAGGGCCGCCCTACAGGGCAGTTTTCAGATAAGTGTAATCAGCTCACCTATGCAGATCCCTCCCCCCACACAGCCAATTATGAAGCTGAACTGACCTAAGGAGATCTGCCTACCCCACCCAAGACACATATTGCTCTGTGCTGCTTGTTACCAGGTGGCTGCCCAGCCTTGACCCTCCCCAGGGCACAGCATTCCAGTAAGGCAGCTGTTTTCACTGTGATCTGTGACTATATCAAAAAAGCATGGGAACAAAAGTAGCAACAAAACTGAGGCTTTATTAACCTGAGTGCTCTTGTTTCCTTGAGATCCTGTGTCACTCAATCCACAAAGTGCCTGCAACACAGTGACAGGCAGCTGCACCTGCCCTATTCCTATCTAGGTTTATGCAGGGCAGGCAACAGATTTCAACTAGAGCAGTTGGCAAATTTCAGAGAAAATAGTGACAATCAGATCACTGTTGCCAGCATGAGATACAAGACCACTTGGGCAGATCACACAGTTTAGTGAGTCCATCCATGAAGGCATTAGATCTTGCAGTGATATGTGACTTTTGTGGAAGCCTATGTTCACAGAACTGGCAGCAAAACTGGTGCTATATAGGGTTGATGGTCCCATGACTCACTGAGATGCCACCCCACCTAACCAACAAATTACTTGTGACAAGCCTGTTCCAACACAACCTGGTCCCATCCTGTACTTTCCTTGGGACATGAATTCAACACCAAATAACACAATTCAGTTCAGCTGGCACACACAAAGCTCATGCATCTGGGAGAAGCTCTCAGTGGTGGGCTATAAACCCATACCTATCAGCTCCAGTAATTCTTAAATAGATCTCAGGCATTTGCAGGCCAGAGATTGGCAGTGGCTAGCTTTGCTGTGAACTAAGACTTGTACAGGAAGCCAAGATACAGTGCTGACATGTAAATTAGCACGGAAATGATAGGGGTAAATCACAATTTATACAGGTGACTCCCTGGGTCCCAGCACCACCCAATGAGTATATCACCCAGAAGCTCTTCAAGCTGCAGAGTCTTTCTGTAGGCAACTGGCAGGCAGCCTTAAGCCCTGAAGAGCACTAGTCTTTCTGCTAAATGCCCCAAGTTTGATCCTGAGAATAATGAAACTACAGCATACAGCATTGTCTCTTCCACTCACCTATAGATCGAGCACAGGCAGCAATCATCTGTGAATTGCTTTGTAACTCTCACCAGATTGCCCCAAGCAATCAAAGGCAGTTACTGACTATGGAGAGCCCCTCCCAAGGGGCCCAAAAAACCCAATGCACCCAAAGTCTGGCACTAGAAACCAACAGAGCAACTCCTGATTTGCTCCATAAGTGATACACATAAAGGGTGGTCTCCACAAGTACACAAGCCTGCTAAGACAAATCCCACTCAGAGAGTCATCTCCCACAAATCAGCTCATGCTCCTGGGCATAACCAGTTCCTACAGTTACTCAGGCCGAGTGTTAATGCCATCAACTGAGGTACTAACACCAATAAAGGCTTAGATACAACAGAATATCAATTATAACCCACACAAAGAACACATCCAGGGCCCCTAGCACAGGGGATTAGGGTGAATTTGCCACTGGACCACACAGGACACCTTCCACATAAAGGCATCTGACCAAGATTGAGAGACAAAACAAATCTTCCTATAGAAACAAACTTAGAGAGGCTAATAAAATGAGAAAACAAAGAAAAATGCCACAAAAAAAACAACAGAAAAAAAAATCCAGAAAATATGCTAAATGAAATGGAGATAAACAATCTACTAGAGACTGAGTTTAAAATATTGGTTAAAAGGATGCTCAATGAAATTAAGAGGAGAATGAATGAGCTCAATGAGAACCTCAAAAGAGAGATAGTAAAATTAAAAAGGACGTAGAAACCATAAAAAGAACCAGACAGAAATGAAGAATACAGTAACTGAAATGAGGAATACATTAGAAAGTTTCAACAACAGATTGGACAAAACAGAATAATGAATCAGCAAACTTGAAGATAAGGTAGTAAAAAAAAAAACAATCAGAAGAGTAAAAAGAAAAAAAATAAAAATGAGGATAGTTTAAGAGTTCTCTGGGACAACATAAAGCGTAATAATATCTGCATGATAGGAGTACCAGAAGGAGAAGAGAGATATCAAAGGATTGAGAATCTATTTAAAGAAATAATGAAAGAAAACTTTCCTAACCTGGCAAAGGAATTAGACATACTATTCCAGGAAGCACGAAGAGTTTCAAATAAGAAAAATTCAAACAGACCCACACCAAAACACATCACAATTAAAATTCCAAAGGTCAAAGACAAAGAGAGAATTTTAAAAGCAGCAAGAGAAAGGCAACTAGTTACTTACAAGCATACTTTCATATGAATGTCTTCTTAATTTTCAACAAAAACTTTGTAGGCCAGAAGGGACTGGCAAGAAATATTCTTGTTATGAAAAACAAGAATCTACAGTCATAAATATTCTACCCAGAAATGCTTTCATGTAAAATGGAAGGTGAAGTAAAGAGCAAAGAGCTTCCCAGATGGAGAAAATCTGAAGGAATTCATCACTAACAAGGCAATATTACAAGAATGTTAAAGAAACATCAGAAAGAAGAAGAAGAAAAAGAAGAAGAAGAAGAAGAAGAAGAAGAAGAAGAAGAAGAAGAAGAAGAAGAAGAAGAAGAAGAGAAGAGAAAAGAAAAGAAGAAAAGAAGAAGAAAAGAAGAAAAGAAAAAAAAGAAGAAAAGAAAAACCAAACTCAGTACAAATAATAAAATGGCAATAACTATGTACCTATTAATAATCACTTTAAATGTAAATTAATTAAATACTCTAATCAAAAAGTATCAGGTAACCAAATAGATAAGAAAACAAGACTCATGCACATGCTGTCTCAAAGAACCCTACTTCAGATCAAATAACATTCACAGCGCGAAAGCATGAGGATGGAAAAGCTTATTTTAGTACATGGAAATAAAAAAAAAAGCCTGCATAGTAATACTTATATTACACAAAATAGACTTTAAATCAAAGGCTGTAATAACAGATAAAGAAATAAATTACATAAAGACAAAGGGATTGACACATTAAGAGGACATAACCCTAGTAAACGTATATACATTCAACATAGGAGCACCTACACACACAAAGCAATTATTGACAGTCATAAAAAGAGAGAACAATAGTAATACACTCATAGTAGGAAACTTTAACACCCCATTGACACCAATGGGCAGATCTTTCAGAAAGAAAATCAAGAAGGAAATAATGGGAATAAAAGATACACTAGATCAGATAGATTTAGTAGATATTTTCAGAAAATTTCACTCCAAATCAAAAAATATATGCATTCTTCTGAAGCATGGGACATTTTCTAAGATATACCACATGTTAGATGCCAAAACAAGTCTCAATAAATTTAATAAGATTGCAATCATATCAACCATCTTCCCTGATCACAATGGCATGAAACTAGAAATCAACTACAAGAAAAAACTGGAAAATACACAAACATATGGAGGCTAAATAACGTGCTTAACAGTGAATGGCTTAACAATGACATCAAGATAGATCAAAAGATACCTAGAGACAAAAAGAAAAAAACAATAAATTAAAAATATTATACACCATGACCAAGTTGGATTTATTCTTTGGATGCAAGGTTGGTATAATATCTGTTAATCAGGTAATGTGATACACCATATTAACAAATTGAAAGATAAAAATCATATGATCATATCAATCAATGCAGAAAAATCAATGTAAAATTCAACATCTATTTATAATAAAAACTTTTGGCAAAGTGGGATAGAAAGAACGTAACTCGACATAATAAAAGCCATGTAGGAAAAATCTATAGTTAACGTCATAATCAGTGGGGAAAGGTAAAAGCATTTTCCTTAGATCGGGAAAAAGACAAGAATACCTACTTTCACCACTGTTATTTAACATTGTAATGAAAGTTTAACTACATCAATAAAACAAGAAAAAAATAAAAGGTATCCAAATTGTATAGGAAGTAATAAAGCTCTTATTATGTGCAGATGACATGATACTTTATTAGAGAACCCTAAAGATTCCACCAAAAAAAAATATTAGAACTGATCAATGAATTTAGTAATGTAGCAGGTTACAAAGTTAATATACAGAAGTCAGTGACATTTTTATACATCAATGATGATCTTTCAGAAAGAGGAATTAAGAAAATAATACATTTACAATTGTATCGAAAACTATAAAATACCTGGGAATCAAATTAACCAAGGAGGTAAAAGAACTTTTCTCATAAAATTATAAGTCATTGAAAAAAGAAATTGAAGAAGATACAAATAAATGGAAGCATATACTCTGCTCATGGATAGAAAAAATTAACATCATTAAAATGACCATAGTACCCAAAGCAATCTATAGATTTAATGCAATCTCTATCAAAATATCAATGACATTTTTCAGAGAGCTAGAACAAATAATCCTAAAATTTATATGGAACCATAAAAGACCTCAAATAGCCTTGGCAATCTTGAGAAAGAACAAAGTTGGAGGAATCACACTACCTGATAGCAATTTATACTACAAAGCTACAGTAATCAAAACAGCATGGTACTTGCATTAAAAAAAAAAAACAGATACATTAATCAATGGAATAGAATAGAGAACCCAGAAATAAATCTATGCTTAAATGCTCACTTAATAGATAACAAAGGAGGCAAGAATATACAATAGAGAATAGAGTAAAGATTGTCTCTTTAGTAAATGGTGGGAAAAATTTGACAGATACATCCAAAAAAAGAAACTGGACTACCTTCTTACACCATATACAAGAATAGACTGAAAATGAATTAAAGACTTAAATGTAAGACCCAAAACCATAAAACTTTTAGAAAAAAACATAGGCAGTAATCTTTCTGATACTGCTAATAATTTATTTTCAGACATATCTCCTTAGCAAGAGAAACAAATGCAAAAATAAGCAAATAGGACTATATGAAATTAAAATGTTCTTGCATAGCAAAGGAAATGTTCAACAAAACAAAATACAACTCACTGTTTGGGAGAAGATATTCACTCTTGAAACATCTGATAAGAGGTTGATATGAAAATTATATAAAGAACTCATACAACATAACAACAACAACAACAACAACAACAACAACAACAACACAAACAGTTCTATTAAAAAATGGGCAGGCCTGAATAGATAATTCTCCAAAGATAAAATACAGATGGTCAATAGAGATAGGAAAAGATGTTCAAGGTCACTAATCATCAGAGAAATACAAATTAAAACCTCAACGAGATATTATCTCACCCCTGTTAGAATGGCTATCATCAATAAATCAAAGAACAAGTGTTAGTGAGGATTTGGAGAAAAGGGAACCCTCACACACTGTTGGTAGTATTGCAAATTATATAGCCACTATGAAAAACAGTCTGGAGTTTCCTCAAAAAGTTAAAATTCGATCTGCTTTTTGACCTAGCAACTACACTTCTGGGTATTTATCCAAAGAAAACCAAAACAATAATTTGTAAATTTCTATGCACTCCTCTGTTTATGGCACCACAATTTACAATAGCCAAGCTATGGAAACAATCTAAATGCCCATTAACAGATGATTGGATAAAGAAGTTATGGTTCATGTATATGATGGAATATGACTCAGCCATAAAAAATGAAATCTTACCATTTACAACAACATGTATGGACCTAGAGTTTATTATGCTTAGTGAAATAAGTCAGACAGAGAGAGATAAATAAAGATAAATATGCTTTCATTTATATGTTGAATCTAAGGAACAAAAATAACAAACTAATCAAGTACAAACTCAAATATAGAGGACAATCTTATTAAGGTCAGAGTGGAGGAGGGTTGGGGGACTGAGAGAAAGTAGTGAACAGTTAAAGATGCACAGATTAATAGTTGATGGTTGGTCATGGGGATGGGAACACAGCATAGGGAATGCAGTCAGCATTTATGTAATGGCTAGGTGTAGAGCCAGAGGAAAGAAAAATCTGTTTGGAAGAACGTTTCATAAACTACATAAATGTTGAACCAATGTACTTCGTACTTGAAACTAATAATATAATTTAAAAAATGGAGGTAAGGGAAGATACACACCATATAATGCTTTGTGAAAAATATCGAAATACAATTTTGTGTTTATATCTGTATAGAAAAAAAGATAGAAGAATACATAAAAATATTTATTTCTGATCAATTATAGGTAGTTTCAACTTCTCTTTTTTGTGTTTTTTTTCTAAATCTCATTTACTTTCTATGGTAAACATGTGTAATCTTCTTAATTGAAAAGTATATCTATTCCTTTAGATAAACCAAAAAAAATATTTTAAATGTTAATTTCTAATTCTTATTTAAAAATTTCTCTTAAGTTAAAAATCAAACTCAATATTCTCATTCTTTTAATATATGTAAATATAAATAATTAAATAAATACTTCATGAATTAACAAAAATATATTAAAATCATAAAATCAAAATGGTATAATACAAAAAATCAGCAAAATTAAAATGGAAGTAATAGAAGAATTGAGGAGCAATTAAAAAACTGTATAAAATACACAGAAAACAAAGAGAAATGGCAAAAGTTATTTTTTACTAGTTACTTTAAATGTAAATGTATTAAATTCTCTCATCAAAAGTCAGAGATTGGTGAAAATTTATAAAAAAGTGATAAAAGACAGATTGACAAAATGAATAAAACCATCTAACTATATGCTGTCAATAAGAAACTCATTTTAGACAGATGGATGTAACAAAGTTCAAAGCAAAAAGATGGAAAAAGTTATTCTTTATGAATAATAACCAAGAGTTTTAATTCGAACAAGCTTAAAAGATGCAAAGAAAGACATCAAGAATATATAACAACATGTCCCTAATAACAGAGTCTCAAAATATATGAAACAAACATGAATATAAATGAAAGGAGTAAAAGACAATTCTACAATAGTAGCTGAAGATTTTAGTACATCATTTTCAATAATGAATTGACCAGACTGAAGAGTAATATGGAAACAAATGACTTGAACAATACTGTAAAGCAATTTGATTTAGTAGACATATTTAGAAAGCTCCACACCAAAACAATTGAATGTACATTCTTGTCAAGTGAACATGAAACTTTCTCCTGGATGGACAATATATTAGGCAATAAAAAATCTTAATAGTTTTAAAAATATTGAAATTATACAAAGTATATTTTCTGATTATAATGGAATGAAACCAGAAATCTTATACAAATGGAAAAGTTGAAAATTAAAAAATATGTGGAAATTAAACAGTATGATCTTATATATTTTAATAATATTCTTTTAAACAACCAATTGATCAAAGAAGCAATCAAAGCAAATTAAAAGATACTTTGAGATAAATGAAAAAGGAAATGCAACATTATAGAAACTAATAGAATGCAGTGAAAGCATTACTAAGAGTGACATTTATAGCTGTAAATGCTGACATTTAGAAAGAAGATAGATGTCAAATCAGCAACCTAACAGCACTCCTTATAAAATCAGAAGGTAGAAAATAATAAAGGTTAGTGCATAGATAAATGAAATAGATAATAAAAATATTTAGAATCAGTGACACTACAACTTGATTTTTTAAACAGTTCAAAAAAATCAACAGCTTTTTTACCTAGATTGATTAAATAAGAAATTTCTTAAAATCAGAAATAAAAGTTGGAACATTATAAGTGATTTTACAGAAATAGAAAAATACTATAAGAGTATATGAGGAACAGTTATATTTCAACAGATTTGGTAACCTAAATGAGAAGGACAAATTATTAGAAACACACATTACCAAAACTGACGAAAATAAAGAGAAAATCTGAATAGTCCTCTAACAAGTAAAAAGATCTAGTTAGTAATCTAAAGCCTTTCAAGAAAGAACAGTTCAGGCCTAGATGGTTTCACTGGCAAATTCTACTAGATAT
Source organism: Macroglossus sobrinus (assembly GCA_004027375.1). Lineage (NCBI taxonomy): Eukaryota > Metazoa > Chordata > Mammalia > Chiroptera > Pteropodidae > Macroglossus > Macroglossus sobrinus. The sequence continues at coordinate 745,435 of PVKZ01000484.1, read as the reverse complement.
TTAAAAAGCAAATAACGATCATTCTAAACTCAAAAAATTAAACATGAGACAACACTTCCCATATCATTCTATGAGGTCAGGGTTACCCTGATAATAAAACCAGACAACTACTTTTCAAGAAAAGTAAATAAAATCCAATATTTCTTATGATTATAGATGCAAAAATCCACAAAAAAATACTAGCAAAGACATTCACCAGCATATTTGAAAGATATACACTATGACCAAGTGTGATTTATTCTTAGAACTTAGAATGGAATAGTGTTACAACATATGAAAATCATTCAAAATATTATACAACATTAATAAAAGAACAAAATAACATTATTATTTAAGTTGATTCATCAAAAAAAAATTTTTGACAAAATCCAACACACTTTCATGATTAAAAACACTAGGCACACTAAGAATACAAGGGAGCCTCTTTAACATTAAAATCATATATAAAAATCAGCAGCTTGCATCATATTCAATGTTGAAAACCTTAAAACATTTCCTCTAAGATTAGGAGAAAAAGATATGGTAACTTTTTCTACTACTATTTAACATAATGCTGGCAGTTCTAACCATAATAAATAGTCAGGAAAGGAAATAAAAGCCATTCAAATTTGAATGGAAGGAGCAAACTTATTCATATTTTCAGATGACATATTACATGAAATATGTTATGTAAATAAAATTCTATGTAATTTATAAATAAAATTGTTAATAATCTGCAAAGATAGCAGAGCAATTAATAATACAAAAAGGAAATAAAGAAAACAATACAATTTGTAGTAAGTATAAATATAATACTCTTAGAAATAAAATTAACAAGGGAAACAAAAGACTTATGGAATGAAAGCTATAAAGCACTGTTGAAAAAAAATTAAAGATGACTTACATAAATAGAAAGATATCCTTTATTCATGAAATTTAAAAATCAGTATTATTAAGATGATAATATGCAAAGCAATGTATAGGTTCCATGCAATTTCTTTAAAAATAACAGTGTTTTGAAGAAAAAGTAAAACTCATACTAAAATTCCTATCATGAGAATTTGAAAACTAATTCATCCTTGAAAAAGAAGACTGAAAGTTGGAGAATTCACATTTTCAATTTCTAAAACTATTAAAAAGTAACAGTAATCTAATCTGTGTATTACTGTTATAAATGTAAATACATAGTACAATGTAATATAATAGAGAGTTAAAAATTAATTTCTCACATTTATTGTCAAATGATATTTGAAAGGGTGTCAAAATTATTCAATGGGAAAAGGACATATTTTTTGAATATGGTTTTGGGACAACTAGACATCCACCTGCAAATAATGTAAATCAACCTTTATCATGTAACAAATATAAAAAAAAACTTTAAATGGATAAAAGACCTAAACATAGAGATAAAACTGAAACTTTTAGAAGAAAATGTGTGAGGAAAGAGTCATGACTTTAGTTTTAACAATGATTTATTGGATACATAACCAAAAGTACAAGCAATAGAAAAAATATATATAAACTGGACTTCATCAAAATTAGAAAAAAATGTTCATCAAAATCACTATCAAGAGAGTGAAAGACAACACACAAAATGAAAGAAAATATTTGCAAATCATATATCTGATACAGTTATTGTCGATAACTTATAAAGAATTCCTACAACTCAAAAAGACTAGAAATCCAATGTAAATATGAATAAAGGACTAAAAAGACATTTCTCCAAAGAAGATATACCAATGAACAATAAGCAGATGAAAAAAGATGCTTAGTATTATTAGGAAAATGCACATCAAAACCACAATGAGATACCACTTCATACCCACTAGGATGATGACTATTATTTTTTTAAAAGGTAAGTAAAAAGGTCGCTGAGAATATGGAGAAATTACAACCCTTGAGCATTGCCAATGGCAAAGTAAATGCTATAGCTGGTGTTGAAAACAGGTTGTTGGTGCATCAAAAAATCAAACATTGTCCCTACAATTTATTCCCAGGTTTATGTCTTTCCCTCCAAAAACAAAACAAAACAAACAAAACAAAACATAAAACAAGGACCTAAATATGAGCACCAGTGTCTATAGCAACATTATTCACAATAGAAAAAAAAACTGAAAACAACTCAAGTGTTTATCAACAATAGGTGGATAAATAAAATGTGACATATATGCATAGTTAAGGAAGAAAATTTTGACATATTATACAACATGGATAAAACTTACAGACATTATGCTAAATAAAATAAACCAATCACCGAAGGACAACTATTGTATGATTCTACTCATAAAATATACCTGCAGTAATCAAATTCATAGAGGCAGAAAGTATAATGGTGGTTGCCAGGGGTTCTGTGAAAGAAAAATTGGGAGTTATTTTTTAATGAGTATGAATTTTCTGTTTGGAAGAAGAATAAATGTTCCGAACAAGGATGGTGGTGATGGTTGCACAGCAATGTGGGTGTGGGTGTATTTAATGTCACTGAACCATATAATTAAAAATGTTTAAAATATCAAATAATGCTATGGATATTTTACCACAGTAGAAACCCACTCCGCCCTCCACACAACACACACACACACACACACACACACACACACACACACACACACACACCTAATTCAATTGTATACATGCATCTTTCTTTAAAATTAATTGCAGGTACCTTGAGTACTTCATCTTCTTTTGAATCATACACTTAACAGTGGTGTGCAGAAGACAGCTCATTAGAGCCCTCATGAACTGAGTGTTAAAAACTTAAGAATTTTGTGCTGCTTTTGTCAAACCATTAATTATTTCATCTTGACCATGGGGGCAGTATTTAATCATGAAAATCAGCATATACTGCATATGATGGTGGGAAATTGTGCTTATTTTTAAGATGAGGTTTATCAGAAAGTTACTTTAAATCTTTCTAAGAGCATTTTTTGTCTAACTAAGAGATCTATTACCTGCCACTTGATTTTTTTCAGTGATCTTAAAGGTATTTATAATATGGTCATTCCTTACTCTAGATTTGTTCTTTGTCCACATCTTTATTGGGGTGATTTTGATTAAATAGGAAATCATTTTATTTTTCAATTATTCAAATTCTAGTCTTTCTATTTTCATTCTAAATTCTGCTTGCAAACCATCCAATTATTTTGTGATCTTATTTTTGCCTTGATTATTGAGGGTAGTTAATTTATCAAATATTTCACTATTATTACAAAGTAGTTTGCCATTTTTCCAGCCTTGTATAACAGACTCCTTGTTATTTCTCCACTGTCCTATAAAGGATATTTCATGTCCCAGTGCTGGGTCTAAAACCAATGCTACACATCTTAAAGTGTTTTTACAATAATACATCAGCCCAAATTACCATTTGTACATGTCAGATTTTACTGAGATAATGCTGTACAACAACCCCCCCCCCCCCCCAATAAAACCTCAGTGGCTAAAAACAAAAAAACAAACAAAAAACATTTATTTTCACTTACGTATTTATGGATTAGTTAACATAAATTGAGCTTGGCTACTCTTGACTCCAAGCTGGTTGTTGGGTTCAGGTCAGCTACTTGAGTCTCTAATTAAACTTAGTCCCAGGATATAACATACATTTTTTTCATATCTTTAGCAAAAATACAAGAGAGCAAGTTCTATTGTGAAAACACATTTTAAGCCTGTGAATGTATCATTTCTGAAAACAACTCAATAGCCCAAATAAATTATGGCAACGTCCAAAATTAAAGGACATGGATGTACCCTCTACTCACAAAATTTGACATCTCCAAATTAAAGAAACAAAGAAGGACATTGTATCCATGGAGGTGGGGGTTACTGAATATTTGCCAATAAATAATCTAATGTACAACAGTGGCATGCTGTGCATTTGTTAAAGATTTAATGATGAAGTAACAACAGCATGCTACACAAATTTTTTAAGATAGATATAAATAGGAGAAAAATATGGAGTAAAAGCTGGATTGGAAAAATGTGGTGTCAAAGATTTAAAAAAATACAACAGATATTAGAATGTTTTATGTTTATAAGATAATGGAAGTAGAGAGGGAAAGACTTATAATTAAGGAGAGTAGAGGCAATGTCATAAGCTTTTGCTTTAAGAAGAGAAATTTATTCAGTGTAAGAGAAAGGATGATGATAATGATTATGATAGCTAACATACATAAACATATAATGCTTATTCTGTGAAGACATTGTTCAAAGCATTGTACAAAATATTGTACATACTACTTATTTAAACCTGATAATAACTTTATTCAAAACTGCTACTATTTTTCTTGTTATATAGATGAATAAAGTGAGGAACAGAAAGGTTAAGAAATTTCTCCAAGGTTGTTGAACTAGTAAATGACAGAACTGGCATTAAGGAATCAATAGATTTGAATATAAAGTTTTACATTTGATACTACAAAAATGACAGTATCTGACACCTACTATTTTTTAAAAATAAACTAATGAAAGCTGTCAGTTGAGAATGAGGAAGCAGGTAGAAATATCAGACATTTGAAGATAATAGTTTTCATATAGCTATCTCAGAGAGTGAGAAAAAATTTTAATAGGGATATAAGGTGAATTTGCCTAGTTGAAGGTTATGATTATGAATTTAAAAAGAATCCACCCTCAAGTCTAAAGTGATGTCAAACACGATGGAATGAGAAATGTCTACAGATCTCTCCCCTTGAAACAAGAATAAGTTGAACATCTAAAACTTAACAAAAAAACATCCAAACTGCACACCAGCACATCTGAAGGTAGGGTCTACAAATAAGAGCTACCAAAGGTCAGAACCTTGGGAGTCAGGCAATAGACTGGGAGAAACAAAGAGATTGCTTCTCACAGCTGGAGCTCCCTGTATGAGGAGGGCGAGGGGAGAGGTTTCAGCGGGTTCCCTGACAGCCCTGCCTGAGAGAGCTGTGAGCTCCACGCAGTGGCAGTGCCCAGGGATCAAGGCAGAAAGCAGAGAGGTGTGGAAGGCAGAGAGCCAATAGTTTATTATTACCAGCCATGTTTGCAAAACATGAGGCTGAGACTAAGCCCCATCCCCCAAACCAGAAGGCCCTACCCACCATATTCTCCAACTAAACAATGTGGAACCCCAGGTTAATCTGAGCAAAGGCTACTGAAACTGTCACTACAGGGCCTGAGACAGGGTAACAAGTGTGATTAAATACATGTAAGGAAATAAAAAAAGCATTATTAAGACATTATATACAGCAGGGATCCAAGAGGTTTAGACGCCATCTACTGGAAACCAAAAGAAAAAAATGCCTTCTGAGCGACAGGCTAAAGAGAGAACTTTATAAAATAAATCTTCTTTCTGGAAAAAAGCAGGATACACATCCATTAATGCCCAGGTGGAGAAATAGTCCATTAAACACCATGAACAACCTAGATGACAACGCATCTCTGAAAGAGAAAAATTCCCAGAAAATAAGCTTAACAACATAAAATATGACACTGAAATGATACAGAATTCAGAATGGTACTTCTGAAAAAAAAAAAAAAAACGTAATGAGATCCAAAATGATCCATATCAATGATTTAAGGAATTGAAAAAAAAAAACTAGATGATCAGTACAAGTAGATTGAAACCCTCAAAAAGAACAGAATAGATTTTCTGGAGATCAAAATCACACTGCAAGAGTTGAAAAATGAAATAGCAAGCTTGGAAAATAGAGTCGATCAAATGGAGGAAAGGATCAATGAAAAATGATGAAAGAGAAATTCAAGAACTAGCTGATATCATCAGGAGAGGAAACATAAGAATAATGGGCATTATCAAAGGGGAAGAAAAACAGCTGAAACTAGAAAGCATTTTCAGACAAATAGTTGAAAAGAATTTCCCAAATCTAAGGAATAAGACTGAGCTTGGAATTCAAGAAGGCAATAGAACACCCAATTATCTCAACCCAAAAAGGCCTTATTCAAGACACAATGTATTAAAATTATCAAAAATTGAAGATGAAGAAATTTCTCAGAGCACCCAGGGAAAAGAAAATGGTAATTTATAAAGGAAAATTCATTAGATTATCACTAGACTTCTCAGCATAAACCTTGCAAGCAAGAAAGTAGTAGAACGAAATATTCAAACTATTAAATGAAAGGAACTACAAGCCAATAATAATGTATCCAGCAATCTCTCCTTTCAATATGAAGGAGAAATGAAGATCTTTCCAGACACACAAATATCAAGAGAATTCTCCACTACAAGGCTAGTATTACAGGAAATACTGAAAGGGGTCAGCTCCCCCCCAAAAAAAAATGACAAAAAAGCCCCCCACATAACTATGAGCAAGGCGACTAGCAAACAGAAAGAATCAGAGGAGTGTTAAGGGCATTATAAGCTTAAACAATAAGAGGAGATTTGCTATTTTAAGATAGAAATGAATATTCAGCATAAATGTGAACAAATTGAGACAACAATAACAGAAAAGAGAAGAATTCAAAGATCCAAATTCACAAAGGGCAATGAAGATAAGGCAAAGGCAGAAGAAAATGAATATATATACTTTACATATTTGTAATGATAACCACTGCCAAAGATAAGGAACTGAAGTACATAACATAAAACAAGAACGAGAGGAAAAATCTACAAAGCCCAAGAACAAGAACAACAAGAACAACAACAATAACAACAACAACAAAAGGAGAAACACAAGGACAAGGAAGTAATGAAAACACTGAGCTATAACAAAACAAAAGATAAAATAGCTATAGGAAAACCTCATATTTCAATAATCACTCTAAATATAAATGGACTCAACACAGCAATAAAAAGGCATGAAGTTGCAGATTGGATCAAAAAAGAAAACTCAATCATTTGCTGCCTCCAGGAGACACATCTCAGCTCCACAGACAAATATGGATTAAAAGTGAAAGGGTAGAAAGTGCTATTTCAAGCAAATGGCATTCATAGAAAAGCAGGAGTAGTAGTATTAATAGAAGATGAAATAGACTTCAAAATAAAAAAGGTAAAGAAAGATACTGAGGGACATTTCATAATGACAAATAGAGTCATAAGCCAAAAAGACATAACAGTTACTAATATCTATGGTCCCAATCAGGAGACCCAAAATATATAAAGCATTTATTAACAGAACTAAAGGGAGAAACAGACCAAAAACTATATCAGTAGGAGACCTAAATACTCCATGGTTGTACACGGACATATCCAAACAGAAAATCAATAAGAAAATAACATCCTTAAATGGCACATTAGACCAACTGGACATAATTGACATTTACAGAGCCTTTCATCTCAAAACAACTGTTTATATATTATTTTTTAGTGCAGATGAAACATTCTCAAGGATTGGCCATGTACTGGGACACGAAGATAGCATAAACAAATATAAAAAGATTGAAATAATACAATAATATTCTTTTATCATAATGATATGAAGCTGGAAATCAACTGTAAAAAGAAAGTGGAAAGAACCACAAATACATGGATATTAAACAATATGCTACTGAAAAATGACTTGGTCAGAGAAGAAGTAAAAAGAGAGATCAAGAGATACATAGAACCCAATCAAAATGATAGAAAAACATATCAAAACTTTTGGGACATGACAAGTGAAGTTATAAGAGGAAAATTCATACCATTAAAAAAGAAGAAAAAAATGAAGCCCAAAATCAGAAGAAGAAAATAAATAATGAAAAGTAGAGCAGAATTAAAGGAAATTAAAAACAAAGCAAAACAAAACAAAACAGAAAAAATAAATGCAATAAAGAGCTTGATCTTTGAGAAAGTTAATATAATTGACAAACCCCTGAATAGATTCACTAAAAGAGAGAGAGAGAGAGAGAGAGAGAGAGAGAGAGAGAGAGAGAGAGAGAGAGAGAGAGAGAGAAATGACACAAAGACACAAATAAATAAAATCAGGGATGAAAGAGAGAAAATTATGACAGACACCACAGAAATACAAAGGACCATACAAGAATACTACAAAAAACTATATAACACCAAATTTAATAACTTAAAAGAAATAGACCAGTACTCAGAAACACACAACCTTCCTAGACTGAATCAAGAAGAACTGGACAATCTAAATAGACCAATCAGTGGTATGGAAATTCAAACAATCATCAAAAACCTGCCAAAAAGTAAAAGTCAAGGACCAGATGGCTTCACCAGTGAATTTTACCAAACATTCAAAGAAGATTTAATACTTATTCTCTTCAAACTCTTCCAGAAATTCGAAGAGGAAGCAATACTTCCCAACTAATTTTATGAGGCCAATATTACCCTGTTACCATATCCTGGTAAAGATAATGCAAAAAAGGAAAACTACAAATCAATATCTCTCACGAACACAGATGCAAAAATTTTAAATAAGATACTAGTGAACCAAATACAGCAACATATTAAAAAGATTATACACCACAATCAAGTGAGTTTCATCCCAGAGGCACAGGGTTAATTCAACATACATAAAACAATGAATGTGATACACCACATAAATACATTTAAAAACAAGAGTCATATTATCATATCAATAGATGCAAAAAAAAACCTTCGACAAGATACAGCATTCATTGATGATCGAAACACTTAGGAAAAATGGGTATAGAAGGAAACTACCTTAATGTAATAAAGCCTATATATGACAAACCCTCAGCCAACATTATACTTCATGGTAAAAAGCTAAAAATCTTCCCTCTAAGATCAGGAACAAGGCAAGGCTGTCCACTATTGACTTTTGTTCAATCAGGCAAGAGAAAGACATAAAAGGCATCCAAATAGGAAGCTAAGAAGTCAAATTATTATTTGCAGATAATATGATTCTCTATATAAAAATCCCTACAGACTCCATGAGAATACTACTAGAAACAATAAGCAAATACAGTAAAGTTTCCTATACTCCAATAATGAAGTGTCAGAAAAAAAAAGTAGAAAAAAATAATTCCTTTTGCAATTGCAACAGAAAGAATAAAGTATCTAGGAATAAATCTAAAGATACATCTGAAGGACCTATATAATAAAAACTTTAAGACTATAAAGAAATTGAATAAGATATGCAGAAATGGAAAGATATCCTGTGTTCTTGAGTTGGAATAATCAACATATTTAAAATGGTCATATTACCTAAAGAATTATACAGATTTAATGCAATCCCTATCAAAATCCCATCAGCATTCTTTAAAGAAAAATAACAAAAATAATCATCATATTTGTATGGAAGCATAAAAGACCCCGAATTGCCAAAGCCATCCTGAGTAAAAAGAACAAGGCTGGAGGCATCACTCTGCTTGATTTCAAATTATACTACAAAGTGACAATAATCAAAACAGCATAATATTTGCAGAAAAGCAGACACACAGATCAGCAGAACAAAATTGAGCATCCGGAGGTAAACACATGTTTATATGGGCAAAAGTTAAAAACCATTGTACTAGGAACCTCCAGTATCAATAAAAAAACTGAGAGCATTATAAATACACTTATATCTCTCTTCTCCTTAATATGTCAGGGTTATTCTTTATTATAGCCAGTGATTCTCCAGAGCAGCAGTTCCCAACCAATTTAGCACCAGGGACTGGTATTTTTATGAGATTCTAATGCCTGATAATCTGAAGTGGAGCTGAGGTGGTGATGCCAGCACTGAAGAGGGGTTGCAAATCCAGATGAAACTTCACTTGCTTTCCAGCTGCTCACCTTCTGCTCTGCAGCCTGGTTCCTAACAGGCCATGGACTGGTACCAGCCCATGTCCCAGAGACTGGGGACCTCTGCTCTAGAGGAGAGCCTGAGTCAAATAAGTTTTCTCTTTTGAGGCCTTGATTTTTATCACTTAGTGATTAAGATATGGGGAGAGATTATTTCCATGGTGCTATTGAAGATCACTGAATGATTAAACAGCTCTCCAACTTAACATAGAAAAAGAACATTCATACTACACAGATGAAAACTATTTAAAATGTAATTTTCCATTTAAATATATGGAAAGCAAAAACTGGGCATTGAATGAATGTCGTTATCCAAGGATATATACATAAAGGGACTGAGAGCTAATAACATAGTTTCTAGGAAAATATAAAATTTGCTGGAGGAAACAAGGGTGACATTTAGATATATTTAGTTGTGTTCTAAGTAAATTTGAGGAAAACATGGTTTCTGTGAAATAATGGATGTCATATAAAATAACAAAACAGAAGAATAAATTGAAAATTCTGATTGAGAAAAAAAAGCATAGAAAAAGGTAAAATAACCTAGAGAAAAGTGCATTTAAAAGAAATTTGTGATAACATAATTTAGGATTGCATATAAAACAATATAGAACAGAATACATAACATAGAAGACTGAATCAGTTAAATGGAGGGAAAACTTGAGAAACTATACCAGAATGTAGAATAAAAGATAAGAAAATAAAGATGAGAGAAAATGTGATTGAGACAGAGAATAGAGGATAGGAAGTCAACATACAGATAATTGGTTCTTCTAATAAAGACAACAAGAATAATATATAAATTTAAAGATACATAGAAGAAAACATATTGAAATGGTTTGTCAGATACTAGGTAAAATTAGTAAAATGAGACCAACATTTATTTATTTATTTATTTATTTATTTATTTATTTATTTATATTTAATTTTTTTTGGTGACATTGGTTAACAAAATTCAGTAATTTGCAGATGGACAACTTAAGAGTAAGACATATGTATATCACATTGTGTGTTCCCCTCCCATAGTTAGATTTGTTCATGTTCGCTTACACACACACACACACACACACACACACACACATTGGTAAAATTTTTTGAACTTCAATGATAAAATGAATCTTACCAGCACAGAGAAAATAATAAATGATCTACAGAAAGAACATGAGTCTGGTTTCTCTCAAAAATTTTTACACAATATGAAGTTTCATAAGACAATAGAGAAACATCTAAGATTTTAATGAAAGCATTATTATACTCACAAATTGTACTCTGCTAAATTGTAATTCATGTCATATAATTTTAATAGGAAGTCATTCTAACTTATAAAAAAATCATTGAAAGCACAATTTTTAGGTGTTTTTTCTGAAAACAAACAACATAAAAAATACTGAAAAGGTATTCCAACAAATATAAGAAATATGACCAAATAATGAATTTAGAAGTGGGTAAATTAGGATATAAAAATGATTATAAACATTAAAGGAGAAATTAAAAATTAAATAACTTTTCTAAATATTTAAATACAGGTATAAATACTCATAATAATATTAACTTGAGAATAATAAAGTATAAATATAAGATGAACCCCAAATAAATACTTGCCATTTGATAATTTTTTTGATATAGATAATAGGAAACTATGTATTTGAATTTAATATAACCAATACTAAAATAAAAAAAAATAGAAGCTATGCTTTCCAAATAAGAGAAAAAGATTAAAGGAAATATAAAACATGTAGGAAAATATAATAATAAAAGAAATATTCTCATATTGTCAATACATATTTATGATCTCTTTTTCTTGAAGTTCTGTTACAATAAAACTGATAGAATAAAAAAGCGTTACACTCCAAATAATAAATACAAGGTGAGAGGAAACATCAGCAAGAGAGATATTTTAATAAATTTTTGGAGAAGATCAAGCAAATAGAAAAGTAGTAACTAATAAAATTAGGCAGAGTCTTCATGTAGAATCTGGAGGAGCATAAATAAGAATAAAATATTGGTTTACCTGATAAAACCCTAGAACAACAAAATTCACACACACACACACACACACACACACACACAACACACACACACACACACACCACAAATAGAGCAGTATCACTTAAGGATATAAATGTAGCTTCCTTAGTAAAGTATTAAAAATTCATTATAACTATATAGGAAATAAATATAGCACTGGGAAGCAAAGATAATTTGAATGCAAAGCACTATAACAGGCTATATGATAGCATAATACCTTATATAGATATCTATAAGAAAAATAATGAAAATAAATAAGAAAAAATGATAGTTTATTTTTAATTGGTTTTAATTTTTAAATAAATTTTTGATAAAATAGAACTAGAGAATAATTTCTTATGATAAAGAATTTCTAGCACATTTTAGGAGCGACTGTTGTTCTGAAAGTTTTTGCTAATGATAAAGAAAATCAGATATAACAGGTTAATTGCTTGTAGCATATCAGCCTGCTCCCCAGTGAATTTATGAAAGTTATAAAAAAAATAATTCCTCAGGAAATGGTTCTAGGATCAAATAATAAATGAAGAAACAGCTGTTTAAGAAAATCCATGAAAATTTGGTAATCAAGGTGAGAATCTTTGATATTTGAACTAAAACCACTCCTTCCCTTCTACATCCCAGCACACAGAGATGGAGACTTCACTTTAGACTGCCACAGACAGGAACACAGGGCTCCTTCTTCTTCAGCTCCTAGACAGATCTTTCAGCATTTTCCACACTGACTCCAATTACCTGTTCTTAAGGCTGAATCCCAGCCAAGTATGGTCAAGAGATAGATGATCGTTTCTTACACCCAGTTCCCACTCATGAAATAGTGACTACACTTTGGTTGTGGCATACTAAGGATTCTAGGGTTCTGATTGTCCTTAACCTGGCTTATTCGAGGCAGTAATTCCACACAAAGAGTGGCAAGCCAAGAGGACCTCTGCCCCTCCATTAAGCACTCTGTTCCTAGAGTGGGAATATCACTCTCAACTTCTCCAAGGGAAGAAAAAGGATTAGCCTTGTGTCCAGCATCTCAACCCTCCAGAAGACCGTTTTTTGTCTTAGCATTCTTGTGGCTCTAGTGGAGTCGAGCTGCCAGGGTGAGAATTGAAAAGGCAGAGTGAATGGACAAAAATTTCCATCTTTAATATTCTACCTTGAGAGGAAGTGTTCATCCATGAGTCCCACACCTTATTTCTCTGGGACTACCCCCAAGAACTGGCACTTGGCTAGCTAATCTGTGAGTGGAGCAAGAGGACTTGCCAGAGGTTCAGGGGGCACAGAACATATAATTGAAAGAATGAGGAACAGTGTATAGGGGTGAGAAAAGAGCAAGAAAAATCAGATTATTATCTAAAATAAGATCTTGCTACCTCTAAAGTTTATAAATTATAAGCATGTAAAATTAAATAAAAACGGGATATTTCGGCAGTATCAACATAGAAAGCATGAGAAGGCAGTAAAGGCTTCCTAAGTTTTTTGTATTATTTGAGGGAAGAACTTTCTACTGAAAAAAATGATGCATATTTAAAAATATAAATTTAAACATTTTTGAAAATATTAAAGGTAACCATTAAAATAAGAAAAATAATATATGCATTTAATCCAATAAGCAAACAAAAAATTATACCCACGAAAGACAAAAAAGTAGAAAAATTAAATGAGAAAGCACTAGCTAGCAGTGCTAGAAGTGTTCAAATATATTATAAACATAAAAGTGAATCAATAAAGTTAAAGTATTAAAGACAGAGATGCTCAGATTTTTAAGTTATTTTATTTTAATTTTATTAAGATCTTGACATATAATATTGTAATACTTTTAGGTGTACAGTATAATGATTTGATATATGTATATATTGTGAAACAATTACTTCAATAAGTTTAATTAATACTCATTACCACACATGGATGAGAACATTTAAGATCTACTCTTAGCAAATTTCAAGTAAACAACATGATACTATTAACCATAGTCATTATGCTACACAGTACATTCCTAGGACTTATTTATCTCATAACTGAGTTTTTGTTATTTGAACACCTTCACCTATTTTGTCAATTCCCCAGTCCCTTCACTGTCAACAATTTCTTCTCTATATTTACTAGTTCCGTTTTTTAATTTTGTTTTCAGATATTTTAGATTCCACATATAAGTAATATCATATAGTATTTGTTTTTCTCTATCTGATGAATTTACCTTAGCATAATATCCTCAGTTTGATCCATGTCATCACATGACAAGATTTCCTTCTCTTTCATGACTGAATAATATTCCATTATATCTTCTTTATCTATTCATCTGTCTATGGACACTTAGATTGTTTCCATGTCTTGGTTATTATAAATAATGTTGTAATAAACATGGGAGTGTATAGATCTCTTTGAGATACTGATTTTAACTTCAGATAGACACCTAGCAGTGGAATTGCTAGATAATATGTTAATTATGCTTTTAATTTTACAAGAAACCTCCTTTTTTTTAATAGTGGCTGCACTAATTTATATTCCCACTAACAATATACAAGGGAATAATTTTTTCCACATTTTTGTCAAAGTTGTTAAGTTTTTCTTTTTAATGACAGTCATTCTAACAGGTGAGATGCTGTCTCATTGTTGTTTTGATTTGCTTTTACCTGATGATTAGCCATGTTGAGCACCTTTAATGTACCTGTTGGTCATTTGCTCGTCTTCATTGTAAAAGTGTCTATTCAGTTCCTACACCCATTTGTAAATCTTTTTTTGTTTTGTTTTGTTTTGCAATTGAGTTGTATGAGTTATTTATATATTTTTGGATATTAACTTATCAGCTATTAGTTCCACTTGTTTATTTTTGCTATTGGTACTTTTGCTTCTGGAGTCAAATATATATATATATATATATATATATATATATATATTCATATTCATATTTATATATTCCAGGACATATGGTTAGGAGTTTGCCCTCTATGTTTTTTCTAGGAGTTTTATGGTTTCAGATCTTACATTCAAGTTTTCAATCCATTTGAATTAATTTTTGTGTTTGGTTTGAGATAATGATCCATTTTATTTTTTTGCATGTGGCTGTCCAGTTTTCCTGACAAAATGTATGGAAGAGACTATCTTTTCTCCATTGTATAGTCTTTAGTTTTTTGTTATAAATTAATTGACCATACATGTGTGGGTTTATTTTGGAGCTCTCAAGTCCAGTTGGGTTTTAATAATATAGTTCCATGCTTCTTAGAACAGACACACCTAAAACAAAACAGCACTGCTAGATTGAGCATAAAGGAATTCTGCCTCCCAGCTAAATTACTGCCACAACTTTCTTCTGCTCCTTGTGTATAAATGGTGATGGCATGTAAATTTGCATTTTGCTTCCTACCTTAAGAGTGTCTTGGATAAGGTCTTTTTGGGTTGAGATACCTGTTAGTTTTTTTAATTTGAAGCTTCAGCTACTCTTTAGATTTGGGAAATTCTCATAAACTATTTGTCTGAATATGCTCTCTGATTCCATATTCTTTTCTTCTCCTTCTGGAATACCCTTTATTCTTAGGTTATCTTTCCTCATGGAGTCAGTTAGTTCTTATATTTCTATTTCTTTCATTATTTTTTATTCTTTATTTTCTCTCTTTTTTTCCTTCTGACTTATTTCTAGATTTCTATCTTTGATATATTTTTCTACATTTAGTCAACTCTCTTTCCTAAGTTAACTATTTCACTCTTCATCTCTTTTAGTGAGTTCTTTACCTAGAAGTTCCATTTTTTCTTTTTTTTCAGAATTTCAATCTCCTTGCTAATAAACTCATTTTGTTGATCTAGTTGTTCTTTTACTTCCTGAAATTGTAGATCTGAGTTATTTTGCATCTGACTTTTTCAGAAGTACAATCTTGAATTCTCTGTCATTTAAGTCACATATTTCTATGTTTTTAAGCTTATCTTCTAGAGATTTTTCTCTTTCTTTCTGAACTATCATATAACCCTGGTTGTTCATGATTTTGATGGACTATTTCTCATCTTGGGCATTAATGGGAGTTTATTGTGCCTTTTTGTTTTCAGAAAGAAAATTTATTATATAGAGATCTCTCTTTAGCCCTCTTCTAAGGTGTTTTCCTTTGATTTCCAGTAGGTGGCGTCCATGCCTCTTGGATCCAAAATTCCCCTGGGGCTCTGTGGTATTAGGTCTGAGAGGATATGGGGTGGAGGAAAGGTGCATTCTGGGTTGAAGGGTGATAGAACTGCTAGTCTTTATATTTCAACTTCACACTTTACAATCATGGCAGCTAACACCCAGCTGTTCCCCCTTTGCACTTAGTTCTTTCTCTGCTTTCTGCCCTGAAACCTGGGCTTAACTGCATGAAACTCACAGATCTCTCAGGCAGTTCTACTGGGAAACTAGCCACAGTTTCTCCCATCCACCTTCTCCTGAAGAGAGCTCCAGCTGCAACAGACAGTTTATTTGTTCCTCCCAATTTAACCCCCCAGACTTCCATAAATCTGACCCTGGAAGCTCTTACATGCATATCATTCACTCAAATGTGCTTGTGTTCAGGTTGAATTTATTTGTTGAGTTTAGATGTTTATTTTATTGTTATTTCAAGGTGAGACATCCGGTGACATCTCTCACTCCACCATGCTTCTGACGTAACTCACTCCATATATTTTCCTTAAGTCCTGTTTTATTTGAAAGATCCCTTATAATTTTTTACATCAACAGCCCTATTTTGTTATTTCATCTCTCTGTACATATAAATATATAATTTGTCATTTTGTCCTTGACAAAAAAATTCATAAAATTGGCCAAGTCACATAACTTCTTAGGGTCCTCTTCAGTATCATGCTCCTGAAAAGCTACTTATGAGAATATTGTGAATAAAATATTGGTGATATTTAATATTTTAAATTTACAATCTGCATATTTGTCCTTAAAATAATATTAAAGTATATGAATTTATATACATTCTGGACTTACAGGTAATACATGCAAGAAACAGACCCAAAGAATCATAGAAGTATTTGAAACATGAATTATGATATAAACTACCATTCGAGTACCAGACTAACTCCTTATAAGGCACATGCACTGGGGAGATCTGAATACTATAAAAATTTTAACAACTGAACTTATATTAAAACCATTGATCATAAAATGTGAAACAGAAGTTGAAGGCTGAAGCTAACAAGGTTGATTTGGTGCTGAAACAAGAACAAAAGACTTTTTTTTCTACACATGATTTTACAGGACCCATGATCTTACTACATAGTATTCAAAATGTCCAGAATTCAGTACAAAATTACTTAACATAAAAAGAACCAGTAAAAAACTTAATTCTCAAAGGAAAAGACAATAAATAGATGTCTAATGAGATAAATCAGGTGCTGGAATGGTTAAACAAAGGCTTTAAAATAATTATCATAGCCATACTCCATAAAGAAAATTTGAATACTCTTAAAATAAATTTAAAAAGATAAATTTGTGGCATAGAAACAGAACTATATAAAATAATTATTACAAAGAAAATGAAAACTTTCTAACTTAAAATTAAAATATCTGAAAGAAAGTTATTGGATAGGCTCAATAACAGAATGTAGACAATATAGGAAATAGTAAACCTGAAGACACATCAATAGAAAGTATCCAAATTCAACAACAAATAGAAAAAAATAATTTAAGAAAAAATGAAGAGAATCAAGAAGCCATGCGACAATATCAAAGTATCTAATAATGTTGTTATTGGAGTCTCAAAAGAAGTGGTGAAAACAATAGGAAAGAAAAGTATATGGATAAAATAATGGTTTAGCTTTCCCAAAATTTGTTGAAAATTTACAGATTTAAGAAGCTCAAAAAAACACATAAAATTAAATTGCTGAAAACTAAAGATGAAGAAAGAAAAATTGAAAGCAGAGCAAAATGAAACATTACATATGGGAGAACAAAGATTCAAATGATGATTTCTTTCCAGAAAACATGGAAGTGAGAAGACAGCAATGCTGAAAGAAAATAACTGTCAACCTAGATTTCTATATCAAGCAAAAATGTTCTTTAGAAAGAAGACAAGATAAAAGCTTTCTCAAATGTAGAAAAACTATGAGAATTCAGTGTAAACATAATTGCTCTAAAATAAATTATTAAGATTTTTAGGCAGAAAGAACATTAGCAGAGGGAAACATGAACTTTGAGAGTTTAGAAAGAGATAGATAAATGTCAAACACCTGCATAAATAAAATATATTTATCCTCTTAAATTATTGAAAATATGCGTAACTCTTGAAAGAAAAATTATAACATTATTGGGATGCAAAACAACATTTTTTGAGTACTAAAAGTAATAGCTGTAACATAAAGAAGGGAAGAATGGGGTCTTATACTATTGTAAGGGGTTGATTTGAAATGGTAAAGTATTAATTCTAAGCAGACTGTAAAATGTTTGGTAGGTGTATTGTAATCCCAAGAGCAACTATTTAAATAATATTTTTAAATCATTTAAATAATAATAAACCATTCTGATAATTTTTACTGCATAATACAAAATTATTTAGTCAAAAACATTATATCTAACAATCAAAATGGACAATAAAAGAAAAAAGAGAAAAAGAATATAAAAACAATATTAAAACCATTGAATTAAATCCAAACATATTAATAATTATAGCAAATGTAAATGGTCAAAATATACCAATTAAAAGTCAAAAATAGTCAAGTGAATGAAAATAAAGATTCAACTTCCTATGCACAAGAAATCTACTTTAAATATAAAAATACAGGTAAGTTCGAAGTGAAAGAATGGAATAAATACCTATACCATGCAAATATTAATCAAAAGAAAGCTCAAATGGATATACTCAGATCAGTTATAGTAGATTATAAGAAGTTAATTTGCCAGAGATAAATAGGAACATTGCACAATGATAAAAGGTTCACTTCATAAAGAAGGCATGAAAATCCTATATGTGTATATTCACTTAGCATAGTTCCAAAATATATGAAGCAAAAACTGGTAAAACTAAAAGAAGGAATAAAAAATATCTATAAATATAGTTGGAAGCATTAATATATAATATTTTTAGTGGCTGTTCATAATTATCAATAACTATGAATAAGTGAAACATCCTTCAACTAATGAATTGATGAATGTTAGTACAGCTATATAATGAAAAGTTCTCAACAATAAAAAAGAACAGGGTATTAGTACATTATATAAATGGATGGATTTCTAATGTATTATATTAAGTAAAAGAATCCAGACTCAAAATGCCACATACATGATGATTCCTTTTACATGACATACTGGAAAAGGCAAAATTATAAGGATGGCAAATAAAGAAGTGATTGCCAGGAGGAATGATTCAAGGAACTATTTGACTACAAAGGGTTTATGAATGTAGTTTTGGAATGATTGAACTGTCTTTTATATTGATTATGGTGGTGCTTGTGTGACTCCATGTATTGGTCAAAACATAGAAAGATTAATCAAAAAGTGTTGGTTTTACTTTATGTAGATTAAAATATTTATAAAATAAAATTGATGGTTTAAGCTTTAAAAGGAAGAACACGGTATTTCTTAATTATGATATCATGAGGATAAATGAATATGCTTAGAGTAATATTAAAACTAATTTAGGTAGAGTGAACAGTACACTACATTTAGGTTCAGAAAGCTGATTTTTGACTTCTGACTTTTAATAAGTAACATTGAACAAACCAGTTAACTTTTCTAAATCTGGGTTTTCTGATTTTTAAAACAGGGTGATATATTGCTTATACCATATATGAGGTTCTAATGTTTAAATGAACGTATGTACTTGAAATCAGTTTATAAGCTAAAAAATGCTATTCCAAAGTCATTTTTTAAAAATAAAGAGTGACCAACATGTGCAAGGAACTGTAATAAGCAAGGCATTACAGGAAATACAAAAATAAATTACAAATGAATCATACACTGAAGGAGTATAATACAAAGAATAGTAGCATATGTAAAAAAATTAATATAATACAGTTGACATTTAACAATGAAGGGGTTAGTCATGTCAACCCTCATGCATTCAAAAATCCATGTATAGCTTTTGACTCTCTAAAAACTTAAGCAGTAATAGCATGTTGACCGGAAGCCTTACCGATAACATAAACAGTCAATTATATGTTATATGTAATCTTACAATATACTATAATACAATAAAGTAAGCTAGAAAAAATGTTATTAAGAAAATTATAAGGAAAGTAATTTACAGTACTATAGAAGTCTATTGAAAATAATCTGTGTATAAATGGACCTGTGAAATTCAAACCCGTGTAGTTCAAAGGTTAACTGTACAAGATAAAATGTGGTAAGTGCAAATGAAAGAAACATAAAAATGGCTACCATAGTCTTCAAATTAAACATTTTATTCTGAAGAAGTTTCCGGTTCAAGATGGCATTTTAGAAAGATCCTGAGCTCACCTCCTCCCATATATGCATCAAATTTACAGCTACATATTGAATATCTCATGAAAAAATCTTAAAAACGAGTGAAATAACTTATCCTTATTAGGCAAATAACAACAACAACAACAACAAAAAACACTTCGAAGTGGGTAGAAAAGGCTGAGACCCAATCTTGCCAAAAAGCCCATTCCCAGCATAGCAACCCATAATCAGGATGGAACTCAAAACCTTCTTTCTGAGAAGTAAAGGGTCCATATCTTAAATCAGAACTCCCATTTTAAGACCTGCAACTGAGATATAACCCCCCAAGACATCTAGCTTTAAAAACAAATGGGGTTTGCACCCCTAAAATACACAGAGCTGTGGTAAACTGAGAATAGGCTCTTTTTTTAAAAAAAAAAAAAGATTTTTATTAAAATACAGCTAACATGTAATATTGTATTGGTTTCAGGTGTATACCATAGTTATCTGACATTTATATACCTAAAGTGATCACCATGATTAGTCCAGCAACCTTGTGACACTGTAAATCACGATTACAATAGTATTGATTATATTCCCTATGCTGTATACCACATGTCCTTAAGAAAAAGCTCTTAAGGAAACTAGCTCACAGTCAGGTCAAACACATTAATAACTTTTGAAAAGTGTCTAGACTTTATGTGAAATAGGTTTATTTTCTAATTTTAAATCATCAAACTAAAAGGCTGAGTCTCACTGGGATGATTTCTGGGGACCGAGACTGGTGGATGTTATCTTAACACTCTTTCTCTGCTTAGCTAAAGCCAATGAGTCCTAGTTTGTTTGTTTTGTTTTGTTTTGTTTTTCTTGGCAGGTGCAATATTTATGCTCTAGTCTTTGCATTTTTTCTTTGATTTGCTAAAGTCAGTAAGCACCATGTTTTCTTTTTTCATTTATTTTCTTTTTTCTCTTTTTTCTTTTTTTTTTTTTCAGCAAGGGCCATCTTTGCACTACCACTCTGACTCAGTCCTACTGGTGGGCACCATCTTTATACTCTTTCTCTACCTTGCTAAATCTACCAGGCACAATTTTTCTTAATTTTTTAAATTTTTTCCATTCTTTTTCTTTTTTGGTGTTTGCCATCTTTTCACCACCACTCCCCACTCCAGCAAATGGATGTCATCTTTGAGCTTTCTCTCTGACATACTCTCTACCAATGTCTCCCAGAGAGGAGTTTTCACACATGTCTAATGTTCTGGATTTACAGCTGGTAACCTAGTTTTCTGTGGCTGAAGTACAGAAGATGTCCTTTTATTGCCTAATTCAGGAGACCAAAAGTGTTTGCATTCCTGAGACCCATGGGATTATAACAATCAGAGAGACAGTTCTTGGACGACTATCACTTTCAGATGCTCCACAGAGAGCAGATGCAAACACATCTTAAGTCATTTTAAGAAAGAAGCCTATTTGCTTGCCCAGAATCTTTAACCTGAAGGTACAGCTTCTGGTTTGGCATGGGTAAAAGGAGCCTACGAAAGTGTTCTCAGGAATGGAGGCCAGTGGATACAATTCTTGGGTTCTCCCTTTGCATTTCCCCAGCTTGCTATTATCTTCCTGAAAGGTGCTCATAGCCTTGTCTAGTTCCCTAATTGTACTACTGCCAGATGACACTTTTACTTCACCTTGCACTGGTGACTAATGAGGATTACACTCACAGGTCCCACGGGACTGTAACCAATAGATAAAAAAGCTTTAAAATAGCTGCTATTATTAGTGGACATAAAGAAGCACTAGATCCAGGAGCTCAGTTTTACTGTGAAAGAGGTCTATTATCTTATAATCATAGCTGCAGCCTGAGGGGTAGAGTCCCAATTAAACACACATCTAAGGGCTGACTGAAAACGTTTTCAAAGATCTCAGAGGGTGGACTCTACATATTCTCACTTGGCTGAGCTCCAAAGCACCATCATCTCTTGGAGAGGAGCTCTTATACATTTCTGTTACTCTGTTTTTTTGTGGCTCCTGCCCAGGGGATGCCACTTGATTGCCTAGCCTTTGTGCTCAGTGGGGCTTGCACTTATGGGTTCCATAGGACTATAACAATCAGAGAGGCTACCACCTCTTGCTAGGCTACCAGCCCAAGGGCACTGAATAGACAGGAGACTTAAACATACTCCCAGTCTTTCTGTTTAAGAGAACTATTTGCTTATATTGGTGTTTTTACCTGAGGGACAGGCTTCAGATTAAGCACACATATAAAGAACTATGGAGGAGAACTTAGGGAATGTAGGTTTGGGGATGTCATTTTGGTGCTCTGCCTCTGCCTCACTACAGCTTTCTGATATCTCTGAGAAAGAAGACTATACACTTATCTGGAACTCTGATTTTTGTGATTGCTGCCCAGAGAACATCTTCATATTGCTGGCTCTGGGAGTTGAGTGGTGCTTATGCTTTCAGTCTCACAAGAATGTACATATTTGTATTTTTAAAAGGCTTCTGGTTGAAGTTAAGACTTCTAATCAGCCTGAATCTAGGTTCTGAATGAGATTCACCCCTTTGGTATACTGATATGTCTTTGTACACCCTCAAATACTGAGAGCTATTAAAAACAAAAGAGGTTGTTTGGACACAAAGAGTCAAGCAAAATTTAAAAAAACAGGACTATATTTCAAATGAAAGAACAAGATAAAACCTCTAAAATGATTCTTTATGAAATGGAAATAAGTAATTTATCCGATAAAAAGTGCAAAGTAATAGTCATAAAGATGCTCAGTGAACAAGAAAGCAATGAATGAACATAGTGAGAACTTCAACAAAGATATGTAAAGTATAAGAATGCACAAAATGAAAATCATAGAGCTGAAGAATACAATAATCATACTGAAAAAAATATACTGAAGAGATTAACAGCAGATTTAATAAAGCATTAAAATGACATCGGTAAATTTGAAAACAAGGCAGTAGAAATCACCTGTTTAGAGCAATAAAAAGAAAAAGAAAAAAGAGAGAAGATAGCCTCAAGGACTTATTGGATAATGTCAAGCTGAATAGCATTTACATTATATGGGTCCCAGAAGGAGAAGAGAGAGAGAACAGGGAAAAAAAAAAAAAAAATATATATATATATATATATATATATATATATATATATATTTAAAGAAATAATGACTGAAAACTTCCCTAACCAGAAGAAGGAAACACATACAGATCTAGGAAGCTCATAGAATTACAATTTGTGATATACAAGGGAACTCTCATTAGATATCAGCAAGATTTTTCAGCAGAAAGTTTGTAGGCCAGAAGAGAGTGACATGATATATTCAAAGTGTTGGGAAAATAATGTCTAACCAAGAATACTTGACCTGGAAAAGTCATCATCAGAATTGAAGGAGAGAGAGTTTTCCAGAGAAACAAAAGGTAAAAGAGTTCATCATCACTAAACCACCCTTACAAAAAATGTTAAAGAGACCTCTTTAAGCTGAAAAGAAAGAGTGCTAATTACTAACAACAACAACAAAAGTATAAAAGTATAAAGGTAAAAGGCAAAAAAATATATATAAAATATAAAGGCAAATATATAGGTTTAACCACTTATAAAGCTAGTATAAAGATTAAAAGATTGTAGGAGTTAAAATAACTATAATAATTAGTTAAGAATACAGAAAATAAAAAGATGTAAAATGTAACATGAAAGCATTAACTATAGGAGTGGGTAGAGTAAAATTGTAGTTTTAGAATGCATTCAAATTAAGTTATTAACTTAGATAGACTGTTATAATAATTTTATCCATTATTTTCAGTTTTAGCTCTGATATATAAACAGCTTGGAATTTGTTACTCTCAAGTCTAAAGAAACAAGCTGGGCAATTTTAAAATTAGTAAGTTTTCTTGGACCTATCAGAAAACTGAGATTGCAAGGCAAACCATACCCTGAAATCTAGAGACAGGATCATCCAAAGAAATATGATGGAGATCTCCTTATTTGGAGAAAATGCTGCTGAAGGAATTTACTGGCAAGAAGCTTAAATGACAATTTTGACAATTGCTGAGTGTGAACTTGTGTAAGAATAAGAAAATCTTGGATACCAGTCTTAAGAGATCTCCACATTTGTAGGTTTTTCCTTTTGGAATCTCACTAGGTTCTTATACTAAATTTAAGAAACATCACCAGGTAGCTCAGGTAGGCAAAGGGGATGGTTAATCGTAAAATATGCTCAGAGACATATCTATTACAAAGATCTGTATTCCAGGGAAAATACTTCATCATAGACTTGTTATTTGGCGGGGTATGTAGGGGGAGCAATCCTCACATTCTAGGCTCTTTTAGCCATTGTGTCTCAAATAATGGAGTAAAATAACATAGCCAATGTAAGCCAAGTTATAAAGGAAATAGATTAGGAGTACTGAAGCCAGAGAAGAAGAGAATAGGGAAGTGTGTGTGTGTGTGTGTGTGTGTGTGTGTGTGTGTGTGTGTGTGTGTGTGTGTGTGTGTGTTTGGGTAAGAAGATATACCATTGAAAACACATGTGTGAAGGCTACAGCCTTAAAACAAACCCATTAAAAGAAAGATTTAAGAGGATGATTATACAGATAACTCCAACATCTGTGTCTGATGGTGAGCCAAAACCATCAGAAACAGATGTTGGAATTATCATGGAATGAAAAACAAATATTAAAATTTAAGGCTCTAATGGAAAAATATAACATGCAAGAACAAATGACTAATTTAAGCAGAGAGAGAAGTTTAAGAATCAAAAGGAGATGCTAAAATTAAAAACAGTAACATAACATAAATGGCCTCATTACAGACTTACACAGCTGGAGAAAGAATCAAAGAGCTTGAAGTTAGGTCTTTTGAAACTACCCAAACTAAGATGCAGAAAGAAAAAAAAAATACACATCTACAAACTATGACAGGATTTGAAAGGTGCAATCTAGATAACTGGAATACCAAAAAGAGAAGAAAAAGAGAATAAAAACAAAATACATCATTAAAATAATAATGACCTAGAATCTTCCAATATTAACAATACACAAAACCACAGAGCCAGGTGTCTTGGAGAATACAGTTGTCCTTTAGCATGCCTATGAGATTGGTTCCAGGACTCCCCACATATAACATGGTGTAGCATTTACACATAACCTATATTTGCATAGTATATAGCAGGATATGTCTGCACATAATTTCATTCATGTGGGATCAGCATAGTGTTTGGTGCATAGTAAATTCAAGTTTTGCTTTTTTGAACTTTCTGGAAAAAAATGAATATTTTCTATCCATAGTTGGTTGAATTTGCAGATGTGAAAACCACAAATACAGAAGGCTGACTGTAATGGCAGGATAAATATGATAAAACAAATACAGTTAGTCATACTATCTTCAAACTGCAGAACAATGAAGCCAAAGAGAAATTTTGAAAGAAGCAAGAGAAAAATAATATATTACCTATAGGGAACAACAAGGATAATAATTACAATACACTTTTATTCAGGACTCATAAAAGCAAAAACAAAGTAGAATCTAATATTAAAGTGCTGAAAGAAAAAAATCCATTTACCTAGAATCGCATATTTAGTAGAATTGCTCTTCAAAGTGAAAAAAAATTAATGAAAGAGGAATCAATTCTCCAAAAAGACAAAAATACTTAACACGAATTTACCTAAAAAAGGATCTCTCTCTCTCTCTCTCTCTCTCTCTCTCTATATATATATATATATATATATATATATATATATATATATATATATATATACACACACACACATATACACATATACATATATACATACATATATACACATATACATATATACATACATATATATATATATATATATATATATATATATATAAATTGATAAAAGGGCAAGGAAAATGGATGCACAAGCTATTAAGTTTGGAAACTTCAACACCTCTCTTTCAGAAAATGACAAAGCAGAGATAAAAGCAATAAGAAGACAGTAAATATCAGAAGCACTGTGAATCATTCATATCTAATCGGCCTTTTTGTGAATAATCTAAAAACAGCAGACTATGCATTCATCTCTAGCTCATATGAAACAATCTCCAAAACAGAATACATTATGGGCCACAAATATACATTAAAATAAAAATAATAAATATCTATTCAACATCTTTGCCCATTTTAAATTGGGTAGTTTTGTTTTGTTTTCTGTTACTAAGTTATAGTTCCTTATATAGTCTAGATGTTTACTCCTTATTCTATATTTGATCTGCAAGTATGTCATCCCATTCTGTAGATCATCTTTTCATCTGTTGATTGTCTCTTTTGATGGACGGAAATATTGAATTTCGATGTAGTCTCATTCATCTATATTTGCTTTTGTTGCCTGTGATTTGGTATTATAACCATGAGATTACTCCTAAATGTAATGTCATGTAGCTTTCCCCTATGATTTCTTCTACTACTTTTACAGTTTTAGTTTATATGTTTAGACCTATGATTCATTTGGAGTTAGTTTCTGCATATACTGTAAGATTACAAGTGTCCAACTTTATTTTCTGCATGTGGATGTACAGATTCTCAAAACCTTTTGTTGAGAAGATTGCCCTTTCTTTATTGAATAGCCTTAGCATTCTTGTGAAGATCAATTGACTATATATGTGAGGGTGTATTTCCAGGCTCTCAATTCCATTGATCTATATGCCATCTTTATGCCAGTATTAAACTGTTGTGTTTACTGTCTTTTTCTTTTAAAATGAGCAAGTATGAATCCTTCAGCTTTTTTTATTGCCATCATTTTTTGGCTATTTGCTGTCTTTTGAGTTCTCATTTAAATCTTAAAATTGATTTTTCTGTTTCTGCAAAGATATCATTGGGATTTTGAGAGAAATTGGATTGAATTTCTGTATCATTTTGGGTATACAGACATTTCTTCAACAGAGATAATATGCAAATGGTCAACAGGGATATAAAAAGATACTCAATATCATTAATAATTAGGGAAATGCAAATAAAACACACAACAAGCTATCATCTCACACTTGGCTACTATAAAAATACAAATCAAAATATAACAAGTGTTGACAAGGCTGTAAGGAATCTAAAACCCTTGGGTACTATTGGTAGGACAGGAGAGAAACAACAGTTGATTTTTACTGGCCATGGATGCAAACTGAGGCTGAGCAGCAGGCCCCATCACCCAACCAAAATATCCCTCACCCCATATTCTCCGAGATCGAAAACCAAGGAGCCCCAGGGGAATCAGAAAATGCTACCAAAACTGTCACTAAAGTTATCAGGAACTAAGACTGAGGGTAGCAAGCGTGATTAAACATCTATAAGGGGGGGAAAAGGCATTATTATGGCTTTATATGAAGCAGAGATCAAAGAAGCTTACAAGCCACCCACTAGAAGCCAAAAGAAAAGTGCCTTATTTGACACAGGCTAAAGAGGAAACTTTATAAAAATAACCATTCTGGGAAAAAAAAAAAGCAGAATGCACTTTTATAAATGCCCAGGTGGAGAAATTGTCATTAAACACCATGAACTACCAAGATGACAAGGCATCTCAGAAAGAAAGAGAAAAATCTTCAGAAAATTAGCTTACAGACATAGAAATATGCAACTTAAGTGACAGAGAATTTAGGATGATACTACTGAAACATTTAGTGATATCCGAAATGAGTCTTATCAACAATTTCAGAAATTGAAAACACAGATTTGCAGTCCCACCAGCAGTGTATGAGAATTCCTTTTTCTTTGCATCCTCATCAACATTTATAATAGTCCTATTGATTATAGCTATTCTAACAGGTGTGAAATGGTATCTCATTGTGGTTTTGGTTTACATTCCACTAATAGCTAATGATGTTGAGCATCTTTTTTAAATATTTGTTGGTCATTTGTATGTCCCCTAAGGAGAAGTGTTCAGGTCCTCTACCCATTTTTTGATTGGATCATTTGTTGTTGTTGTTGTTGTTGTTGTTGTTGTTGTTATTGAGTTGTATGAGTTCTTTGTATATTTTGGATATTAGGCCCTTATCGGAGGCATTGATTGCAAATGTATTTTCCCATTTGGATGGTTGTCTCTTTATCTTGTTGAAAGTTTCTTTAGCTGAGCAGAAGCTTTTTAGTTTTACATAGTCCCATTTGTCTTAGCTTTTAACTCCCTTGCTTATGAGGTCAAATTCATAAAATCCTCTTTAAGTCCAAGGTCCCTGAGTTTCATCCTTATGTTTTCTTCTATGCACTTTATTGTTTCAGGTCTTATATTCAGGTCCTTAATTCATTTCTAGTTCATTTTGGTGTGTGGTGATAGAGAACTGTCTAGGTTCATTCTTTTGCAGATGGCTTTCCAGTTTTCTTGGCACTATTTATTGAAGAGATTTTCCATCCTCCACTATATATTTTTGGCTTTTTTTGTAAAAAAATATTTGCCCATATAAATATAGACTTACCTCTGGACTCTTAATTCTATTCCAGTGGTTTGTGTGTCTGTTTTGCTGCCAATACCATGCCATTTTGATTACTGTCACTTTGTAATATAATTTGAAGTCAAGGCAGAGTGATGGCTCCAGCCCCATTCTTTTTCTCAGGATGGCTTTTGAAATTCAGGGTCTTTTGTGTTTCCATACAAATCTAATGATTTCTTGTTCTACGTCTTTAAAAAAATGCCAATGAGATTTTGATGGGGATTGCATTAAATCTGTATAATGCTTTAGGTAATATGGTCATTTTAACTATGTTGATTCTTCCAATTCAAGAATATGAAATCTCTTTCCATTTCTTTGTATCTTCTTCAATTTCTTTTAATAGAGTCTTATAGTTTTCATTATATAGTTCCTTCACGTGTTTCTGTAGATTTATTCCTAGGTATTTTATTATTTTTGTTGCAATTGCAAAAGGAATTATTTTTTCCACTTATTTTTCTGACACTTCATTATTCAAGTATAGGAACACTATGGACTTTTGAACAATAATGTTGTATCCAGAAACTTTACTGCATTTACTTATTGTTTCTATTAGCATTCTTGTGGAATCTTTAGGGTTTTAAATATAGAGAATCATGTCATCCGCAAATAGTGACAGTTTGACTTCTTTGTTTCCGATTTGGATGCCTGTAATATCTTTCTCTTGTCTGATTGCACTGGCTAGGATCCCCAATGTTGTATTGAATAACATTGGTGATAGTAGGCAGCCTTGCCTTGTTCCTAATCTCAGAGGAAATGTTTTTAGTTTTTCACTATTAAGTATAATGTTGGCTGAGGGTTTGTCTTAGGTGGCTTTTATTATGTCAAGGTACTTTCCTTCTATACCCATTAGTTAAGTGTTTTGACCATAAGTGGATGCTGTATCTTGTGGAAGGCTTTTTCTGCATCTATTGATATGATCATATGATGCTTATTTTTTTCATTTGTTTATGTGGTGTATCACATTAATCGATTTGCATATGTTAAGCCATCCTTATGCCTCTGGGATGAGGCCTACATGATCATGGTGTAAAATCTTTTTAATATGTTGCTCTATTCAGTTCGCTAGTATCTTATGTAGAATTTTTGCATCTGTGTTCATGAGAGATATCGGTATGCAGTTTTCTTATTTTGTGTTATCTTTACTAGTTTTTGGTATTAGGGTAATCTTGGCCTCATAAAATGAGTTGGAATGTATTGCCACCTGTTCGATTTTTTGGAAGAATTTGAGGAGAATAAGCATTAAATCTTTGAATGTTTGGTAGAATTCACTGTTGAAGCCATTTTGACCTAGACTTTTACTTTTTGGTAGGTTTTTAATGATTGTTTCAATTTCCATACTGCCAATAGGTCTATTTAGATTTTCCAGTTCCTCTTGATTCAGTATGGGGAGGTTGTACCTTTCTAATTACTGGTCCATTACATCTAGGTTCCTAAATTTGGTGTTTTATAATATATAATTTTTCATGGCATTCTTACATGATTCTTTGTATTTCTGTGATGTCTATCATCATTTCTTCTTTTCATCCCTGATTTTGTTTATTTGTATCCTTCTCTTTTTTCTTTAGTGAGTCTACCCAGGGGTTTGTCAATTTTATTAACTGTCTCAAAGAATCAGCTAATTATTGCATTTATTTTTTCTATTGCTCTTTGTTTTTAGTTCAATTTATTTTTGCTCTAATTTTGATTATTTCTTTCTTCTGCTGACTTTAGGCTTCATTTGTTTATACTTTTTTAGTTTTTTTTAAGATGAAGCATTAAGTTGTTTATTTGTAGTCATTCTTGTTATTGGATATAGGCCTGTAATAATGTGAACTTTCTTCTTATGAGTGATTTTTCCATGTCCCCAAAATTTTCACATGTTGTGCTATCATTATCATTCATCTCTATGTATCTCTTGATTTCTCTTTTTATTTCCTCTCTGACCCAATTATTCTTCAGCAGAATATTGTTTAATCTCCATGTATTTGTGGTTCTTTCCACTTTCTTTTTGCAGTTCATCTCTAGTTTCAAAGCATTAACAACAGAGAATTGGGTTAGGATGATTTTAACCTTTTTATATTTTTTGAGGCAATCTCTGTGTCCCAGTATGAAGTCAATTCTTGACAATATTACATGTGCACTAGAAAAGAATGGAGAAGCAACTGTTTTGGGATGGAGGGCTCTGTAAATGTCAATTATGTTCAGTTGGTCTAATGTTTCATTTAAGAATGTTATTTTCTTATTGATTTTCTGTTTGGATCATCTGTCCATATTTGAAAATGTGGTATTTAGGTCCCCTACTAAAATAGTGTTTTGGTCTGTTTCTTCCTTTAGTTCTGTTAGTAATTGCTTTACATATTTCAGAGCTCCCTGATTGGGAGTAAAGATATTAATATGTGTTATGTCTTCTTGGTGTATGATTTTCTTTATCATTATGAAGTGTCCCTCAGTATCTTTTTTTAACCTTTTTAATTTTGAAGTTTATTTTGTTTAATATTAGTTGCTACTCCAACTTTTCTCTGAATCCCATTTCCCTGAAATGTCATTTTCCACCTTTCCACTTTGATTCTACATTTGTCTTTGGAGTTGAGATGTGTCTCCTGGGGGCAGCATATGGTATTTTTGTTTGTTTGTTTTTTGTTTTTCATTTTTTGTTTTGATCCATTTCGGCACTCTGTGCCTTTTTATTGTTGAGTTTGGCCCATTCACATTTAGGATGGTTATTGAAATATAAGGTCTTCTTATAACCTTTTTATCTTTTGCTTTCTGGTAGCTCTATGTTTCCATTGCTTTCTTATCCTTGCGTTTCTGTTTTCTTTATTTTGGTTGGCTTTTGTGGGTTTTCTCTCTGGTTCTTCTTGTTTTATGTTATATACTTCAGTTCTGAGTCTTTGGTATATGGTTACTATTACAAATATGTAAAAGGTAGTGATACACACACACACACACACACACACAAAAAAAAATCACCCATTTTGTTCTGTGCATGCCTTATCTTAATACCCCTTTGTGAATCTGGATCTTTGAATGCCCCCGTTTTCAGTCATTGTTGTCTCATTTTGTCCCCATGTATGCCGAATGTTTATTATTATCTTGCTTTAGCAATTCTCTTATTATTATTTAAGCTTATGATGTTCTGTTCTTTGTAAGAGTTGCACTCCTCTGTTTCTATTTGCCTGATAGTTACCTTATTCCTAATTATGTTTTTTTTTTTGTCATTTTGTTTTAGATAAGTTGATCCCTTTCAGTATTTCTTATAATGTTTTCTTCATAGTGGAACATTTCCTCATTTTATTATGTTTAGAAAGTTCTTTATTTCTTCTTCATATCTAAAGGAGAGCTTAGTTGGATACATTATCCTTGGCTGGTATTTCCTTTCACTTAATAGTTTGAATATTTGATTCCATTTCTTTCTGGCTTGTAAGGTTTGTGCTGTTTAGTTAGATGATAATCTAATAGGTTTTTCTTTATAAGTTTCCATCTTCATTTCCCAGGCTTCCCTGAGAATTCTGTCTTTGTCATATATATATATATATATATATATATATATATATATATATATATATATATATATAAAGTTTTAATAAAATATGTCTTGATTAAGGCTTTTTTTGGGTGAGGTATTTGGGTGTTCTTTTGATTTCTTGAATTCCAAACTCCAGCTTATTCCTTAGATTTAGAAAATTTTCATCAACTATTTGTCTGAAAATGCTTTGTAGTCCCTGCTGCTTTTCTTGCCTATGATAATGTCCTTTATTCTTAAATTTCCTCTTTCGATGGTATCAGCTAGTTCTTGTATTTCTCTTTCATTATTTTTCATTCTTTGGTTTCTCTCTTTTTTCTTCTGATTTATTTCTAGATTTTTATATTCGATATCACTGACCCTTTCCTCCATTTGTTTAACTCTATTTCTCAAGCTTATTATTTTATTTTTCAGCTCTTGCAGTGTGTGTGTGTGTGTGTGTGTGTGTGTGTGTGTGTGTGTGTGTGTTTATCTCCAGAAGATTTATTTTGTTCTTTTTGAGGGTTTCACTCTTGTTGCTAAAGAACTCATTCTGCTCATCTATCTTTGTTTTCAATTCCTGAAATTGTTGTTATAACTCATTTTAAATGTCACTGAATTTTTCAGTAATATTATCCCTGAATTCTCTGTCATTTAAGTTGCATATTTCTATGTCTGTAAGCTAATTTTCTGGATATTTTTCTCTTTCTTTCTGAGATGTCTTGGTTCTTAGTGATTAATGACTATTTTTTTTCCTGGGCATTAATGGATGTTTATTCTGCTGTTTTTCCAGAAAGAAGATTTATTGTATAAAGTTTTCTCTTTAGCCTGCTGCAAAGAAGGCACTTTTCTTTTGGTTTCCAGTAGTTGATTTCTCAGTCTTTCATATCCCTTCTTTCAGAGAGCCTTAATAATGTTTTTTTGTTTGTTTTCTTGTAGATGTTTATCCATGCTCACTACCCTCAGTCTATGTCTCTGTCAGTGTTATTCACAGTTTTAGTAGTGTGTGCTCAGATTCCTCTGTTACTCCATAGTGTTCAGTCTTGTAGGATAAGCAAGGAGGAAATCTTTGGGTTTTGGGTTGGCAGCTGCAGCTCAGCCTCAGTTTTGTCAGTATGGCTTATAAAAATCAACTATTGTTTCTCTGCCATCTCATTTCTCTGCTTTTGCGCTGATGCTCTTGCTCTTTCGCTGGCCGAGTGGAGATCACAACTCTCCCAGGCAGGGATGTTCAGAAAACTCACTGTACCTTCTGTCCTCCCCTCCTTCTACAGGGAGTTCTGGTGGCTGAGAAAGACAGCTTCTTTATTTCTCCCTGTCCACCACTAGACTCTCAGTGTTCTGTCGTATGGTAGCTCTCATGCACAGACCAATGCTCAGACATGCATGTGTGCAATTTGGGTGTTTTTTGTTGAGTTTTAGATGTTCAGCTTATTGTTGTTTCAAGGGAAGAGATCTGGGGATGTCACTCATTCTGCCATGTTTCTCCAAACTCCCCTCACATTACTCTTTCATGTTATAATAAACTAATTAAGCTATTCTTTTTCACTGTAATACTGAAAAAGCACCTCATGACTATTTAACAATGGCAGATTATCTAACCACTCATGATGATTTGCTGTAGATTTTTCTGGTAATGCTGACTTCTTATGGTTTACAGATGGTTCATTTTTAAAGAATGAGAGGAGATAGCACTGTGCTGGATATGATATTGTAACTCTTTTTGAAGTCATTGAGGCATCATTTTGCTTTTGGCTACATTAGCACAGCAGGCTGAATTATATGCTTTTACTTAGGTTTGCTTTTTAGCCAAGGGAAAATCTGGCAACATTTATACAGACTGTAGATATGCCTCCAAATAGCTCATAATTTTGGAATGTTATGGAAGTAATGTGCCTTTCTTACTTCCAGTGGAAATAAGATTAAAAATGGTCTGTATGTTCAGAAATTATTTGATGCTATACATTTATCCACTGTTTTAGCTCTTATTAAGATCCAAGGACCTCAAAAAAATTAAAAGTCCAGAACCACATAGCTTCATTAGTAAATTATATCAAACATTAAAAGAAGATGTAATGCCTATTCTTCCCTAACTCTTTTAAAAAATAAAGAGGCAATACTTCCTAAGTAATTTTATGAGGCCAATATTACTCTATACCAAAACCTGGCCAGTATCACACTCAAACACACACACACACACACACACACACACACACACACACACACATACACACATCACACATAAAGTGTAGTTCAATATCTCTGATGAATACAAATAACAAATCCTAACCAAATATTTGCAAATTGAATACAACGATATATTCAAGATAATATATCATGATCAAGTGAGGTTCATTCTAAAGGCACAGGCATAGTTTAACATACAGGATTCAATCAATGTGATCCACAAAATTAACAAAATAAAGAATAAAAATCATATATTTATATCAATAAATGCATAAAAATACATTTAACATGATTCAACATTCATTAATGATTAAAACACTCAATAAAATAGGTATAGAAGGGAAATACCTCAACATAATAAGGGCCATATATGACAAATCCTCAACAAAACAAAGAGGCAATTAACTCAATAAGAGGAAGTATTTGCAAATAAGACTTTTATAAGTGGCTAATATCCAAAATATGTAAAGAACACATACAAATAAAAAAGAATAACAAAAAAAATCTAAATAAAAAATGGGCATAGTACCTGAACAAACACTTCTCCAAAGAAGATATACAAATGGCCAACAGACGTGTAAGAAGATGTTCAATTTCACTAGCTATTAAGAAAATGCAAATCAAAACCACAATGCTATACCATATCACACTTGTTAGAATGGCCATCATCAACAGGAAATCTAATAACAAGTGTTGAGTAAGTTGTGGGGAGAAAGGAATCCTCATGTACTGTTGGTAGGAATACAAATTGGTACAGTCACTATGGAAAAACAGTATGAAAGTTCCTCAGAAAATGAGGGATAGAGTTATTATATGGTCCAGCAATCTCTCTTCTTGATATCTACCCCTCAAATTGGAAAACATTTATTTGTAAAGATATATATACCCTTATGTTCACTGCAGCATTATTCATGATGGCCAAGACAATGATAATTGGATAAAGAAAATGTGGTGCATTATGATTTCACTTACATGTGGAATCTAAAAAAACAAAATAGACAAACAAAACAAAATAAAACAAACAAACAAACAAAATATATATGTGTGTGTGTGTGTGTGTGTGTGTGTGTGTGTGTGTGTGTGTGTGTCAAACTGGTGATTACCAGATGGGAGGAAGATTGTGGGTCTGGGTGAAAAAGTTGAAGGAATAATAAAGTACAATTTGGTAGTTACAAAGCTGTCATGGGAATGAGAAGTACAGCATAGGGAATATATTCAATAGTATTGTAATACTTATGCATAGTGCCAGATAGGTACTAGACTACTTGAGGGGATCACTTCATAAATTAAATAAATACCTAACCATTATGTCGTACACCAGAACTAACATAAAATAATACTGAATGTCAACTGTAATGGGAAAAAATTTATACAGTACATATATACATATGTACTGACCCATAAGAAAAAATGAAATACTGCCATTTGCGGCAACATGGATGGATCTCGAGAATATTAGGCTAAATTAAATGAGTCATGTGGAAATAGTCAGGAACCATATGATTTTACTCATATATAAGATATTAAACTGAAAGCAACAGATAAATAAGACAAACCAGCCAACAAATAAAAACTCATAGATACAGAAACAGTATAGTGTTTCCTAGAGGGAAAGGGGAGTTGGGGTTAGTGGAAAAAGGTAAAAGGATAAAATATATGTTGATGGAGGATATTTGAATTTGAGTATTGAACAAACAGTGCAATATTCAGATAAAGTATTATAGAATCCTACATTTAAAATCTATGTAATTTTATTTTAAAATGTCACCCAAATTAATTTAGTAAAATTTAAAAAAATCAAACAAAAATATAATTGACTCATGATATCCTAGATTTATGGTTCTCACCAACTACCGAAGCTCAGTAAGAATTTCAGGTTTTTTTTCTAAATAGTAGTTTTTTTAAAATTTTTCAATTGTAGTTGGCATAAAATATTATATTAGTTTCAGGTGTACAACATAGTGATAGACATATATATAACTCACAAAGTGATCACTCCAACAAATCTAATACCCCTCTGACACCATATATAGTTATTATAATATTATTGGCATTATTTAGTATGCTATACTTCATATCTTCATTACAATTTTTAACTACAAATTTGTATTTCTTAATCCCTTATGTCTCTTTTCACTAAACACTCAAATCTCTCTTCTATCTGGTATCCCTCAAAATGTTATCTATATCTATGAGATTGTTTTTGTTTTTGTTTTTTTTAAATTTTGTTCCTTAGATTCCACATATATGTAAAATCATATAATATTTGTCTTTATCTACTTATTCCACTCAGCAAAATACTATCTAGGTTCATTATGAAATATCTTTTTTTTTTATCCCTTTACTATCTATGTATATTTTAATTTAAAATGATCTCTTGTAGGTAAGCTTTGTAAGGGTCTTGTTTTCTTATCCATTCAACCACCCCATCTTTTGACTGGAGCATTTTTTTTGAAGTGCTTGTTGATAGATATGTAGTTATTGCCATTCTTTATCTATATTTTTGAAACATATTTTTTCTTCTTCTTAAAAAAAAAATCCCTCCAACATTTCCTGTAATACTGGCTTGGTGGTGATGAACTCCTTCAGCTTTTTCTTGTCTAAGAAGTTCTTTATCTGTCCTTGGATTCTAAATAATAGCTTTTTTTAGAAGAGTAATCTTGGTTGTAGGTCCTTGCTTTTCAACACTTTGAATGTTTTGTACCAGTCCTCCCTGGCCTGCAAAGTCTCTGTTGAGAAATCAGGTGAGAGTCTTATGCAAACTCCCTTGTGGGTAATTAACTGCTTTTCTCTTGCTGCTTTTAAGATTCTTTCCTTTTCTTTAACCTTTGGAATTTAAATTATGAAGTCTTACATAGACCTCTTCAGTTTGATCTTGTTTGAATCTCTCTGTGCTTCTTGGACTTATATGTCTATTTCTTTTACCACATTAGAAAACTTTTCTGTCATTATTTCTTGAAATAAGTTTTCAATTCCTTGTTCTCTCTCTTGACCTTTATGGTATCCCAAAGATGTGAATGTTTTTATGCTCTATGTTATCCCAGAGGCTCCTTAAACTATCCTCATTTTTGTTTACTCTTTTTTCTTGTTTCTCTTCTGACTGCTTTCTACTACCTTATCTTCTAAATCGCTGAGTCTGCACTTTATTACATTTAATCTACTGTTAATTTCACCTAAAGCATTCTTTATTTTAGTTATTCTATTTT
The DNA here is from genome assembly GCA_004027375.1 of Macroglossus sobrinus. Classification (NCBI taxonomy): domain Eukaryota; kingdom Metazoa; phylum Chordata; class Mammalia; order Chiroptera; family Pteropodidae; genus Macroglossus; species Macroglossus sobrinus. Next base: position 708,103 of record PVKZ01000484.1, on the reverse strand, counting down.
TCATTTCTGACTGGTTCTATTTTATGTTTTCTATCTTCACTTTTAAGTTTTCTATCTCTTTATTAAAGTTTTCACTGAGTTCATCTCCTCTTCCCTAAGTTCATTTAGCATTTTTTTTTTACCAGTGTTTTGAATTTTGCATCTGGTAAATTGCTTCTCTCCATTTTGTTGAGTTATTTTTCTGGAGCTTTGTTCTGTTAATTCATTTGGGACATGTTTCTTTGTCTTCTCATTTGGGCTGCTTACCTTGTTTTGTTTCTATGTATTAGCTGGGCTACTATATCCTCTGGTCTTAGTAGAGTGGCCTTATCTAGTAGGCATGTTGTGGGGCCCAATGGCACACTCTTCGCTGGTCACCAGAGCCATGTGCTCCAGGTGTTTTTTTTTTTTAGATGGATTGTGTATGCCCTCCTGTTGTAGCTGAGCCTTGGCTATTTACATGCGAATGAAAGAGTGTGACCTTCAGGCTAATTGGCTGTGATGACTGGCCATGACCAGTGGAGAAGCTGTTTTTTAAGGGCTGACCCTAAAGAGCAGAATTTGCTTTAGTGAGACTCTGGTGCCTGCCAAGTCTGCCCTTTGGATGTATCATCCTCAGATGTGACCACAGGTGGCGTTCTAGTTCAGACCAAGCGGGCCACTGTCAGTTAGTCTGGGGATTCCTTGGAGGAGCTCTGCTGCAGATCAAGTCCTGCTGCAGCCTTTTTCTTGCCTGGGGCTACCTGTCATGAGCCACCAAGAAATCCACAGATGGCTTCCACCTAAGCTGTGCTTGGAAGTGCCTCAAGAGAGCAAACCACAAAATGAGGCCAGCTGCCAGTAGTTCCAGGCTTGGAGTTGCTTAGCATTAGGTTTAGTGTACACCAAGACCATATATCATTTGTTTAGGTTTTGTGAATCTTTGAGAGATTTTTTGGAAAGTTGGTAGCAAGAACCAAGACAGGGCATCTGTATGAAAAATGCACTGGAAGAGGTTTTGATGAGCCCTCATGTTGAGATGTCAGGGTCTCAGGGAATCACCAGAGTAGGGTGACCAGTGTGTTAGTACATTGATGGAGACTCAGATATGGCAGTTGTCTGGGCCTGCAAGCCACGCAGGGGAGGCTCAACAAAGGACAATGCCCTCTGCTAGCACTTCTCTCTGGGAGAAAGCTGTCCTTCCAACCCTCACTCTAAAGCTAGACTGTTGAGTTCCACCCAGTATGTCCCTGGTGCTTTTTGAGCTGTTGTCCCAGAGCTGAAGCTCAGAGCAAGTGAGCCTATCAGCAATTAAGGTCATGTGCATTCCCCTTAAGAGGAAAGTCTGTGACTCTCTCACTCCTCTGTCTCGCTAAGTCACAATTTTTACTAGTTTTCACAGCCAGAAGTTATGGGGTCTCTTCTTTCTATACTGAAACCCTGGGCTAGTGAGCTTGGTATGGGGCCTTTACTACTAAAGGAGGACCTTCACACCCAAGATATCCTTTCTGATTCTTAACTGCCACACACATGTGTGGGGCCAGCTCATTTTGCTTCTCTGCCCTTCCTACCTACTTATATCCTACATATGAGCTTTGAGATGGTCTCTTCTGTTGGTCCCCAGTTGTAGAACTACTGTTTAGCTAGATTGAAGGTGACTCTTAATAATGGCTATTCCTTAGTTTAGTTGTAATTTTGATGTGGTTGTGAGAGGAGGCAAGCACAGTGTTTATCTACTTCGCCATCTTGACCAGAAGCCCTCTACAACTTGATTTATCTATATGTATCCATAAATAAAACATGTAACCGCCTAGGATCAAATAAAATAGTTTATTTTAGTGAAATATTATGCTTGGCCTTGAAGTCTGTCACAGATTGAAAGTGAATAAGACATCTGTTGGTACCTAAACAAAACAAATTAATGTCTGTTTTCAGAAATGTTTTGGTTTGTAAAGTTGATGTAAATATAATTGTACTTCCCAAAACTTTACAGCTTACTTGAGTGAAGGTGTTTTGTACTGAACCTTGGCTTTACCTTGGATGTGATCAGATTAAATAATAAACATGTTGTGGATGCATTTGGCTGTTCATATTTGTTTATTGTTTTATCTTTCCTCATAAAATGTGAAAAGGGATGTTTGTTTCATTTATTTTTGCTGTATAGCAATATTATTCAGCCATGAGACATGAAAATTCTTCCTTTTGTGATAATATAAATGAACATACAGAGCATTGTGCTAAGTAAAATAAATCAAGCAGAGAAATAAAAATACTGTTTAATCTTATATATGTGAAATCTGACAACAAAAAACAAAAACAAAAGCTCTTAAAAACTAAACTTATAGAAAGGAAATCGATAGGTGGTTGCCAGAGGTTGAGTTGTAAAAATATGAGGAGATGTCGGTCACAAAGTACAAATTTCCATTATAAAATGAATAAGTTCCGTGAATCTAATGTACAGCATGGTAACTATAGTGAACAATACTGTATTGTACATTTGAAAATTACTGAGTGTAGGTATTGAATGATCTCACTACAACAAAGAACAGTAATTATATGAGATGATGAATGTGTTAACTAACTTTGTTGTGGTAATTCTTTCCCAATGCATACATGTGTCAACCATCACATCATACACCTAAAATATACATAATTTTATAATGTAGCCTTCATCATTCATGGAGAATATGTTCCAAGACTCTCAATATCCACCTGAAACCATGGATAGTTTTGAATTCCATATATGCTGTTTTTCCTATATATAACTATCTATGATCAAGTTTAATTTAAAATTAGGTACAGTAAGAAAGTAACACCAACTAATAATAATATATATCAATTATAATAATATACTGTAATAAAAGTTATATAAATGTAGTCACTTTTTTCAGAGGATTTTTTCTAAAATCTCCATATAAGCTCAATGCTTTCTGATGCAACATGTTTCATCAATTGGAACACAGTTTTTTTTGTCTTTCATTCACAATTTTAATGCTTTTTTTCATCTTAACTAAGCACTTATCATGCACTGCATCCATAACTGAGAGTTTGAGATACAACAGCAAAACTAGCATATTTTTTTCTCCTTCACAATTTCATGGATAGAAGATTTATTCTCACTGTAGATCTTAGCAAGCTTAATGTATATATATATATATATATATATATATATATATATATATATATATATATATGTATATATATACATATATATATATTCATTTATTTATTTATTTCATTACTTATTAAGTGGAGAACTTTCACATTTTCACTTAAAAGAAGCACTTGAAGGGTCTGATAACCAAGATGGCTACTGACTAAAGGGTAAGTAGTGTATACAGCATGGTTGCACTGGACAAAAGGATAATTCACATCCAGATGAGACAGAGAGGGACAGCTCGAGATTTTTTAATGCTACTCAAAACAGCATTCAATTTAAAACTAATGATTTATTTATTGAATTGTTTATTTTTAAAATTTTCCAATTAATGTTTTTGGACTGAAGTTGACTAAAGGTAACAAAAACTGTCAAAAGTGAAACTGCAGATAAGTGAGGAACTACTGTATGTCAGTATATCTTAATAAAGCTGAAAAAAATTAAATGTACTTTTAAATCCATTATAGTTATGACTAAAAATAGTCAATTAACTTACTATTGATCTTTTGATAATCCATATATTCCATTATTTTATTCTTTCATTTAGAAAATATTTTTCTAGTGCCTTCTAGGAACTCTTAAATGTTGAGTATTACATAGTCGTAAATAAGAAAGAAAAATATCAATGATCTCATGAAGCTTACATTCTATTGGAAAGGTGAAAGGCAAATGATAAACAAGCAACTAAATCCATATTCAAGAAAAACAACAAATCGAAATACTATGAAAAGAATTAAAATGAGTGATAAGATAGAGAGTGACTGGGTGGCTACATTAGGTCAGGATTGACACCTCTGAGGTTACGTTTACCATGATAACTGAATTGTAAGTGTATCTCATGCAGAAGGAAGAGCTACTACATAGACTTTAAGAAAGATGCAGAATTTACTTTTTGAAGGAGCAGAAGATGGGTGCCATCACCCACAGTAAATGATAGAGTGGTCTGAGGCAAGGGCAAAGTTCAGCACTTGCCAGATTATGGAGGACTTCAATGAGCAAGGCATAGTAAGGACTTTTGGTTTTACTTTAATTGTAAAACCATTTAAAATAATATGGTCTAATTTACATTTCCTATAAAATTTTTGTGACTGCTTTTTGGAGAATACATTGTAAAGATTTAAAATTAGGTATGGAATAACAAGTAAGAAGGCTATTGCAGTAGTTAAATGAGATATGGTAGTGGCGTTGACTACATTGGTGGTGGTTGATTTGTAGAGAGAAACTGGATAAAAGGTGGAGGTAAAGTAGATAGAACTTGCTAATAGATTTTATAGATTTGAGCTGTACATAGAACTTTTTTTTTTTAAATCAGAACTCCAAGTATTCACTCTGTAGTTCCTTAGGGTTTAAAAGGGCTGACTCTCTACATCAAATAATTATATAATCAAGATTGTTGAAAATGTGAATAACTTTAGCTTTCTAATTATTTCTAGTGTGTGATAACATTTACTTATAGTTTTTAATGGCAAGAAAGAATAACCGCAAATATGTGTGGTCTATCAATATTCAAAACTCAAATTTATTAAAATTTATAAAGGCAAGAAAAGACCTTAGAAGAGACTTTTTAAAAGCACTTGGCTCATATAGGCTAATAATAAAATTCTGACCATATAATATGAAACATTTTAATTAGAAAATAATTTCATGGAGCTAGGACAGAGAAGTAGCGATTGGAACCAGCACCAAGTAGTTAAACTTCCCCTTCCTGCTCAGTCATAATATACCTATTAGAGTTTTTAGCTTATTATTCCCCTTTCATTTGTTAATACCAAATATTTTAAAAGGGATTGAAGTGAACAGATTTATTAATTTTGTAAGTTTGAACGTTCTTAGGGTGAAATTTTTAAAAATAATTATTTTGTGCATAGAAATATGCTATTGTGAACATATGATTTCATAAATATGTTCTTCATTAATTTTTTGTTTATTAAAAACTTTTTGTTTCCTAATTTCCCACTATGTGCAATGTTATGCACAGTAGACACTAAATGTAACTTGAAAACCTAACCCTACCATTTACTTTCTTCATTATTTTCTCAACACAGGTAAAGTGAAGAGAAGTATAGTTAGAAGAGAAGTATAGAGAACCAAAAGGTATCACATCTCTGTAAAGTATACTTCACGAAGGGAATAAGATACCCTAGTCTTGTTTTTTGTTGCTATTTTATTTGTTTGTTTTAGTTTTGTTTACCTCTTCAAGCTGTTTCTTCCTAGATAGACTCAATAGTATCTTAAAGAAATTTTGGGGTGGTCTAAGAAAAATTAAAAGTATCTTAAATGCCATTGTTTACTTTATTGAATTTTGAAGATAGTATAGTTCATAAACTGCAACCTGTTATCAATGCATTGACAAATGTTGCACAAGTTTTGAGTACATTAAAACAAACAAAAAGAGAATATATCACTGCACTGCTTTTTTCAAATAAAATATCTCATACAACAGTCATACAATTGTGAGTATAAATAATAATTATAAGGAAGGCAGACATATTTTGAAGTTTATACTCATTGGGAAAATATGAAGAAAAAATAAAAATTTTCATACCTGAAATTATATAAATTTTTAGCTTAAACTTTGTTTCTTATCTACAAATAAAAATACAAATTCTTCTCTTTTCAACTGTTGGTTTAATTTTAAAAGACACAAAAAACATAGTTTATGATTTTTAAATAATTTATTAATTTATATTCAATAATGTGAAGAAAATAAGCTTAAATATGTAAGCATTTTATTGATTTTGATTTCTATTTATAGCCTATTTAAAATAAATAGCTTAAATTATCAATTCTCTGTTAATGTTATTACTTTGATAAGTGTTAATTTATTTCATTGACAGGCCAAATATTGGATCTGTCTAATTTTCTAGAAAAATTCTTAAAAGTTAAACTGTTAATAATGCAAATTCAAACAATTATCATTACAAAAATGAAATTATTTCTTGCTCCAACTACAGGAAAATCTTGTGAGGAGTGGATTTATTTTTATTAATGTATACAAGTAGAACTTATGTAGACCATGGATTTTATTCCATAGAAGAATGAGATAAACTAGAGATAGACTAGGGTGACTAAAGCAAGAGAAAAGGGAAGTCAAATGCAGAGATCCTGTTATTCTCTAATTAGGACTTGACAGATTAATAACTCAAAATATTCTTTTGTCAGAATCTATGTACCAAGGATTACTTGGGTACATCTAAGTAACAATGATATAATTCTCATAAACATTGAATACAGGTTACAATCTACTTCATTTAATTTAAAAAAGAACATTTAACATTCCCTGGTCACTTGAATGTCCCTGTAACCTTTTGCCTACTCATCCACTTTCTGACCTCAACTCATTCTAGTCTCTTGTCTGTGAAACTCAGTCATTAAAATAATAATTATTTTACTTATATTTATTCTCACTCTTAGAGTCTTTTTGTCTAATGAAAAGAGCACTGGATCCAGGATCAAAGAATATGAGGATCTATTCCTCATTCTATTATTTACTATCTTTGTAAAGTAAGCAATTCAAAAGAACTCTTTGAAGTGTGATTTTGTCACTTGCATCATGGGGATGATACCACCCATCCTAATTAAAAAAGCACTTCTGCAAGAATCAAATTAAATAATGTATGCCTGATAATCTGTAAAAGACGATGAAAATATGATGCAATAAAAAGTAATGATTGTTACAAAGTCAAGTGTACACATCTCTGAGAATGTTCATAATCATTTTTCAAAAGTATAAAAGGTCAAATATATATATATATATATATATATATATATATATATATATATATATACAGATATTTATAATTAAATTCATTAGCAGGTTAACAATGATGCATAATTAACAAAGACATATTTGATTGGTATTTCTATTCTTACTCATATAATCACATTTTTAACAAATTAAGACTATTTTCATTAGTCTTTACATTAAAATAATATTTAGTGAGTCATATCAAATATGATTTGAGCTTGAGTGTGTTGCTCTACTTATAAAAAGATCAGGAGAAAATATTTGTATAACAAATAATTCTGGTATTTATCACAGTGCCAAGAGCACAGAAAGTATTCAGAAAATTATTATCATTACTATTATTACTGTTTGTATCATCTTAACTTTTACACAGTTCCAAAAAGAATTGTTATTATCTCCATTTTACAGAGAACATTAACGTTTAATAAGTTATTTTTCTGAGATTATATAGTTTAACATTTTTGTAGTGTATAGTAAACCAATAAATAAAATTAGTGATGCAAATAAATAAACTTGTTGAGAAAAATTTATTAAATTTATGATAGGCATATTAGTTTGAGAATGAAGAATATTTACTGATTGGTGGGCATGAGCCAAAGCTGAGTTTCTGGATAAGTGTCTACATAGAACATAGATTCAACTTATATTAGATTTGACATGTCAGCTAATTCTAAAAATAGCTTAACTATTTCTGATCCATACCACATTGATCACTTATTCAAGTGCCCTATAGTCACAGCCATAGACTCAAATATATTTACTTCATACTTATCCAAAAACTCAGTACATCAATCATATTTTATGTACTTTTCTTCAAAAACTCTTTGAGGTTAATTTCAGCCTCTCCAATGATTTAACAAAACAGAAATTCAAATAAATAAAACCCAATGATCAACTTTCCATCATAACAGATTTATTAAAATGAATTACTTCTAATGCCATTTCTAAACTTTAACAAGATTCTAGCCAACTAAATTTCTGGATTAAACTCTCATGTTTTTATGAGAAATATAAACTATTTTAATAAATTTACATTGTGAAAATAATGTTAATGCACCTACCCAAGTATTTATTTTGCTACTACATTATGCTTAAGTAAAAAAGTAATCATTAACCAAAAATCATGACCTCAAAATTTATCCCCATTGATTGCATTTTGTTATAAATAGAAATGCATGCTTAAGAGAAAACAACAATTTTTGAAAAAAGAGAGAAAGAAGACAAGCAGGAAAAAAACACCATTTGGAAATGGGGTGACAAATATTTCAGTAAAGGTATTTATACTGTGATATTTGATGTCTTCGAGGGATTTCCACAAATCTTGCATGGTCAAATTCCATTAATAAGCTCACCATCTTCCAAAGGTGTGGTCCCTCTCATCTGCCATGCTGTCCTCAGTGTAAGAAAACCTCACCTCACCCACTCAATCATAGCACAACGTTTCTAACTGCTTTCTTTTTGCCCATTAGAAACAAAATGGTTTAAGTAAAATCAAAACTTTAAATACAGTGATAATGAATAGAAATAAAGGTGAAAATGCATTTTTGTTTTTTTTCAAGAAAATAAATTGATGTTTAAAGCTGGTACCATTTCTCTTATCCTTCCAAATATAATGAAAATTCTAAATAAGTAACTTGTGTATTTTACTGATTTGTATAACCTACCATACCTTGTCCACAGTAGTATTTGTGATTTAAACAAATGAATTTAATGATACTGTATATTTTAAATTTATTCTAGTTACAAGTTACTGGCCAATTAATCTCAATTTGCTTTTGTTTCTATATAATCGAGGTATACAATATATTCCCATCAATAACAGCTACTCACTAGACAGCAACTTGCAAAAGTGTTCATAGAAGAAATTTCATATCATTACAGGCCTATCTCTAAAAACAAGAACAAGTCCAAATAAATATGAAGCAACCTAATGCTTCATCTTAAAAGACAAACAAACAAATAAAAACTACAAAAGAAAAAAATGAATCCTAAAGTTAGCAGAAGGAAGGAAATAATCAAATTTAGAGCAGATATAAATGAAATTCAAAACAACAACAACAACAACGACGACAACAACAACGACAACAACAAAAACACTAGAAAAACTAAATGCACCAAAGAGCTGGTTCTTTGAGGTTAATAAAATTGACAAATCTATTTCTAGATTCATTAAAGAAAAAAAAAAAGAGAAAGAATACAAATAAAAAAGATCAGGGATGAAAGAGTAGAAATTATGACAGACATCATAGAAATACAAAGGATCATACAAGAATGCTATGAAAAAAAATACATAACACCAAATTTAGTAACTTAGAAAAAATGAACCAATACTTAGAAAGATACAGCCCTCCTAGACTACATCAAAAAAAAACTAGGAAATATAAAGAAAGCAATCAACAGTATGGAAATTGAAACAATCATCAAAAGTCCAGGAACAGATGGCTTCACCAGTGAATTCTACCAAACATTCAAAGAAGATTTAATACCTATTCTCTTGAAACTCTTCCAAAAAAATTAAAGAGTAGGTAATACTTCCTAAATCATTTTATCAGATCAGTATTATCATGATACCCAAATTTGGTAAAGATACACACACACACACACACACACACACACACACACACACACAAACACTACAGACTGATATCTCTCATGAACACAGATGCAAAATTCAAAATAAGTTACTAGCAAACCAAATACAACAACATATTAAAAGATTGTGCACCATGATCAAGCAGGCTTCATCCCAAAAGCACACAGATGGTTCAACATATGCAAATCAATCAACGTGATACACCACATAAATAAATTAAAAAAAATAAGAATCATATGATCATATCAATAGATACAGAAAAAGTCTTAGACAATATATAGCACCCATTTATGATAAAAAGAAAACACAATTGGTATAGAAGGAAAGTACCTTAACATAATAAAAGTCATATGCAACAATCATTTAGCCAACATTATTGTTAATGATGAAAACATAAAAATCTTTCCTCTAAGATCAGGAATAAGAACAGGCTGTCCACTATACCACTGTTATTCAATATAATATAAGAAATCTTAGCAATTGCAGTTGGGCAAAAGAAATATATAAAATGCATTGAAATAAGAAACAAAGAAGTCAAACTGTCACTATTTGTGGATGACATGATTCTCTACATAGGAAACTCTAAATACTTTATAAGAACATACGAGAAATAATAAGCAAATACATTAAAGTTTTTGGATACAAAATCAATGTTTAAAAATCCATAATGTTTCTATTCTCTAATGAATTATCAGAAAAAGAAGTAAAAAAAATTATTTTGCAATTGCAACAAAAAAAAGACCTAGGAATAAATCTACAGAAACACGTGAAGGAACTATATAATGAAAACTATAAGGCCCTATTAAAAGAAATTGAAGATACAAAGAAATGGAAAAAAATATATTCCATGTTCTTGGATGGGAAGACTCAACATAGTTAAAATGACCATATTACCTAAAGCATTATGCAGATTTAATGTAATCTTCATCAAAATCCCATTGGCATTTTTAAAGAAATAGAACAAAAAATCATCAGATTTGTATGGAAGTACAAAAGACTTTGAATTACCAAAGACATCCTGAAAAAAAAAAAAAGAACAATGCTAGGAGCATCACTCTTCTCTACTTTAAATTATACTAGAAAGTGACAATAATCAAAACAGCATGATATTTTTAGAATTACAGTCACACAGACCAGTGGAACTGAATTGAGAGTCCAAAAATAAACCAATGTTTTTAAGGGCAAATAATTTTTGACAAAAAACCCAAAAACATATAGGAGAAAGGAAAGTCTCTTCAGTAAATGGTGCTGGGGAAACTGGAAAGCCACTTGCAAAAGAATCTAACTAGACTGTTGTCTATCACCACACACCAAAATTAACTCAGAATAGATCAAGGTCTTGAGTATAAGATCTGGAACATTAAAGTTCATAGAAGTAAATGTTGGAAGTAAATTCACAGACCTTGGACTTAAAGAGGATTTTGTAAATTTGGCCTCTAAGGCAAAGGAAGTACAAGATAAAATAAGTGAATGGGATTACCTCAAACTAAAAAGCATTTACACCACAAAAGTCACCATCAACATGATAAAGAGACAACCATCTGAATGGGAAAATACATTTGAAATTAACACCTTCAATAAGGCCTAATATCTAAAATAAACAAGGAATTCATATAACTCAATCACAAAAACAAACAAAATAAATCCAATAAAAAATGGTCACAAGATCTGAACAGACTCTTCTTCCAAGACGGCAATAATGGCCATCAAACATATGAAATGATGTTCATCATCACTAGTTATTAGGAGAATGTAAATCAAAACCACAATGAAATACAATCTCACAACTATTACAATAGCTATAATCAAAAGGACAAGTAATAACAAATGCTGGAGAGGATGCAGAGAAAAAGAAACCCTCATACACTGCTGGTGGGACTGCAAATTGGCAAAGTCGGTATGGGAAACAGTATGGAGGTTCCTCAAAACTCTAAGAATTCAACTACCATGTGATCCAGCAATCCCTCTACTGGGTATTTACTCCAAATACTTGAAAATTCATATCTGAAATGATATTTGCACACTGATGTTCATGGAAACATTATTCACAGTGGCCAGGACATAGAAGCAACTGGTGTTCTATGATAGCTGATTGAATAAAGAAGTGGTGGTACATATATACAATGGGATATTACCCAGCCATAAGAAGAGATGAAATACTGCCATTTGCAACAACATGGATGGACCTCTAGGTACTCATGCTAAGTGAAATAAGCCAGATAGAAAAAGTGGAAAACCACATGATAACACTTATATGTGTGATATAAACTTAAAAGCAGCATATAAACAGAAAAAAAAACAGAATCATGGAGATGGACAGTACTCTAGTAATTACAAGAGGGGAGTGAAAGGGCAGAGGAAGGTAAGTGAGGTAAAAGGGGTCCAATATGTGGTGACATTAAATTTTTTTTTAAATTAAAAATGGTTGCTGCTGAGGAGCTATACTCAGAGCACATCAGGGAACTACTAGCTTTTATCATAAGCCTTTTAGCACTATTTACTTTTAACTGTGTTCCTATATTGATTTGATGAAAATAAAAAATTAAAAATGTAAAAATAAAAAATAATAAAACAATAAAAGAATTAAATAGAGAATAAAAGCCAAGTCATTTGAAACTATTCAATCAGATTAAAAAAGTAAAATTAATTTATAACTAGAAGAAAATTGTAAAATTTACAAATATGTGGAAATCAAGAAATGCACTCCTGAACAACCAATAGGTCAAATAAGAAATCAAAGGAAAATAAAAAAATGCTTTGAGACCAAACAAAGAAAAAATAGGTAAACACAACAACTAACTCAATAGATGCAACAAATGCATTTATAAGAAGGAGGTTTATAGAGATTGATACCTACATTCAGAAAAAAGAAAGATCTCAAACAATCTAACTTTATACCTAAAAAAACAGAAAAATAACAAATTAATTTTAGTTAAAGGAAGGAAATAAAGTTTAGAAAAAAAAATAAATGAAACTGAGATTAGAAAAGTCAATGAAAATTTGTTTTTTTGAGCAAATAAAAAAATTGACAAACTTTTAGCTAGACTGAATAAAGAACATTTAAATAACTAATATTATAAATGGAAAAGGAGACATGACAAACTGATACCACAAAATATAAATGATCAAAATAGAGTACTATGCACAATTATTTGCTAACAAATTGGATAACCTAGAAGAAATAAACTCCTGAAAACTACTACGTACAAAGAGTAAATTTTAAAGATATAGAAGATCTAAACATTTAAAGAAGAATTAACACCAATACTGTTTAAACTCTTCCAAAAAATTGTAAAGTAGGGAAAACTTCCAAATTTATTCTACAAGACTTTAATAACCTTCATACCAAAGCCTAATAAGGACGCTACATAAAAGAAGATTATAGGCTACCATACCTGCCAAATAGGTCATGATCAAGTGGGATTTCTTCCTGGAATACAAGGATGTTTTAACATACAGATTAACAGATTGACAGATAAAAACCATGTGATTACCTTGATAAACACAGAAAATTTTGACAAAATTCAGCATTTTTTAGAATAGAAACTTTCATAAAATTAGACATACAGGCAATGTACTTAAACATTGAGCTAGCATTTTTTTCCTTATAAGGCACAAAAAATTCTGAAAATTTTATTTGATAACACATTCTGTTGTCTAGATGCTAGATAAACTGACATATACTGCTAGTAGAAATGTAAATTATGTAAAAAGTCAGAAAAATGAGAATGTATTTTTATATTTGCTTGTAGTCACAAAGACATTTTGGGAGTACACATGATAAATTAATAAAAGTGGTTACTTGTATAGGATTGGGGGTAGAATGGAACTGGACAGATATGGAACAAAGATGTAGGGAAACTTCACTTTATAACATATTTTTTAAAATTTAAATCAAGTGTAATTTTTAGCTTTTCAAATTTTTCAAAGCAATAAAATTTCTGATCAATTCTCTATAAAATTATGACAATGAAATTATGAATTTGTACAGTTACAAGTGTGATAATGCTGTTAAGCAAGAGAGAAAATAAAATTGGACAGCAAACTTTGGCATATTTGAAAAAAAGCTGACTGAGATCTGCTTTGCATATGTTGATTCCAGCGGTCTTGGCTTATATGTGTGTGGAGATCACCAATAGACAGTTAAAAATAGGCATCTCAGGAGATTTAATTTAATGGAAGGGATATAAATATAAAAGCAGAAAAAACTCAATAACTTGTGCTTTTTATATATGCCAATGTTGTCTGAGTAAGAGTAGTTTATAAAGTCATTTGAAAGAATGAAGCTATTTCAGGAGTATTAGTAGGTGAATCCCATGAGACCTTATAAAATCAAAGATTGTCTCAAGGGCAATTCTGCAGTTTCTCATATTTGTGGTTGACAAGATAGTTTGAGAACTGCAGGCCAAATTTAAAATAGTGTTTTGGAAAAAAAAATGTGAATGGTAGTTTTATCAGTGTTTTCTCTAGATGAGTCATCCACCTTACAAAACCAAAACAGAAACAAACAAAGCAAAACAAAAACTGTTAACTTATCACTTTCCTCTTTAGCTCTGCCTTTCTTGGATTCAAAATAAATTATGTTGACCAGGGGAAGCATTTTAGAGATATACAAGAATAAGCAACTTAACAATGTGCCAATTCCCTTCATTTAATGATTAAGATGCCTACCAAACACAGACACCCAGTTGTACATCAGGATTAAGCATGTAAACCTCATTATAAAAGTGTGTGTGTGTGTGTGTGTGTGTGTGTATTAGTTTTCTATTGTTGCATGATAAATAGCTATGATCTTAGAACTGTAGTACAGCACAAATTTATTATCTTCCATGAGTCAGTTGTCTGGACATTGGTTTTCTGGGCCCTCTGTCAGTATCTCATTAGGCTGCATTCAGTGTGTTGGCTAATGCTGTGATTTCATCTGATGCTCAGAGTCATATTTCAGTTTCACTGGTTGTGGGCAGAATTCACTTTTTTGTGGTTGTAGAACTGAAGTCTTTAGCTCCTAGGGGCTGCATGTTGCTCCCTGTCAGATGGCCCTCTCAACAAAGTGGCAGGCTTCTTCAAGATCAACTGGAGAATATCTCTGCCACTTCTCTCTTCTATGAGTTCATCTGATTAAGTCAAGCGAACCCAGTGTGATTTCTGATTTGATTAATTCAAAATCAACCAATTAGAAATAGTAAAAACATGTTTAAAATCTCTTTTCAATATAATATAGCACAATCAATAGATTGCTACCCCATTACACAGGTTGTATACAACAGAAGGATAATAATCTTAGGAGTCATCTTAAAATTCTAACTACTACAGTGTGTGTGTGTGTGTGTGTGTGTGTTTGTGTGTGTGTGTGTGTGTGTGTGTATGCAAGCATGAACAAGCATGCTCATTTGAGATTGGTAGATGCCCAAACTATAGAGCATATTTACATCACTTTTATAGGTGTTACATTTTTTGTCAGATATTTTGAGCATTTTGAAGACTAATGTATTTCTCACTCTACTTGTCATTTTTTCTCATAGAATATTAAATCAGTGCATTTTAACATATTACATAGCAAAAGTGCTGTAGCATGACCTGTATTACTCTAGTGGCCAAAAGGTGCTAATAAATAAGACCTAGTAGAATATTTTGTGCACAAATCATTATATTTGCACTTTTCACCTTTGGACTTGGATGATAACTATAGTTACTGATTGAGTGAAGAACAGTCAATTAATCCTGGTCATAGTATGGTTTAATAGGACGTTGAGGTATAGAGGAAATGAAGACAGTTGTGAGAGTTGTGAACAGTCTTGAAATTATTAACTCTATCTCATAGACACAATGTCTGTGAAACACTAATGAAAGAATCAGAGGATTATTCTAATACCTGGTGGCCTCCACAGGCCAAGATAATTAATAATGAGTTGACAAGAGTTCTTATGGTTCAAATTTAGACTGCAGTCTATAGATTGTAGAACTTCATATGAAAAAGATGCTATGTGCAACTGGTCAATATATAAACATAGTATCATATCTTTAGTTTTGGTACACTCAAATTTGGTTTCTATATTCTGAATTTATGAATAAGTGTTTTCTTATATGAAAATGCACACAAAGCTAAATACCAAAAGTATTGCAATTACATAAGTTGATTTCATTTCCATGTTCATGCATATTTTAATGTGATGATGTGCTATTCAAAATATATATGTTATTTCTTGATTTTTTGCATGGAAGTTTAATAGTCACATTTCTAGGAAAATTAAAAGAAAGTTAAAAAGCTATAATATTCTCATTTTATTCATTATGCAGAGAGTGGAAATGGGTTAGAGCATCATATAATCAATTTTTGTGCACAATTTTATAGTAGATGACCTTTAATTAGTATGAAGATAGTCTATTCATATTATATTTGTTCACTTGTCTTACTGGATCATAGATGTGTGCTGGGAAGCATAAAGGGTTTTTTTTTTTGGTCCTAATCCCTGTGATATGACATGATTAATTAGCTAAAATCCCGGTTTTCAGTTTCTTACCAATCAATAAGCAGATGGGAAATAGTAGATATCGAACAAGACAGCAGGAGATGTTTAAGCTCTTGCTACTTTCATACAGAAAAAAAATATTTAGAGAAATCTTATTTAAAGCTACAGTTAACATTTTCAATACCTTTCTACTACATCAGATATATTTTCTTTCATCAAGTGTTGTGTGTCATAAGCATAAC
The DNA here is from genome assembly GCA_004027375.1 of Macroglossus sobrinus. Lineage (NCBI taxonomy): Eukaryota > Metazoa > Chordata > Mammalia > Chiroptera > Pteropodidae > Macroglossus > Macroglossus sobrinus. The sequence continues at coordinate 691,935 of PVKZ01000484.1, read as the reverse complement.
TGTTCTTGTTCCAAGTGAAGGCTAGAATACAAACGTACTCAGAGTTGCAAAAAAGAACAAGAAAGCAAAGAGAAATCCTAATGTCACTACTTTGCTAAAGATTGCATAGATGTTAGTATGTAGGTGAATAGCACAATATATAAAATTCTTTATTAAATTCTTACATATCAAAGTTATTGTTAGGCTATAGCTGTTGATATTTAATCTACAATATACTTGCATATTAAGCAATATAAATTGTAACTTGCATGACATATGTCAAATATTAATCTTTTTCATATCTTTATGAAAGCACAAAAAAGCCAAACATTTTTCAACCTTAGCATTAAATTATTGCATATAGTGCATATCTTGCAGAATGTAGACTTATTTGCAAAGCTCATTTTCACTTTTTAATTTACTTTTCAGACCATGTACCACAAAATCTTTTATTTATTAAATAATAAGTGATACATAAAAAGAAAGAAAGAACTGACCTCTGAATTCTGTCAGTATAGATCACCTATAATAAAAGCATCAAATATAATCTTAGGACTTGGACAAATCATAGACAATTTCAAAATGTATTTAGCTCTAGAAAGAGGAGCAAATTTTATTATATTCTTTGATTGTAAAGAATTACTGATGTGCATTATAAGATCTTTCAAAAAAATTTTATTAAATTATTGTGGTGACATTGGTTAATCAAATCATATAGGTTTCAGGTGTGCAATTCAATAATACATCCTATGTATATTTCATTGTGTTTACCACCCAAAGTTAAATTTTCTTTTGTTCCCATATATTCGACCTCCTTAACTGCTACCTATATCCCCTCTCTGCTCCTGCACTCTGGTGTCCAAAAATCTGCTGTCCATGTCCATGAGTCTATTTGTTGGCATGTTTGTTTGTTGCTTTCAGTTGTATATTTCACTTGTATAAGTGAAATCATATGGTTTTCAACTTTTTCTGTCTGTCTTATTTTGCTTAGTATGATAATCTCAAGATCCATGCATGTTGTCACAAATAGCAGTATTTTATCTTTTCTTATGGCTGGGTAGTATTCTATTTTATCTAATCATCTATCAAAGGACACTTCAGTTTTTTCCATGTCTTGGCCACCATGTATAATGTTGCTATGAACATCAGGGTGCATTTATCTTTGTGGATAGATGTTTTAAGTTTTTTAAGGTAAATACTCAGAAGAAGAATTGCTGGGTCATATGGTAATTCTATTCTTAGTTTTTTAAGGAACCTCCATACTGTTTTCCATAGTGGTTGTACCAATTTACATGGTCACCAGTAGTGTATGAGAGTTTCTTTTTCCCCACAACTTCCCAAACACTTTTAACTACTCATCTTATTGATGATACCCATTTTAGCAGGTTTGAGGTGGTATCTCATTGTGGTTTTGACTTCTATTTTCTTAATAACTATTGAATTTGAGCATATTTTCCTATGTCTGTTAACTATTTGTAAGTCTTCTTGGGAGAAGTGTCTGTTCAAGACCTCTGCCCATTTTTTTAATTGGATTGATTTTTTTATTCTTAAGTTATATGAATTCTTTGTATATTTTATATATTATGCACTTATGGGAGGCATTGTTTGCAAATATCCTTTTCAAATGTTTTCCTCTTTGTCTTGTTGATTATTTATTTTGCTATGCAGAAGCTTTCTATTGTGGTATAGTTCTCTTTATTTTTTAAAAATTTTTCTTCCCTTGCCTTTGAGGTTAAATTTATAAAATCCTCTATAAATCCAAGGGCCATGAGCTTGATATATATGTTGTCTTCTGTGCAATTTATTAAGGTCTTATATTCAAATCTTTGATATATTTTGAGTTAATTTCAATGTACAGTGACAAATAGCAGTCTAGTTTTATTATTTTGCATGTGGCTTTCCAATTTTCCCAGTACTATTTATTGAAGAGGTTTTCCTTTGTTGTATATTCTTGTCTCCTTTGTCAAAAATTATTTGCCCCTATATACGGGGGTTTATTCCTGAACTCTTAATTCTGTTCCATTTCTCCACGTGTCTGTTTTTCTCCCAATATCATGCTGTTTTGGTTATTGTCTTTTACATATCATTTGAAGTCAGGTAGAGTGAAACTGTCAGCCTTGTTCATTTTTCCCAGGATTGCTTTAGTTATTTGGAGTCTTTTGTGCTTCCATACAGATGTGATAATTTTTTGTTCTATTTCCTTAAAGAATGCTGTTAGAATTTTGATGAGATTACATTAAATCTGTATATTGTTTTGGATAATAATTTTAACTATATTGATTCTTCCAATTCATGAACTCAGAATATATTTCCATACTTTGTGTCTTCTTCAAATTTCTCTAATAATGTCTTAAAGTTTTTAAGATATAGGTCTTTCACATGTTTTATTAGGTGTATTCCTAGATATTTTATCTCTTTCTTGCAACTGCAAAAGGATTTTTGTTTCATTTTCTGGAATTTAATTGTTAGTGTATAGGAATGTTATGAATATTTATATGTTAATTTTGTATCCTAAAACTTTATTCTATTTGTTTACTGTGTTTAATAGTTTTTTAAAAACGGATTTTAGTGTTTCCTATGTAAGGAATTAAGTCATCTGCAAAATGTGACAATTTTACTATCTCATTCTCTATTTGCATGCCTTTTATTTTTTTCTCTTACCTGATTGCTCTTGCTAGGACTCCCAATACTATATTGAATAGCAATGTTGATAGCAGACAGTCTTGTCTTGTTTGTGATCTTAGAGGAAAGGTTTTCAGTTTTTCACCATTAAGTATGATGTTAACTGAGGGTTTGTCATATGTGACCTTTATTATGTTGAGGTACTTCCCTTCTATACCCATTTTTTAAGTGTTATAATCATAAATAAATGCTGTATCTTGTCAATTGCTTTTTGTGCATCTATTGATATTATCATAAGATTTATTCTTTATTTTGTTTATGTTTTGTATCACATTAATTGATTTGTTTGTTAAACCATCCCTGTGTTCCTGGGTTGAGACCCTCTTGATCATGATGTATAATATTTTAATGTGTATCTTTGTATTAGATTTGCTAGCATTTATTTAGGATTTTGCATCTGTATTCATCAGACATGTTGGTCTATAGTTTTCTTTTTTGTGTTATTTTATCATGTTTTGATATCACAATAATATTAGCCTCATAAAATGAGTTAGGAAGTGTTGTCTCTTGTTTTTAATTTTGAAAAGTTTGAGAAGAACAGGTATTAAATCTTTTTTTTTTGAATGATTGGTAGACTTTACTAGTGAATCCATCTGTTCTTGGATTTTTACTTTTTGTAACAATTTAATGATATTTTCAATTTCCATACTCTTGATAAGTCTATTTACATTTTCCAATTCTTTTTTATTCAGTCTAAGAAGTATGTATATATCTAAAATCTTGTCCATTTCTTTTAGGTTATTTAATTTAGTGACACATAATCTTTCATAGTATTCTTATATGATCTTTTGTATTTTGGCAGTATCTGTTGTAACTTTTCTTCTTCCATTTATTTTATTTATTAATATCTTTTTTCTTTTTTTTCTTAGTGAGTTTTTCCAGGGGTTTGTCCATTTTATTAATATTCTCGAAAAACAAGGTTTTTTTTTCATTATTTTTTCTGTTATCTTTTTTTCTCAATTTTATTTAATTCTGCTTTACTTTTCATTATTTCCTTTCTTCTTCTGAGATTGAACTTCATTTCTTCTTTTTTTTTTAGTTTTTAAATATGTCATGTTAAGTTTTTTATTTGGGATTTTTCCCAGTTCTTGAGATAGACCTGTACTGATATAAACTTTTCTTTTATTCTCATTTGTTTGTAGAAATCTCTTGATCTCCTTTTATTTCTTCTATGACTCAGTTATTCTTTAGTAGCATGTTGTTTAATCTCCACATATCTATGTTTTCTTCTTTTTTTTTGCAGCTGATTTTCAGTTGCAAAGCATTATGGTTGGACAATATGCTTGGTACGATTTTAATCTTCTTAACTTTGTTGAGATTATTTTTGCATTCCAACATATGGTATATCCTTGAGAATGTTCCACATGCATTAGAGAAGAATGTATAATCTGATGTTTTTGGATAAAAGACTCTATAAATGTTGATTATGTCCAATTGGTCTAATATGTTATTTAAGGTTGACTTTTTATTATTATTATTATTTTCTTTTTAGATGATATATCCATAGCTGTTAAAGGAGCTATTAGGTCCTTTACTTTAATTGTATTTCTGTCCATTGCTCCCTTTAGATCTATTAGTTATTGTTTTATATGTTTTGGTGTTCAATGATTGAGAGCATATATATTGATAAGTGTTACATTCTCTTGATGCATTATACCCTTTATATTTATAAAGTGTTTATCTTTGTCTCTTGTTAGCTTTTTTAATCTTAAAGTTGATTTAATCAGGTATAAGTATGGCTACACCTGCTTTTCTCTGGCTGCAATTTGCTTAGATTATCATTTCCACCTTTTTACTTTGAGTCTATATTTGTCCTTGTAGCTGAGATGTGTCTCATGAAGGTAGCATATGGTTGGGTTCTGTTTTTTGATCTAATCTGCTCTTCTGTGCCTTTTTAGTGGTTATCTTAGTGGTTATCTCAGTCTTATATTTAGATCTGGGAAATTCTTGTAAACTATTTGAATATGGTTTCTGTTCTCTTTTTCCTCTGTTCCCCTTTTGGTGCACCCATTATTCATATATTATGCCTTTTCCGATGGCATCAGATAGTTCTTGTAGAGGTATTTAATTTAATTTTTTTTCACTCTCAAGTCTCTCTCTTTTTTCTTCTGAATCATTTTCAGATTTCTGTTTTTGTATTACTAAGTTTTTCTTCCATCTGATTGGCTTTATTTCCCAAGCTTGCCAATTTATTAGTCATCTCTTTTAATGACTTCTTCAAGTTTAGAAGTTCTATTTGTTTCTTATTTAAAGTTTTGGTGTCCTTGTTAAAGTATTCCTGTTGTTCATTGATTTTATTTTTAAGTTCACTGAACTGTTTATCAGAATTTTCTTGCACCTCATTGATCTTCCTGGCTGCAGCTAGTGCAGGGCTTGGGCTGTCCCACAGCAGTACACTGAGGCCAGATACTGCTTGTTTGGGTTTTGTAAACCTTTGAGATACTTTAGAGAAGTCTGTAACAGGAGCCAAGAGAGGTCATTTGTATGTAAACGCTATTGAAAGCAGCTTGGGTGGGCCCACAAGTTAGTTGGAATGAAGTTTCAGGAAATCACTATGGTGGGGCAACCAGTGTCACACAGGCTGATGGAGACTCAGATATGGCTGCTGCTTATATGGGCACACTGGGTGGTGGGGGGAGCCAACAAAGGAAAAGTAACCTCTACCAGTACTTCTTGGGAGAAAGCTGCCTTTTAGACCTCACCCTGAAGCCAGACAATTCAGGTCCTTTACTATATATCCCTGGTGCCCTTTGAGTGCCTACCTCTGCACTAAAGCACAGAGCAAGTAAGTCCATATGTGGCCTCTCCAAGAGAAATGCCCAGTACCCTTGAAGCTCTCTTCCCTATTCAGTGACAGTTTTTTGCTGAATTTCAAATGCATATTTTGTTGGAAAATTGTCTTCCTAGCACTTGAATTATAGGCTAGGAAGCCCAGCTTCAGGCTTGGACCCCTAGCTCCTCTAGGTTGGCCTTGCAGCTGAGAAATCCCTCCAATTTTCATTCATCATACACATGTGTGGAACCAACTCATTTTGCACCCCCGCCTACCCTTCCAGTCTCAGGGTGCTTCTTCTGTATGTCCTTAGTTATAGGACTTCTGATCAGTTAGACTTCAGGCAATTTTCAATACAATACTTGTTCTGTTTTTTTTATTATTATTATTATATTGTGGTCATAATAAGAGGCTAACACAACATTTACCTATCTTTGCTATCTTGACCAGAAATATCTATAGTATCTTTAAATTAACAAAAAAAATCAAAGATAATAATAAGTACATTACAGTAGGAAGAGATCTATTACTGCCATATATTTCCTGGCCACTTTCTAGGTTTATCAGCAATGTCCCGAGAGAGAATGTTTTTCTATAATGGTGCTATCCCACTTTTGATGCTTCTACACAACAATAGAGATTTTTGTTTGGCAAAATTGTTTCTGATAGCTACCTTCCATTTTCTTCCACATGGCCCATTCCACATACACATATACAACATTTTATAATAAAATTTTATTTCTCCCCATTGTTCCCAGAATTATTACTCCTCATAGAATCAGAAAGAAGAGACTTGAAACTATCATGTAATTTTGTAACCTTTATTTTTGAGATGTTTTTGTTTTTGCCAATGGGAATGTGTGTGGGAGAGAGAGAGAGAGAAAGACTGATTTTAGAAAGATGTATTTTTTAAAAAAAATTATTAAATTAATTGGAGTAACATTGGTTAATAAAAGTATATAAGTTTAAAGTGTGCAATTCTATGATATATCATCTGTATATTTCATTGTGTGTTCTCCATTCAGTTCAATTTTCTTCCTTTAACCTTATCTACCTCACCCTTCACACTTCCCTCTGCTAACCACTAAACTGCTGTCTGTGTCTATGAGTTTTTGTGTGTCTTGTTAATTTGTTGTTTTAGTTTTTTATATCCCACATGAGTAAAACCATATTGTTCTCAACTTTTTTTGTTTGACTTATTTTGCTTAGCATGATGATCTAAAGATAGATCCATATTGTTACAAATTGCAGTACTTCATCTTATCTGATGGCTGAGTAATATTCCATTGTATATATGTACTACATCTTCTTTATCCAATTTATTGATAGACACTTTGGTTGTTTCCACATCTTAGCCACCGTGAATAATGCTGCTATGAACATTGGGATGTATATATCTTTGTGGATAAATGTTTTCAAATTTTTCAGGTAGACACCCAGAAAAGGGATTGCTGGGTTATATCGTAACTTTATTATTTTTTTGAGGTACCTCCATACTGTTTTCCATAGTAGTTGTACCAATTTACATTCCCCATCAGCAATGTATGAGGATTTATTTAAGATGTTTTTAAAATAATATTTGTATTTTTGATTAGTATTTTAAGCTTAGGTAAGACATCAAATAGATAAATTAACCTTTTATTTCAACATTAAAGCTTAAGAATAGAATCAACTTCTTTGTACTGAACTGATAAAGCCTACTTTATACACATAACTTTTTTTCATTTAAGCCATATATTATTTTACACATAAGACTGGTTTCAGCCAACATTGAAAAGGATATGTAACACTGATACAAATAATAATAATTATAAAATTTTAAATGACATTTTAAAAAGACAATGTTAGAAACCAACACTGCATTTTTTCTCATGATCAAACAAAGCAATCTTTTCCCAAATTAGAAGTGTACTTACAACCTATTAACATATCCATTGTTTTTTCCACAAACTACAGCCTGTGAGCCAAATCAAGCGTGTTACCTGTACTTAATCAAGTTTATAAAACATAATTACGTGCTTACACATCGTTTATGATTCTTTTACACTGCAATGGCAGCTTTGTATTTTTGTGACAGACTGTATGACCAACAAAACCAAAGATATTTACTACCTGGCCAGTTACATAAAATGTTTCCTGTCCTACATCCTAAGATTTCTGCTATAAAAAATAAAATCAATAAAGTTTTATAATGGAGAAACTTACCCAAAACTATTCATTCTGAATTATATTTATTAAAACATAAACTTTCTCACTCATCTTTTGTTCCTATAATGTAGTTGGTATAAAATTCAGTTCTTCATTTATCACTTAAAAAAATATATACATCCTATTACCCATATTACTTACATTTGACAGATATTAATGTAGTTTCCAAATAACATATTGCCTCTTCTTTTTCTTCTTGATGAGTTCCTTTTTAAAAGTTGTTACACACAAAATATATTTATTTCATCTTGGCCAAAAAAACATTGTATTTGAAGAGAGGCATGGAAAACAACTGCTCAAAGGTCAGTTCCTTGGACATTCTTTGTATACAAAACCATTTGTTCACCTTTGCAAATAAGGTGCCTAGTATTGTGTGGTGTTTGCAAATAAATATATAACTAGGTAAACACATCCTTCATATTCACACTTAATTTAACAGTAGGGCTTTTAGAAGCAAAATAACTACAGTAGTTTCTCAGATTTAACACATTTTATGCATTCATATCTGACAGAAGCTTCTGGGGCTCCTGGAATTCTTTGTAATTTCCCAGATATTTGCTTAGAAAGTTGACTCCTAGATCAACCTGATGAACCAATAGTATGCAGCCACTCCAAGACTGTCAAAGGCAGTGCATCAGATTCAGCAAGGTTTTTTTTTTAAAACTGAAAAGAAAAGAAAAAGATAAAAATAAAAGAACACATGAATACATATTTGGAAAACAATACATTTAACTTGGCGACATAAAAAGTGTATGCATGATGCAGCCAAGTAAACCATTATTTTTTCATAAATGATATCAGTATTTTTTCCTAAAAACCATAAACTAGTTAGAGTAGTAGATAAGATGGATGATAAAGGAAACTGCAGAAATAGTCTTAGGCATTTGGCGAAGGAGAAAATCTTGTTTGAATAATAAAAGTTAAGTAGTAGTTAAAATCGAGATATTCTTGATCAGTGTATAATTTATTAAAGATATTTTATGACTGAGGCATGATGTCAATGCACAATAATCATCCACCTGAACATGCGATGTATGGCTAGAGTAACATTAAATTCAAAGCCACTATTTAAATAACCTTGTGTAAGTCTTTAACAAATTAATTAGAAGTTCATATTAATGTATGCCAGAACTATTCTTTGTATTTTTGTGCTGGGTTTATATTAGACTAAGAAAGTTATTCAAGTGATAAATGTAATAAAGTAAGCCATATGCACATAGTCAGCCACCTCAGTCTGTTAATAACTTAATTGGTAAAAGAAAATTATGAGGAGATGAAAATTTAAAAATGAGTGAAAGTCATAAAATAAAAAAAACATGCAAGCAATAAACATAAATGTATATTTAAATGTACTAAAACAGATATCAACATTTTATAAGAATTTAATTTTTATCCCAGAAAAAAAAATAGTTAAAGGCAAGAATATAAGTCTACTCCATGAGGGAGGAGTCCTGGGACTGAGGAGACCTCATCATAAAGGAGACACATATCTCCTCAGAGAATAAAGGGTGTTTTATTGACCCACAGCAGAGATCTGGGAGTCCTGGACAGTGCAGAAGCCTTGTGTACCACTTACTACAACACACACACACACACACACACACACACACACACACATACTTAGAACTGATACACATAACATTAAAAAAAAAGGACCAGAGAAAAAAATCATAAAGTAGCAACAAACTAAAATATGAGAAAGAAGCATGAGGGCAAAGAAACAATGAAGACACTGAGCTAACAGAAAACATAAGATAAACTATCTATAGAAAAAAAACTCATATGTCAATAATCAGCCTAAATGTAAATGAAATTAACTTACCAATAAAAAGGAACAGAGAAGAAACTTGAATTAAAGAACAATACCCAACCATACTCTACCTTCAAAAGATATATTTCAGCTGCAAAAACAAATGTAAACTCAAAGTGAAAAGGTGGAAAAGGATACTCCAAGCAAATGATGTCCAGGAAAAAGTGGGTATAACAATACTTATATCTTACTAAATAGAGTTCAAGATTTAAAAAAAATAATGAGAAAAATGATAGATGCTTCATAATGATAAAGAGGGCCATACATTAAAAAAAAACATAACACTTACCAAATTATACACTCTCAATGAGCACCAAAATTTTTCAAGTAACTACTAACAGAACTAAACAGAAATTGACAAAAGCAATATTATATTATGGGACTTAAATACTCCACTGTCAGCTATGGATAGATCATCAAAACAGGGAATCCATTAAAAAAATATGAATCTTAAATGATACATTAGACAATTGGATATTATCGATAGTTACAGAGCCTTTCATCTCAAAACATCAGATTAGGCATTATTCTCTAAGGCACATGGAAATTCTCAAGGATAGACCATATAATAAGACACAAAAGTTGCCTCACCAAATTTAAGAAGATTGAAAGTGAGGCTTCTGAGAAGATGGTGGACTAGGTAAAAGCCAGGTTCATCTCCTCTCAGAACTGAATTGAAATTACAACCAAATTATAAAATAATAAACGTGGAGAATTACCTAAAGTCCAGTTGATCATGATAACTACATCTGATAATATAAAGGAGCTGCATCAAAGCCAATAGGAGGGTCAAAATCGCCAATTGGGCTGTACCTGCACCCTCAGGTGGTGGAGGATCACTGGGAGGAACATTGAGGCTGCAGAGGCTCTCCTGAAGGAGAGGGTGTTCCCGGTTTTATCTGGGAACTCTACAGCACAGGGTCCCAGACCAGGGAAGAGAAGATTCCAATAATTGACTGTAGAAACTAGAAGGAATTCCAGCTGTCTGGGTGAGAGACAGAGGCAACTGAGTCCATAGATGTCCCTTTGAAGGACCTGCGCAAATGCTTTCTGACCTACAGACACTGGGGACACTGGCTGTGGGTCAGAGGCTTGTTGGGGATTTATTCTGAAAAAGACTCCATTACCTAAAGTCAGAATGAGGGCTCAGAAGCAGCCATCATTGTGCCTTAGTCCGGCCTCCCTACAGAGTAACCTACAGCCCATGCCAGCTTGATTGTGCAGACCCCTTCCACAGAGCTCTGGTCTAAGGAAATGAACCTGCCCCATCTAACCTGCACACTGCCTGGATCAGTTGTTCCTAGATGGATGCCAAACCCTGATCCCAGCAATTCAGAGACAAGTATTCATAGCAGGGTAGCCATCATTATGAGCAGCGTTTCTAATCCCAGTAACAGCTGGCCAGCACTGTGACCTCCATTTCAGAGATAGCATCAGGCATATAATTGCTGCCAACATGAACTTGGGCAGATATCAGGGACCTCTGGGCCAGTCTCAGACAGCATTTGGTCTTACTGTGATCTGGGACTTCTGCAGGAACTCACAAAAGTTACTAAATTTGCAGCAAGACTGAGGCTGTATTGATCTAACTGCCATTGTTTCTCTGAGATCCGGCCCCACCCTATCCACAAATTGCCCAGGTGGGGCATTGACAGTGAACTGACACAGCCCTGCCTTTTCCCTCTCCTGATCTCCTAATCCATAATAGGCAATAAAGTATGACTGGCACAGGGTGTTCACTGCATGCGGGAAAAAAGGGCAGGTAGACCTTTGCTGCCTGCAAGAGTTGCTATATTGTATCCAGGGAGCACAAGGGTTTGTGTAAATATCACTGATGGCAGCTGGCCTCACTGTGATCCAAGTCCGTAGCGGGAACACCCAGGCACAGAAGTTGCAGCAAAACTGAGTCTGTATTGGCCGAATGGACCTTGATGCCTTGAGATATCACTTCTCCCAAGCCACAAAGTGCCTGTAGCCCATTGAAAAGCAGTCTCCTGTGCCCTGATTGGCTCTGGAGTGGAGCAATTAACACAGGCAACAGACCTTGGCTAATGCAGTGAGCACATTTTGCAGAAAACAGTTGTGGACAGATCCTTGCTGCCTGTATGAGCTGCAGTATCTCTTGAGAGGATTGCAAGGGTCTGTATTGGCCTGAACGTCCCTTAACTCCCTGAGCTCCTGCCTCATCCAATACACAAAGTGCCAACTGCACATTGATAGGCAACTGTCCCTGCTCTGGGGTAGCACATTTAGGTCCAAGGTAGGCAGCAATTGACCTTGCTATGAGTGGAAACTTGTATAGCAAGCCAAAGAGATAATATGGGAACATAAACTGACACTGCAGTGGCAGGGAGAAATGTATTCAAGAGACCAGAAGATACCCAGGGTCCCTGCATCACTCAACATGCATATCACCCAGAGGCTCATCCAGTTTCAGAGACTTATGGGCAACTGATAGGAAGTATCAAGCCTTGAGGAGCACTGGTCCCTCTGCAAAACTGCCATAGGTCAGAGATGGGGGATAACTGCCTACAATGTTGTCTCTTCCACTTACCTATAGATCCAGCATAAACAATAACCATCAGTGGATCGCTCTGTGGTTCTCACCTCTTTGTAGTTCTCACTAGGTAGCCCTAAGCAATCAAAATCAGCAGCTGACCTTGGCCTATGGGGGAATACCTCCAAAGGGGCCACAAAATCAACACATCTGGAGGCTGGCACCAGACCACAATGGAGCAATTCCTGATTGTTCCATTAGTGACACACACAAAGGGTGGTTGCCACAAGTACACAAGCGTGCTAGGACAAATTCCACTCAGTGGGGTCAGCCACCATACAACAACTCTTACCCTGTGGATGCAGCCAATTCTCACAATTAGTCACCCTGACCGTTAATCCCACCCACTGATCTACTAACAACAATAAAGGCTTGCCGACAACAGAAGATCACACACAACCCACATAAAGGTCACCTCCAGAGCTCCTAGTACAAGACGTCATGGAAACTACTCCACTAGACCACACAGGACACCTTCCACATTAGGCCATCTGGCATAGGCTGAGAGAAGAAACAAATATTCCTGACTCATAGAAACAAACACTGAGAAGCTAATAAAATGAGAAAACAAAGAAACATGCCACAAATGAAACAAGAGAACACTCCATAAAATAAGCTAAATGAAATGAAGGTAAGCAACTTAACAGAGTAAAAGTTCAAAATAATGACTATAAGGATGCTAAAGAAACTTAGGGGGGAATGGATGACTACAATGAGAGCATAGAAAAGAACATAGAAACCATAAAAATAAACAGACAGAAATGAGGAATATGAAAATGGAAATGAAGAATACACTAGAAGGATTCAATAGTAGATTGGATGAAGCAGAAGATTGAATCAGCAAATTGGAAGACAAGATAGCTGAATACACCCAATCAGAACAACATAAAGAAAAAAAAATTAAAAATTAGGTTAGTTTAAGAGGTCTCTGAGACATGAAGCATAAAAATATCCAAATTGTAGGAAAACCTGAAGAGGAAGAGAGGGAGCAAGAAATTGAGACTCTAGGGAAGTAATGAATGAAAACTTCCCTAACATGGCAAAGGAATTAGACATAAAAGTTCAAGAAGCACAAATAATTTCAAACAAGAAAAATTCAAACAGACCTACATCAAGACACATTATAATTAAAATGCCAAAAATCAAATAAATCTTAAAAGCAGCAAGAGAAAAAAAGCTAGTTACTTTCAAGGGTATCCCCATAAGAATGCCTGCTGACTTTTCAATGGAAACTTCACAAGCCAGAAAGGAATGCCAAGAAATATTCAAAGTTGTAAAAAACAAAATTTATAACCATGGATACTTTACCCAGCAAGGTTTTCAATTAAAATTGAAGGTGAGATAAAGAGCTTTCCAAATAGAAAAAAAAAAAAAAAAGCTTAAGGAATTCATCAGCAACAAGCCAGCATTACAAGAAATGTTAAAGGGTCTTCTGTAAAAAGAAAAGAAGGGGTACAAAAGAAATAGAAATAACAAATATGAATAATAAAATGACAGTAACAATGTACCTATCAGTAATAACTTTAAATATAAATGAATTAAATGCTCCAATCAAAAGACATAGGGTAGCCAAATGGATAAGAAAACAAGACCTATGCATATGCTGTTTACAAGAGACCCAATTCAGATTAAATGACACTCAAAGACTGAAATTAAAGAGATGGAAAAAGATATTTCATGAAAATGGAAATGAAAAATAAAAAAGCTGGGATAGTAATACTTATATCAGATAAAATAGACTTTAAAACAAAGGCTATAAAAAAAGACAAAGAAGAGCATTACATAATGATGAAAGGATCAATACATCAAGAAGACATAACCCTAGTAAACATATATGCACGTACATACATAAAGCAATTACTGACTGACATAAAAGGAGAGATCAACAGTAATACACTTGTAGTAGGAGACTTTAACACACCATTGACAACAATGGACACATCTTCTAGACAAAGAATCAACAAGAAAACATTGGGCCTAAAAGATATACTAGAACAGATGAATTTAATAGATATTTTCAGAGCATCTTGCCCCAAAGAAGCAAAATATACATTCTTCTCAAGTGTACATGGAACATTTTTCAGCATAGATCAGATCTTAAGACACAAATCAAGCCTCAATAAATTTTAAAAGACTGAAATCATATCAACTATTTTCTCTGACCACAATGGTATGAAACTAGAAATCAAATACAAGGAAAAAAAACCCTGGAAAATACACAAACACATGGAGGCTAAATAACATGCTACTAAACAATGAATGGATTATTAATAAGATCAAGGAAGAAATCAAGATACCTAGACACAAATGAAAATGAAAACACAACAACTCAAAATAAATGGGACACAGTGAAAGTGGTCCTAAAAGGCAAATTCATAACAGTACAGGCAAAATTCAAGAAATAAGAAAAGGTCAAATAAACAATTTAACTTTACAATTAAAAGAACTAAAAAATAAAATAAATAAATAAATAAATAAATAAAAAATTTTAAAAAAGCACCCAAAGCTCAAAGTGAGTGAAAAAGGGAAATAATAAAGATCAAAGTGGAAATAAATGAAATAGAGACTAGAAAACAATACAAAAGATTAATGAAGCCAAGAACTGGTTCTTTGAAAGGATAAACAAAATTGACAGAACCTTAGACAGACTCATGAAGAAAAAAAGAGAGAGGACTCAAATAAAATCCGAAACGAAAGAGGAGAAATAACCAGATTCCACAGAAATACAATGGATCATAAGAAAATACTACAAGCAATTATATGCCAACAAATTGGACATTCTGGAAGAAATGGACACTATCCTAGAAACATACAACCTCTCAAGACTGAGTCAAGAAGTAACAGAAAATCTGAACCAACCAATTACCACCAATGAAATAGAATCAGCAATCAAAAACCTCCCAAAAAACAAAATTACTGGACCAGATGGCTTCATAGGTGAACTTTACCAACATTTAAAGAATTATCACCTATTCTTCTCAAACTATTTCAAAAAAAAATTCAAGAAGAGGGAAGGGTCCCTTACTCCTTTTTTGAGGCCACCATTGCTTTGATTCTAAAACCAGGCAAAGACATTACAGAAATGGAAAACTATAGGCTGATATCTCTTATAAATGTCGATGCAAAAATTCTCAAGAAAATATTAGCAAACCATATTCAGCACAACATTAAGAATATCATACACCATCATTAAGTTGAATTTATTCCTGGGATGCGAGGTTGGTACAGTATCCACAAATCAATTAATGTGATACACCACATAAATAAATTGAAAGATAAAAACCATATGATCATGTCAGTAGATGTAGAAAAAGCATCCATTTATGATAAAAATTCTCAGCAAAGTGGGAACAGAGGAAACGTACCTCAACATAATAAAGGCCACATGTGATGAACTTACAGATAACATCATATTCAATGAGGAAAGACTAAAAACATTTTTGTTAAGATCAGAAACAAGACATAGATGCCCATTTTCACCACTCCTCTTCAACATTGTATTGGAAGTCTTAGCCACAGCAATAAGACAAGAAAGACAGATAAAAGACATCTAAATTGGAAAGGAATAAGTAAAACTCTCATTATTTGCTGATGATATTAGACTATATATAGAGAACCCTAAAGATTTTCCCCCAAAAAAACTGTTAGAACTGATTAATAAATTCAGTAAAGTAGCAGGTTACAAAATAAATATTTAGAACTCAGTGACATTTTTATACACCAATGTTGAACTTTCAGAAAGAGAAATTAAGAAAACAATCCCATTTACAATTGTGTCAAAAAAATATAAAATACCTTGGAATCAAATTAACCAAGAAGGTAGAAGACCTGTTTTCAGAAAACTATAAGTCATTGATAAAAGAAATTGAAGAAGATAAAATAAATGGAAACATATATCATGTTCATGAGTAGGAAGAATCAACATCATTAAAAAGCAATCTATAGATTCAATGCAATCACTATCAAAATACCAATGGCATTTTTCAAAAAGATAGAACAAATAATCCTATAATTTACATAGAGCCATAAATAATTCCAAATAGTCATGGCAATCTTAAGAAAAAAAGAACAATGTTGGAGATATCACACTACCTGATATCAAACTATACTACAAGGCTACAGTAATCAAAATAGCATGGTAATGGCATAAAAACAGATACATTGATCAATGAAACAGAATAGAGAGCCCAAAAATACATCCATGCCTGTATGCTCACTTAATATATGACAAACCAAGTAAGAATATACAATTGGATAAACACAGTCTCTTCAATAAATGTTTTTGAGAAAAGTGTACAGATATATGGAAAGAAGAAGAGGAAGAAGAAGAAGAAGAAGAAGAAGAAGAAGAAGAAGAAGAAGAAGAAGAAGAAGAAGAAGAAGAAGAAGCAGCAGCAGGAAGCAGCAGCAGCAGCAGAAGCAGCAGCAGCTGGACCACCTTCTTTCACCATTTACAAGAATAGACTCAAGATGGATTAAAGATTTAAATGTAAGACTCCAAACCATAAAACTTTTAGCAGAAAACATAGGCAGTAACCTCTCTGATATTACCAACAGGAATCTTTTCAGATATCTCCTTGGGCAAGAAAAACAAAAGAAAAAATAAACAAATGGGACTACATCAAACTAAAAAGTTTTTGTAAAGCAAAGGAAACCATCAATGAAACAAAAAGACAACTGACAGTTTGGGAGAAGATATTCATTAATGATACATCTGATAAGGGGTTAATATACAAAATTTATGAAGAACTTATACAACTTAACAACAAAAAGCAAGAAAACTAATTAAAAAATTGGCAGAAGACCTGAACAGATACTTCTCCAAAGAGGAAATACAGATGGCTAATAGACATATGAAAAGATCCTCAAAATTGTTAATTGTCAGAGAAATACAAATGAACACCACGATGAGATATCACCTCACACCTGTCAGAATGGTTGTCATCAATAAATAAATAAAGAAAAACAGCAAGTGTTGGCGAGGATGTGGAGAAAAGAGAACCCTCATACATTGTTGGTGGGATTGCAAATTTGTACAGCAGTTGCAGAAAACAATATGGAGATGTCTCAAAAAATTAAAAATGAATATACCCTTTGACCCAGCAATTGCACTTCTGGATATTTATCCAACGAAAACCCAAACAATGATTCGTAAAGATCTATACACTCCAATATTTATGGCAGCAGAATTTACAATAGCCAAGAAATGGAAGCAACCTAAATGCCCATCAATGCCCAGACTATTGGATAAAGAAATTATGGTTCATATATAAATGGAATATTATTCAGCCATTAAAATAAATAAAATCCTACCATCTGCAATGACATGGATAGACCTAGAAGTTATTATGCTGAGTGAAATAAGTCAGACAAAAAAGAAATACCATATGATTTCACTTTTATGTGGAATCTACGGAACAAAAAGAACAAACTAATCAAAAACAGACTCACAAATATAGTGGACAATTTGGCGATGGACAGAGAGGAGTGGTGTTTGGAAGCTGGGAAAATGAGGTGAAGAGATAAAGAAGTACAAATTAGAAGCTGATAGTTGGACTCGGGGATTATGGTAGAGGGAATGCAGTTAGCATTAATATGATGGCTAAGTGGAGGGCCAAGAAAGGGAGGGAGCAGATGGGGGGATCATTTTATGAACATTATAAATGTCTAATCTGTGTACTGTATATTTGAAACTAACAAATAATATATATTAAAAAATGATTGAAAGCACACCAAGCATATTCTCAAATCATAATGCTATGAATATAGAGATTAACTTCAAATAAAGTTGGGAAAACCACAAATGTGGAGGCTGAACATGTTACTACTAAAGAAAGACTGGATCATAAAAAAAAAGAATAAGAGAGATCAAGAGGTACATAGAAACAAATGAAAATGAGAATACAACATATCAAAACTTATGGGACAGAAGAAAAACAGTAATAAGAGGAAAGTTCATATCATTACAGGTCTATCTGAAAAAACAAGGATGATCCCAAATGAAAATCTAACTTTACATCTTAAAAAAGTAGAAAAAATAAGAACAATTGAAGCCCCAAATCAGCAGAAAGAAGAAAATAATAAAAATTAGAGCAGACATAAATTAAATTGACAATAAAAAGACAAATAAATCAATGCAACAAAGAGCTAGTTCTTTGAGAAGATTAATAAAATTGACAAAACCCTGGCTAGATAGACTAAAATAAAGAGAAAGAATACAATTAAACAAAATAAGAAATGAACAAAATGTCATGAAAAATACCACTGAAATAAAAAGGATAAAAGAATACTATGAAAAATTATACGCCACCAAATTTAATGACCTAGAAGCAAAGGATAAGAATTTAGATTTATACTACCTTCACAGACTGAGTCCTGAAAACCTGGAAAATCTAAATAGAGTGATCAACAATAGGGACATTGAAACAATCATGACAAACCTCCCAAAATATGAAAGCCCAGGACCAGATGGCTTCAACAGTGAATTCTATACAAAGATAATTCAATACCTGTTCTTCTTAAAGTCTTTCAAAATTACACAAGAGGCAATACTTCCTAACTCACTTTATGGTGCCAACATTAGTTGAAGCAAAAACCTGGCAAGGATAACACACACACACACACACACACACACACACACACAACTACAGATTAAAATATCTGATGGGTACAGATGCAAAAATCCTAAAAAATACTAGCAAATACAATATGACAATACATTAAAAAGATTATACATCACATTCAAGTGGGGTTCATTCTAGGGTACAAGGATGATTCAACATATGCAAATTGGTCAATGTGACTAACAAAATGAAGTATAAAATCATATACTCACATCAATAAATCTAGAAAAAATAATTTCACTAGATACAGTATTCATTTATGCTTAAAATACTTAATAAAATGGGTATTGAAGAAAAGTTACTCAACATAACAAAGGCTATATACAAAAAACACTCAACTAACATTATACTTAATGGTAGAAAACTGAAAACCTCCCCTTTAAGTTCAGGAACAAGACAAGTCACCACTCTTATTCAGTATAGTGCTGGAAGACCTAGCTAGAGCAATTAGGTAAGTGAGAGAAATAAAATAAATTCAAATTACGAATTAAAAAAGTCAAATTATCACTTTTTACAGATAACATGATTGTATGAAAAAAACTTAAGACATCACAAAAATCTATTAGAAACAATAAACACAGAATAACATTTCAAGATGCAAAATCAATGTAAAAAATCATAGCATTTCTATACACTAAAAACAAAATTTCAGAAAAAAATAAAAATTTTTTTTGCAATTGCAACAAAAATAATAAAATACCTAGGAATAAACTTAAAGAAACATGTGAAGAACCTATACATTGAAAACTAGAAAGACATTATAATAAGAAATTGAAGAAAAGTGAAGAAAATGAAAAGATATTTTGTGTTCTTGGATTGGAAGAACCAACATCGTTAAAATGGTCATATTACCCAGATCAATAAACAGATTTAATGTGATCCCCATTGTAACCTCAATAGTATTTTTAAAATAAATAGAACAAAAATAATCAGATTTATATGGAAGCACAAATGACCCTGAATGATCAAAATAATCCTGAGAAAAAAGGAAAATATCAGTCACACTATTTGACTTCAAATTATACTACAAAGAGACAATAATCAAAACAGCATAGTACTGCAGGATAAAATTGAGAGCCCAGAAAAGAATCCTCATAAATACGGGCAAATAATTTTTGACAAAAGAGCCAAAACTATACAACAGAGAAAAGAAAGCCTATTTAATAAATGGAGCTGGGAAAATTGAAAAGCCACATGCAAAAGAATAAAATTAGACTGCTATCTATCACCACATTACAAAATTAACTCAAAATGGATTAAGGACCTCAATATAAGACCTGAAACAATAACATTTATAGAAGAAAACATAGGAACTAAACTCAGGGACCTTGGACTTAAAGATAATTTTGACCTCAAAGGCAAGGGAAGTAAAAGCAAAAATAAACGAACAGGACTACATTCAACTAAAAAACTTCTGCACAGCAAAAGAAATTGTCGACAAGGTAAAGAGACAACCATCTGAATGGGAAAATATATTTTCAAGCAACACCTCCGATAAGAGCCTAATATCTAAAATATCTAAAGAACTAATACAACTCAACAATAAAAAAAATTAAAAAATTCCAATAAAAAAATTGGCAGAGGACCTGACCAAGCATTTCTCCCAAGAAGACATGTAAATAATAGCTAACAAACATATGAAAGGATTATCAACATTACTAGCTATTAGGGAAATGCAAATCAAAGCCACAATGAGATACCATCTCAAATCTGTAGGAATAGCTGTTATCAACAAGACAAGTAATAACAAATGTTGGAGAGGATGTGGAGAAAAAGGAAGCCTCATACACTGCTGGTGGGACTACAAATTGGTACAGCTACTATGGAAACAGTATCAATGTTCCTCAAAACACTAAGAATGAGTCTACCATATGATCCAACAATCCTTTTACTGGTTATTTCCCAAAAGACTTGAAAACATTTATCTGAAAAAAATATTTGCACACTGATGTTCTTAGCAGCATTATTTGTGGTGGCCAGGATATGAAAATGACTGAAGTGTCCTATGATAGATGATTGGATAAAGAAGCTGTGGTATACACAACGGAATATTACTCAGCCATAAAAAGAGATGAAATACTGACATTTGTGAAAACATGGATGAAACTTGAAATAATCCTTCTAAGATAAATAAGCCAGACAAAAAGTTGAAAATCACATGATATCACTTATGTGTAGGATACAAACTTAAAAAGTAACAAATGTGCAGGACAAACAAGCAGAGATTCATGGACATCAAAGCAAAAATAAATAAATGAGACTATATTAAACTAAAAAGCCTCTGCACAGTAAAAGAAACTATCAACAAGACAAAGAGGTAATTAACTGAGTACTTGACAATACTTGCAAACAATACTTTTGTAAGGGCCTAATATCTATATCTATCTATCTATATCTATCTATCTATGTCTATATCTATATCTATATCTATCTATATCATCTATATCTATACCTATATCTATATCATCTATATCTATATCTATATCTATCTATATCTATATCTATATCTATATCTATATCTATATCTATATCATCTATATCTATACCTATATCATCTATCTATATCTATATCATCTATCTATATCTATATCCATATTCATATCCATATCCATATCCATATCCATATTCATATCCATATCCATATCTATATCTATATACCCACAAACAACTCAAGAATAAAAAACAAACAATCCAATTAAAAAAAAATGAACAGAGGACATGAATAGATATTTTTTTCAAGAAGACATTCAAATGGCCAACAGACATATGAAAAGATGCTCAACTGTAGCAGCTATTAAGGATATGTAAATAAAAACCACAATGAGATACAATTTCACACCTTTTAGAATGGCTATCATCAATAGGACAAGTAATAACGAATATTGGAGAGGATGTGGAGAAAAAGGAACCCTCATACACTGCTGGTGGGACTACAAATTGGTACAGCTACTATGGAAAACGGTATGAAGTTTCCTTAAAAACTAAGAATAGAAGAAGTACTTTATGACCCAGCAATTCTTCTTCTGGGTATCTACCCCCTCAAATTCAAAAACATTTATCTGAAAAGATACACCTTGTTATTCATAGCATCATTATTCATGGTGGCCAAGACATGTAAACAACTGAAGTGTTGTTTGATGACTGATTAGATATAGAAGACATGTTATTTATATACAATGGAATATTACTCAGCCATAAAAAGGATGAAATACTGCCATTTGTGACAACACAGATGTATCTTGAGATTATCATGCAAAGTGAAATAAATCAGACAGAAAAAGTTGAAAACTAAACGATTTCACTTATATGTGAGATATAAAAGTGAAAACAACAAACACATAAAAGAAACAGAGACTCATGGACATGAACAGTAGATTTCTGTTCACCAGAGGGAACAGGGGGAAGGTGGATGTAGGTTGGGTTAAAGGGGGTCAATTATATTGTGATGGATAGAAACTGAGTAGTGAACACACAATGCAGTGTACATATGATATGTTACTGAATTGTATACTTGAAACCTAAATGATTTTTTTAACCAGTGTTATCCCTAAAAATTTAATAAAAAAAATAAAAATATTACGTCAGCTTTAGTCTGAACTGTCATAGTGCAGGAAAGAAAAGTTCTGGAGATAAAACCTGATTAAATAATTAAATATAATTTAACATGTTTCAGAAGTTTTGAGAGTTGGACATATCATTAGATATTTTATGAAGAGAGAGTTGTCTTTGTACCTCAGGTGTTTTTAAGGCAAAAGAGGAAATTATGGAGGATTTTCATAAAAATCACTGTTTTTAATGGTTTCTGAGATTTACTTTTGATCTATACTTTACCAGTTCTTAGTGTTGAAAACACAAAATCTTTCGATGCCTTACATTTTCAGTGATGAAATAATGGTTTCCAATTAAAAAAATAATGATATCGGTATGTTTACATTTTTTTCACTCACAGAACTTATGATACTTCTTTGTTTTAGTTAAATAATAATCATGATCATGCCTAATACAACATAATGCATACATTAGACACTTGAGCAATTGTCATATAATGGGTTTATATTATGACAAAGATAGCTCATTTCAATTAAATGAAATTTCAATTCAATTAAAACCTGTAATTACAAACAATGAGAAAGTGTGGTCTTCCCTGTAAGGACCTAAATTAATAATAATAAAAAAGATACTCTAAATTGAATAAAAATAAAATTTCAATTTAAAAGGGTTTAAAATGGTAGTAACCAAGGTGTTTTCATCTTCTGCTAGATAATCTAACTCATACCTGTATGTTTAGAAAACAGAGTTAAATTGAGTTGTTTTGATTGTTCTTCGGAACAATCAATATTTCTGCACAAGTGGTATCATTAATTTTGAAAAAGTCATTAACAATATAATAAAGTGCATTAATTTAGGTTAATATCAATTCTGGGACATGGACAGCATCATATTGTAGTCTTATATACAATACACAAATGAAACTGTATGGGACCATATTAAATGGTGCCTACTAGAGAAAATTAATCAATCTGAACACACTGGTTATGACCAAGGGGGACACAAATATTAAAACAGAGAATTATTCATTTATGAAAAAGCAAATATTTATACCCAATCCCCAAAATTTCTTGAATATACCTAATTTTCAGTGAATTAATTTTGATACGATTTCCAAGATTTTGTAGAAAGCAAGAGTTTAAATTAAAGAAAAAAAAGGCTGAGTTCCAGATTTAAAGATTTTTAACCCAGTTACAAAAAGAGAGGTGGAACAAGAGAAATATTTATGGAAACCAAAGGAAAAACAACTTTGTTTGTTCTGTTTTTTGATGAATGCTCAATGCCTAGAATGGTTGCTGATCCAGAATCTGGTGCTCGAACTTTTGTTGAATGAGTGAATACGTCTTTGATAAAATTATGATGATTGTAACATAATAGAACATAATAACTATGAAAGAAAGGAGATTGTTTGAAAAAAAAAAAGACCAGGGCCTTAAAGAACAAAACTCTATTTTAATAAGATAGAGATGATAATGTAATGGGAATGAAGAAGGACACCATCAAGTGAGAAAAAAGGTAAGTGCTCATCACTTAGGAGGGCTTCAAGGAAAGCTATGATCTTTGAGAAAGACTGAGACTGCAGGGATGGAACAAGAATTTTAGAAGCTTTGGGAATGAGAGAGAGGGGAGGTATATAGTAGCAGAGGTAAGAAAGTATAATGTAAGAATTGGAGCTGCCCAATGGGTGAAGAATAGATGTTTTGTTTAGCCATTAATTAAAATGAAAATGAGACACATGATGCATTTATATTCAAAAACTTCTTTAAGCACTGAGTTTGATACACAGCTGGCCTTTGCTTTATGGTGACTAAAAGTTTTTATTATTGAAAGGCTCTGATCTTTGACCCTAATGCTTAGAAGACTTGTCTCATCCAAGTGGGTGATGTAGGTCCAAGACACTGAGTTTTATATGTGTCTGGTACTTTCTTTATGATAACTAAAAGTTTTCATTATTGAAATACATTACATTTGAAACTGCTAAAAATAGAGATACTGCCTCTATTCCAATTAAAGCAGAAGTTTACTGAATAGGAAATTAAGTAAATACTTTCCGGCACCTTAACTATTCATCTTAATAGTCTATATATTTTTTATTAAGTTAGAAAAAATTAAACAGAGTATAAAGTCATAGATATTGAACTCTTTCTTTATACCAATTCCCATAGAACTTGAACATATTCTCATATTTGCTATACTAAAAATTATAAAGCATAGTAGTAAGGAAAATGTATGTAATACAATATATCTAATACAATTAATTACATTAAGATATGTAGATGCACACTTGGATATGCACATACCTGGAATAACATACAAACCCATAGGTGTTCATTGAATATTTTTTCAGGTTGCAAAGAATATGATGAATTATATTTCCTCATTTTTCTTATGTAGTTTATATAATTTCTACAAATAATATATACTTCTTTTGGATTAAAAAAAACACATTTAAAAATAAGTAGTATTATTCACAGTGCCCAAGACATGGAAGCAACCGAAATGTCCTATGATAGATGATTGGATAAAGAAGCTGGGGTACATATATATAATGAAATAATATTTAGCCTTAAGAAGAGATAAAGTAATGCCGTTTGTGACAACATTAGTGAACCTTGAGATAATCATGCTAAGCGAAATAAGCCAGACAGAAAAGTTGAAAACCACATGATATCGCTTATATGTGGAATATAAACCTAAAAGCAACAAACAAACAGGACAAATAGAAAGAGACCATGGACATGGACTATAGACTAGTGTTTACCAGAAGGCAGAGAAAAGGGGGAAGTGGGGTAGACAGGGTAAAGGTAGTCAAATATGTGGTGACGGAAAGAAATCTAACTATGGGAGGTGAACACAGTGTAAATATACATACATACATATAGATAGATAGATACACACACACACACACACACACACACACACACACACCTTACTGTTAAAGTGTACAGTTGAAACTTATTGGATTTCATTAACTAATGTCACCATAAAAACATAAAAATATAAAAATAATAATTATAGAATCATTTCAAATACACATTTTAAATATAGACAATAAATACAATAACAATATACACTGAAATGTTAACATAACTTTTTTCTGGATGATAGAGTCTAGAGTGATTTTAAATTAAATCTCAATATGCATCTCTGTTTTCAAAATGTCCCACAGTAAGATGGACATTCAGCACTTTAATAATAAAATTAAATAAGAACATTAATGAAAAAATATATTATTCTAAGAATTAGCATATAAAACTTGCATGTCATGTGTGTATACATATTTATTATAAATATTGACATATGAAAATAGTTTTACACAGTCTTCAGGTTTCCAGTCTAATGTATAAGGACCTTATAGGTCATCACTCCATCCTAACAAGTAAAAAGTCAAACAAACTAAAAATCAATAACTCTTCTAGATTCATTAGACATTGAGAACACAGGGTTGATGGTTGTCTCTTAAAATGGATAGATGTGCAGAAACAGAAAATCACAGCCTATCAGAGCTGAAATGCACAAGCAGAAATTTCCATGGAGAGACTTCCTTCCTAGAATCCAGCCTATACTTTAGGCTAGGAAAACCTAAGTATGATTGAAAAATTGCTGAAGGCTCAGTGTGAACAAGTTTGAGGGATGAAATATCTAGTGGGGCAGACTGAAGGGGCAGCTCACATTTTTGCCAGTCTTACCTCCAGGAGCTCTACCAGGTTCTAACAGTGAAAAATTAAGAACAATCTCCTAGTGCTTCCTATGAGGTAAAGAAAAAATAGTTGTTTTAAAATATGCCCAGAGCATTCTGTTATTTTTAACAAGACGTGCCCTAAAAGCAAACAACAACAACGACAACCTATTTTTCCATAGTCTGATTGAGTTGGAGAATTGAAAATACCTGACTCTATCTCCTTTTAAATTTTCTGCTCCACTTAAGGTTAGTGTGGGGAATGAGGAACATTTGTGAAGTTTAAAGTCAAGAGACACTGGGTCACTAAAAGACTGATGCATAATCATTTGACTATGGAACTCTCCCTTCCCCATATACCTTACTACCACATCACTAAAGGCCTTTTATGTAGTACATCATGTCTGGCATTCAACAGAAATTTAAGTCTAAATTAAATACTAAAAGGCAAACAAAACAAAACAAAACACAGTTTGAAGAGGTAGAGCAAGAATGAAAATCAGACTCAGATATGGAAATGATGTTGAAATTATCATACCATTCATTTAAAATAACTATAATTAATATGTTAAGGGCCCCGATGGACAAAATAGACAATATTCAAGTACCAATGGTTAATATAAGCAAAAATATAGAAATTCTAAGAACAAATCAAAAATAAATTCTAGATATCAAAAACTTAATAGAAATGAAGAATGACTTTGATGAGCTCTTTAGCAGAGTAGACACAGCTGAGGAAAACATGAGGTTATATCAATAGAGACTTCTCTAACTGAAAAAGGAAAATGAAAAGGACTGACAAAAATGGAACAAAATATCTAAGAATTGTGGGACAATATAAAACGTAAATGTTCATATAATACAAATACCAGAAAAAAAAGAAACAGAAGAAACATTTGAAGCAATATTATTTGAGAATTTCTTTTAAATTAATATCAGATACCAAATTACAGATCCAGAAAAATCAGAGAACACAAACCAGTGTAAGTGCTGAAAAACTACATCTGATCATATCACATTCACACTTCTGAAAATCGAAGACCAAGAAAAATGTTGAAAGAATGAAGGCAAAACACCTCATGTCTAGAGTAGCAATGATAAAAATACATCTGATTTATTCTCAGAAATTACGCAAGCAAGAAGAGAGTGGAATGAAATATTTTCCGTGGAGAGAAAAATTCATCAACTTAGAATTCTGCATTCAATGAAATTATTCTTCAAAAGTGGAGGAGAAATAAAGACCTCTCAGACAAAAGATGAGAGACTTTGTTACTATTAGGCATGTGTTGCAAGAAATTTTTTAAAAAGTTCTTCAGAAAGAAGGAAAATTATACAGGTCATAAATTTAGTTCTGCATAAATAAATGAAAAGCATTAGAGAAGGAATAAGTGAATGCAACATAAAATACTTTTATTTTCTTTTAATTTACCTGATAACAGTTTCTTTATAATAATATTAACAACAATTTATTTGATGGCATGCAGTATCTGAACAATAAAATTAAATGATAAAAATAATAAAATACATTATTTTAGAAATCAACTTATACATATTTGTGTATGTCATTAAGTTTAAATACTTAAAAAATACATATGCAAAAAAAACATTGGAAGTTTTTTTTTTTTTAATTCAGATGACAGATGATGAAAGCCTGCATAGTGATATGGCAGTATGGATGGAGAAGAGAGGGTTATGGAGGTTACGGAGAAAGGATAAACAGCTTCCAGGACCTCACTGCCAAGAAATACTTTTCCCCATCAAAGAATCAAAAGAGTGAGACAGCCTCCAACTACCTATTCTGGAAAATTTTATGTATGACATATGAGAAGAGAGGACAGACACTTATTATTCAGGAGTCTACCTATACCTCCAGAGAGTGAGAAGATACATTTGCTGCCTTGTATCCAACTTCCTACTGTTTCTTCAGCTTCAGAAAATCCCAGTTTTTTTTTCCACAGAGGAATTAACTTCTTGTAGAGTTAATTTTTAAAAAAAGTTTAAAATTTATTTCTTGACCATTGCTTCCCAGAATTAAGTGTTTCTTTAAGATAATGGTGTGGTTCTATATAGTTTTATACAAATACTATGTACAAGTAAAAAAAAATCCCTATTTTAGTAATAATATTCCTTAATACCTGCAATGAATTCCAATGTGCAGAAATAAGTGCCAAATATATGCTTACACAATATTAGTATGGTTTGTTTTTAGTAAAATATGTTGGTGAGGCATCTTTGGAGGACATTTTGGCTTTGTCTATCAAATTTAAAATAAAGACACACAGTGACCAAACAATAATATTTGTGAGAATTTATCCCCTATGCCCAGATCTTCACTAAGAAACATATACAAAGAGTTCACTGTAGCATTGTCAATAATAACAAACATTAGACACAATAAAAATGTATATTAATAAGAGCAAATTAAAGTATACTTTATACAAATGAGCCAGTTTCTTGAAATACAAATCTTTCAAATCTCACACAAAAAGAAACAGACAATCTTAATGGATCAATATCAAAGAAAATGAATCAATAATTAATAGCATTTCAAACAGAAAACACCAAGCCCAGGTGAGTTCACTGGTGATTTCTACCAAGCATTTAAGGAAGAAATCACAACAACTCTCTACACAGTTATTTTCAGGAAACAAAATCAGAGGGAATATTTATTATTTTATTATATGAAGCCAGGATTATCCTATAACAAAAACAGACTAAGACATTACAAAAAATAAAACTAAAGAGTCATATTTCTCATGAACATAGATGCAAAAAATTTCAACAGAAAATTATAAAATAGAATCTGACAAACTATAAAATAATTACATCTTAGGCCAAAGAAATGTATCCCAGGTATGCAAGCCTAGTGCAATATTAAAAAGTCAGTTAATGTAAATGGTAACATCATCAGATAAAAAAGAAAAATCATGCAATTGTACCAATAGATCCAGAAAAAAAAACATTTACAAAATTCAACTCTCATTCATTTAAAAAAAAAATCACAGTATACTATGAATACAGGTGAACTCTTCCAATTTGATAAATAATACCTACAAAATATCCTACAATGAACATCATATTTAATGATGATACACTTGAAGCTTTTTCACTAAGATTAAGAATAAGGCAAGAACGTCTCCTAATACCACAGCTTTTCAACATTGTATTAGATGCCCTAGATACTGCAGTAAAATAAGAACAGAAAATAAAATATATAAAATTAGGGAGAAAGAAATTTTAAAAAATCTTAGTTGCATATGAGATGATCATTTATGAAGAAAATCTGAATCAATGCAAAATGTCCAAAATAAATAAGCGATTATCACAAGGTTTCAGGATACAAAGTTAGCATACAAAAGTCAATCACTTTCCTATATACCAATAATGAACAAGTGGAATTTAAAATTAAAAACACAGGACTGTATTTGGACCCACCTCAAATAAAATTCTCAGGTATAAATCTATCAAAATATCTACAAGATCTATGTGAGGAAAACTACAAAACTCTGATGAAAGATATCAAAGAGAAACTAAATAAATAAAGAGATATTCATTGTTCATGGATAGGAAGAGTTAATATTGTCAAGATATAAGTCTATCCCAACTTAATTTATATATTCAATGCAATGCCAACAAAAATTCTAACAAGTTCTTTTATGGACATTAACAAATTGGTTCTAAAGTTTATATGAAAAATCAAAAGATCCAAAGTAGCCAACTCAATATTGAAAAAGAACAAAGGTAGAATATTGATACTACCTGATGTTGACTTACTTTATATCTAAAGTAATGAAGGTAGTGTGCTACTAGTAAAAGAATAGACAAATAGATAAATAAAACAGAATAGAGAACACAGAAATAGATCCCCATAAATACAGTCAGCTGATCTTTGACAAAAAGAAAAATACAATATAATGAAGTAAAGATAGTTTCTTCAACAAATGATGATGTTACAACTGGGCGTTATATGCAAAAAAAATATCTAGACACAGACATTGTATCCTTCATCAAAAAAAAAAAAGAATCATAGAGAATAAACATAAAACACAAAACTATGAAACTCCTAGAAGTTAACATGAGAGAAAACCTATGATATTTGGTATAATGATGATTCTTAGATACAATATCAGAGTCACAATCCATAGTAAATAATTGATAAGTTGGACTTTATTAAAATTAAAAACTATTCTGGGGAAGACAATATCAAGAAATGAGAAGACAAGCCATAGCCTGAGGAAAAAATAAAAATTTCAGAAGGCACTTCTGATAAAGGTCAGTTATCCAAAATATACAAAGAAAGAACTTGGATGACATTATGCTAAGTGAAATCAGCCAGACACAGAAAGAAAATTGAATTTATAGAACCAAATAGTAAAATAGTGCTTACCAGGGGTGAGGAGGTTACAGAAATGGGAAAATGTTGGACAGAGGAACCAAGGTTCCAGTTATGTAAGGTGATTAAGTCCTAAAAACCTAACATATCACAAAACTATAGCCAATAACTGTATTATATACTATCAATTTTCTGAGAGTGTATTTCAGATGCTTTTCATGCACATACAGACACACACACAAATTGCAATTGTGAAGATATGGGTATATTAATTAGCTTGACTCTAGCACACACACACACACACACACACACACACACACATAAACAACAACAAAAATTAAAGACATTCTTAAAACTAATCAAGAATACAAGCAACACAATTTAAAAAATGGTCCAAAGTCCTTGACAGACACCTCACCAAAAAAGATATACAGATGGCCAATAAGCATA
Source organism: Macroglossus sobrinus (assembly GCA_004027375.1). Taxonomy (NCBI): domain Eukaryota; kingdom Metazoa; phylum Chordata; class Mammalia; order Chiroptera; family Pteropodidae; genus Macroglossus; species Macroglossus sobrinus. Next base: position 661,292 of record PVKZ01000484.1, on the reverse strand, counting down.
GAAAAAGATGTTTTGCATTATATGTCATCAGAGAAAATTGAATAAAAAGAATATTGAAATACCATTCCATATCTATTAGAATGGTTGAAATCCAAAATACTTATAACACCAAATGTCAAGGATGTGGAGTAATAGGAATTCTCCTTCACTGAAGATGGCAACACAAAATGCTACAACTATCTTGGAAGACAGTTTGATGGTTCCTTATAAAACTGACATACTCTTACCATGTGGTTTAACAATCACACTCCTTAATATTTATCCAAAGGAGCTGAAAATTTCTTTCCATAAAAATCCTGCATAAAATGTTCATTGTAGTTTAATTAATAATTTGTCAAGCTTTGAAACAACCGATATATCCTCTATAGATGAATGGATAAATAAACTGAAACTTCCAGATGATAGAATATTATTCAGCAATATAAAGAATTGAGCTATCAAGCCTGAAAAGATGTAGAGGAACAATAAATGTTTATTACTAAGTGAAAGAGGCCAATCCAAAAAGGCTGCACACTGCATAATTTCAACTATATGACATTCTGGAAAAGGTAAAACTATAAGACAGTTAAAAGGTTAGTGGTTTCCTGGAAATGGGTTGGGAGAGTGTAAGAGAGACAAAGAGGTGAAAGACTGGATTTTTATTGTAGAAAATTATCTGTATAATATTATTATGATAAACACATGTTGTTATACATTTGTTTAAACCCTTAGAATGTACAACATCAAGAGTGAACCCTAACATAAACTGTGGACTTCAGGTGAGAATGATGTTCCAATGCAGGTTCATCAATTTTAACAAATGTATTACTCTGGCAGGGAATTTTGAAAACGAGGGAAACTATGCATGTATGAGAGAGTAAGGGATATATAGAAAAGTTTTATATCTTCTTCTTTATTTTACTGTAATATTAAAACTGCTTTTTAAAATAATCCTTCTAAAATTTCAAAATAATAGCAAAAAAGACTTGAAGGACATTTCACTAAAGAAGTTATATGAATGGCTTGTAAACACATGAAAATGTGCTCAATATCCTTGCTTTGAGAAATGAAAATTAAAAATCACAAAGATATACCAATACAAACTCACTCACTATAATGGTTGTGATACCAAAACTGACTATGTTAACTATAGGCTGTATTAAGCAACTGGAATGCACATGCATTACTAGTGATAATGTAAAATGATACAACTACTTTGGCAAATAGTTTGGCAATATATTAATAAGTTAAACAAAAAATTAACATATGACCCACCAATTCCATTCCTATGTATAAACCCCAAAGAAACAAGGACACATGTTCACACAAATACATACACAAAAGTGTTCATATAAACATTCATGATAGCCAAAAAATGGACAAAATATAAATGCTAAGTGACTGGTTAAACAAAATGTGATATTATGCAATGGAATGTCATTCAACAATAAAAAGAAACTACTGGTATATTCACCATATAGGTGAATTTTAAAAACTTTATGCCAAGTAAAAGAAGACAGACACAAATAACTATATCTAGGATAACCTTGTTTGCATAAAATTTTTAGAAAAGGCAAATCTATAGACAAAGAATCAGAACAATTGCCTAGGACTAGAAATGGGAGTGAGGATTGACTGTAAGTGAGCCTGAGTGAAATTTTGAGGTTAATAGAAATGTGCTAAAACCAGATTGTAGTGATGGTGGCATAATTGCACAAATTGGCAGGGAGAATATGGAAAGTCTCTTTACCTTATGCTTACTATTGCTGTGAATCTGAAACTGCCTTTAAAAATAAAATGAAGTCTATTAAAATGTTTAATTTATCCATACAATGAAATACTATGCAGAAAATATATGTATAATATCAATATCATGTGTGTATATATATATATATATGTTATATATGTACACACACACATATATATATATATATATACACAATATATTAGTGTACAGAAGACAAAGCATAGTATATTCATAGTAAAGCATATGAATAGTATATTTATAGTACATTCAAAGTACAGTAAATTGTGTAAAATAAGGAAGAGATCATGCACACCTACACCCACATCATAGAATATTCTGGAAGGATACACATACAACTGTTAAATGATTGTCTTCAATGACTGGAGAATCTGGAAGATACATGGACAAAGAAATATTTTCTTCTGTAATACTAGATATTTCCTATTATGCACTTTATCAATTAAAACATGGGAAATATATTAATAGAAACTGATTAATACCATAAGTAATAATATTACTATATAAATCATAGAATCATGGACTATGAATGTAAAACAAAAATGAACCTATATCTGGTAAGTGGTCACTCAGACTTCACATAACATCTTAAATGACTAGGAACTCATCAGTCTATGAATATAGGTCATGAATAGCTCGGGCTATTAGATAATTGTTTTTTTTTATGCTGAACTGAATTCTGTCTCCCTTACCTTTTACCCTTTGCTTCTAGTTTTATCCCTTGGGGCTATAGGGAACAAGGCAATTCATCTGTGTATATGATAACCAGTAGGAAATAAAAATGCAGACTAACTTCTGTTACTTGTATTTCTGTTTCAGCCAATCATTTAAAAAGAGCCACAGAGAATAACAATAGTGAAAATCCATCAGTGCTACTAACCCTAATTTTTATATTATCAGGACATCATTAACTATTTTATAGTTAAGAGATTATTATGCTGAGTGAAGTAAGTCAGATAGGGAAAGATAAATACCATATCATTTCACTTATATGCGGAATCTAAGAAACAAAAAGAACAAACTAATCAAAAATATACTCACAAATATAGAGGATAATCTGGAGACAGAGGAGAGGGGGATTGGGGAGCTGGAAGAATGGGCTAAACGGTTAAAGAAGTACAAATTATTAGTTGATAGATGGTCACCAGAATGAAGAGCATAACATAGGGAGTGCAGTTAGCATAAATGTAATGGTTAGATAGAGAGCCAGAGGAGAGAAAAAGCAATTAGGGAGATTGTTTTGTAAACTATACGGATGTCTAACCAATGTACTGTATACTTGAAACTAATAAAAAATAAGTTTTAAAAATAAAAATAAAATTAATACTATTTCACTTGCATTATTAAAATAAATATGCTATCTGCTCATAGAACTTTCTTTTTTTCCTAAAGATAGGTTATTAAAATAGAGGATGGGGAGGATAATACAGAGATATTACTCTAACAAAATAAATACTTTGTAGTACTATCAGTACAATATTTAAAGTAATAGGCTCTGTGTTTTTCTAAAATATCAAGTTCTCTTTTAAATAGATCCTCTGGAGCCTAATCAAAATGATTTGAAATGTATAAGCAGCATCGTTTGTCTTTGTTTATTCCCCACACTATAGTATTCCACTGGGAAAAATGCAATATTTTTTTAATGAAAAAGGGGCTTCCTAAAAGTAACTCTGCAACTTTTCAGAAAATTACAATGTTCAAAACATAAAAATTTTAATGTGAGCATTTTTTCCCCACACAACATAAAAATTTTAATGTGAGCATTTTTTCCCCACACAATTACAAGCCCTGAAGAACTGCGTAAAAATGTAAACCATAAATCTTGATTTAAAATCAACACTTCGATTTGTAAAATAACTCATATGTGTGCTTTCTAAAATAATTTAAGAAGGAAGAAAACTTGTTTCTATAAAATGTAACCCATTGAAGAGTTAAATAGGATTGTAAATGCTAGATAAAGGCGGTAAATACTTATTGTAGTATGCACTTCATAAACACAAAAGCCTGTGGGAAAAAAAAACTTACTCTAAACAATGTTTTCCAAAATGTGATCCATGGAGTATTGACCCAGTAAGATGATTCATAAATAAATGATTTATAAAATATTGTCCGTTTGAAGATTTTCTATACCCATTAGCACATTAAAGCCTCTGGGGAAGGGCTGTACTTAAGAAACCTATTTAACTTTTTTTTTTCCTATGACTATTCTTGTTTTATTTGGAACACTTTATATTAAATTTCTACACATTGAATTCTATTAGTGTTTATTTTAGAAGAGTTCAATAAACTGCAAGAGAAGGAACAAAGGTCTTTCTTTTGCTTTTTAGACTTTTTTTCTGAACATGCTTATTGATGTACAATGTGGAAATCTGACCCTGTCCTCTTCCAATCAGCCAACAGTTCTTTTTGTAGCTCTTCTGTTGGCACATAGAAAACTTCAGAATCAATGTCAAAAGGAAAATTAATTTTCTCATTTTGCTTTCCATTTTTTAGAAGTCCTTCGTGATGAGAGACCGTTTCTATCGGTTGCTTATGAATATCTATAGTGCGGTATTTGGAGAAAAGTTGCTTACTATGCAAATTTGGAACATAGATACAGCAGGGTTTGTATTAGAAAAGTGAAATACTTAAGATTCTTTAGGTCCTTGGCTCATTCATTCATCTTGTAAGCTACTGTGTAAATAATATCAATAATCCTTTTAGCTACACAAGTAAAAGGAACTACTGTTTTTAAGCCTGATGTTTCTGGTTCACAAGGAAATAGAGAGGTTATCTTTTTGCTATTGGATAAATGGTCTCTATGGTTTAAGGAACTCTATTGCATTTGTTTTGTAGAAAAGAAAGATAATACTCCTCTAGAGGCATGTAAAGGACAAATAAAACTTTCTTTTTCCTGAACTTTTTCAATAGATTTTCGAAAAAGAATTTCTTCTTGAATATCAATTGGAAGCTGCTTAAAAACTTCTTGGTCAATACCCTCAGGAAAAAACCTATTTTACTTTGATGATTCTATCATTTACAAACTTATTTGACCAAGAAAATGTTTTGTTGCAAAACTCTAATATCCATTAAGTAGTTAAATATATAGTTTTGGAGTTCAGGAAAGTGTTATTCTTAATCATGATGAAGATATTTATTAAAAAATAATTGAGGGCATATTATGGGTTTGTTACCTTTCAAAACACTTACATGTATTATTTCATGTCATTCCCTCAACTATCCTACATGATAGGTATTATTATTATCTCATTTAATATATGAGGAAATGGAGGCATAGAAATACAAATTTGGGAGTAAACATCACTAAGTGAATTAAGATGTAGACAAAACTGCTTATACAGAAATCACTAGCTATATATGGTTACTGTGTACTCAAAATATGGTTGATATGACTGAGGAATTAAATATTAATTTTAATTAATAAAAGTTAAATTTACATAGTCACTTGTGGCTAATGTTTACTGAATTGGGTACTACAGAAAAAGAGGGCTAAAGATGAAACTTGAAGGATGTCAACCTTTATGTAACTAGATGAGGTAAAATAGAGTTTAAACAACATCTTTAGCCACCTCAGCTTAAAGTGACTTTATCTTCAGTATTTATTTTCATCTACCATCTCCTTTATTCACTTGAGACATAGCACATACTGCCAAGTTCATGTGTACATAAAATTATAATTAATTACAACATAATTATTAGTAAATCAAGTAAGAATATTTTAATTTTTACACCATTTTTAGTGTGTAATGCATCATTAGTAATCTATAAATTATCGTTAATTTATATGTTTGGTCATAATAAGTTTGCAATAATTTTTAGAAACTATTTATCTTCTTTATATTGACAGGTTGGGACCAACCAAGAGAATAATCTAATATGGTACAAATATTGAATTTAAGATAAATGAACAATGGTGGGGTACAGAAAACTATATGTTTTAAAATTTTCAAAAATTCAAAGTTTTGAGTAATATTTATAAAACTCCTTCCCTTATTATAAATTGTTGGGAGCCACACGAGAGAAACAAAATGGCCACGGCTCATGAAGTTCCTGCTTCACTTCCTGGAGATTAGCTGAAAGCCCGCGCGCGCCAACAAGAGAGCCCGCGCGCGCCAAGACATCCGCACCGCCTACCCCTCACATCACCTCCCCCCACTTGAACGCCCCTATCCGATCACGCTACGCTATACCCCCCTTTTC